>OZ010603.1:44774124-44924124 GCA_963932145.1 Acanthosepion lycidas | reverse complement strand
TTATTTACATTTGGACTATTGTCTATCTTTGCTGTTAACATGTTTTGGCCATTGTACACTCGGGCTTTCGTCAGGTGTATATTGATCTAGGTAACATACAAGGGATTCTGAATTGAACACTTTATTTAATCTACAGGTTAGATTGTTCTCATTCAACTGCTCATGTCTAGGGATATCTTATCTAGTTTTTATTTTTAGTACTACTCAGTTACCGCTCACCCTATACACACTACATGAATTTACAGTTATTATGTCACCAAATTCATGAACTGACACTTTAATCCACTAAGCTGTTGTCTTGTAGGACAATTCTGCATTTGCATGGCATGTTGCAGATGCAATTTTTTGTTGTGAAACCATTCTTTAGTAAGGGATCCAACTTTTGCATGGGATGTTATAGATGCAATGTTTGTTGTGAATCTGTTCTTTATTAAAGGGCCAATTTTGGTAAGGAGGTTTGGAAAATTGGTCAGGCTATAGAAACCCTAATGTTCACAAATCTATGATTTTTATGCCAAACCTTTTCCTGTTTTATTTTAGGTTTAAAAATCCTTTGATATACTGATTCTTATCTGAGGCACATCTACTGAGTTAATTTTTATTAATACTCATATAAATGTCACCTTTGGCAGATTCTGGTTAATATCTACTCCCTTATTCATATAAGTAGCATCAAGTTCACCCTAGACTTTAAGTGGAACATATATATAGGATCCATTGATGAAGATGCTGTAAAATTGGTTGTTTCATTCTAACACTCCAGAAAGTACCTGACTTCTTTTATTAAGCATTATGTTTATACGAGCTATTTTTAATGGTTCCCAAACTGCATGAATTTAAGTATGCTACCAGGCTCGCATCTCGGTCCCATCTTTTTATTGTTGAAACTGGCTAAATGTAGCCATCTCTTCTACACCAACAGCTTCTTATCTCACACTTCCCGATACTGGAACTCCCTTCCTATCACTTGCTTCCCTGATAGCTATAATCTTCAAATCTTCAAATGTAATGTCAATCGACATCTTTTGATGCCTTGACCCCTGTCCTTTTCTTTATCCTTTTACCAAACACTCCTCTTTACTCTTACTTTCACTCTCTGTAACCCTTGCATGCTAGTGGCACTTCCACTTTGCTTGGGGGGATTTGCTTAAAAAAAAAAAAGTGTCAGATCAAATCCAACGTGGAATATTGCTGTCATATCTGGGCTGGATCTGCACAGTCATCATTTTATCATGTCTACAAAGTTCAAAAACATTTACATGGCCATTTTAGGGGATGACATTGTCCACCCTGTTTCTTTTACCCAGCCTCTCTCTACTCTATTTCCATGGCAAATATTCTGATGAGCTTCATTCTTTAGTTTTATCAGCCCAGACCTTTATAGACAAGACCCCACCCCTTGTTATGACCACAGGATCAAATCATCTTCATTTCCTATGTATCCCTTTGGTAAGAAGGACATCCCCTCTGAAAGCTTTTCTCAAGAACCACTATTTTGTAGAACAGACTCCCACATGGATGCTTTCTCAAATGTTACAATGTTAAACTCTTCTAGGTTCAATAGTTATCTATCTGCCATATACTTGTAATATTTACTTCCTCTTCTTATGTTCATACACCTCATTCAGTAACACTCTACCTTGTATGCCTCTTGAGCCTTGTATTGGATGAACTTTAAGCATGTATCAATTTTTTAACAGGATTATTTAAGTATGGATTAGAATGTAGGACATGTGCACTTGGCCTTTGATCAGAAAGTATATAAGCATTTTATATAGATACACATTGCATTTTTTCAGACATGTGCCTTATTTTCAAATACTTTAATAATAAGTAGTAAAAATTAGTATCATCGCAAGCTACGATGGTTGATGAAGCAGAAACAGGTGAGGAATTCTTTCTAGCTTATTCTCCTATTTTTCTTATTAATAAAACTCAGAGAACTGATTCTCTAATTAGTAGTTAATGTATCTTTCTTGACAGACATTTTTTGTCAGTTTGTAAGTAAAAATTACTCAGAAGCCAGTGGCTTGACAAGCCTTGAAGTTGTTTTATTCAATAAGTTAGGGCATTTTAAATGTATTGTGCTAACTAAATTTGCACTACGATGTGTTGATTTTAATGTTACACAGAGAAATTAGTTTATTATAATGTCTAATTTATTTACTTTGGGATGAAGATAAACTTCACTAATGAAGTCTTGTGAAAAATGACAAAAATGAACATATCACTTTAAGGAACAGAAAAAAAGGAAAATTTTATTATTGATTATTGTATTTATATACAAATATGGGGCTTGTGACATGAAAAAGTCATTAGCTGAATTTCTATTTGAAAATTTCACTGTATAACATTAAATTAATAAGAAAACTATTTTTATTGATTAATTTTCTACAGCTTATCAACACATTGCAGGTTATTTAAAGCTAGAAAATATTTTTAAGATTGTAAGAATATTTTTTTGGTGGGGAGATGATAATGTTTTAGTGATACAAGTCTTACTAATTAACCCATAGCTGGGGGAGAAGTGGTGGATTCATACCTTTCCCAAGGGTATTTGTGCATGAATATAATGAAAGTGACTGGAATTGGAAGTTGGCTCATCGATATCCAATTTTGAGTCATTATCCATTACACCAACTGCACATCCAAGCTTACAGTATTTCTATGTGGTCACCCATCGATGTACTGACCAGGCTCGATGTTGCTTAACTTTGGTGAACTGGTGTTTCAATGTGTTATGGCTGTAAGCCGATAGAGATATTATCAACCATGTCATGAAGGAACATGACACATAGAAGAATAATAGGGGTTTGATATATATTTTATATACTTAAAATAAAGAGAAAAATGTATTTCCATGAGACTTGCTTAATATTTGACAAGTAAAAAGTATTTTAGAACAGTAATAAAAAAAGTTCATACAAAAAGATCTTGCTGCTGCTGATAATATTAACATTAGTTGTTCTTATTATTATTACAAAGTGTAAACATATTTACAGAACACATATGCAATATATTAAAGACTTCAATGATAGATAAAATTTGTAGCCAACAATAATGCAATACAATAAAAGTTTAAGAGGAGAAATTATTAGATTTATTTTTACAAGGAATAAAAGACGTTTAAATTTTTTCCTGACAATACAGATATAAATATAAATGAAAATGTTGATTATAAACAGCATATAAAATTTTTTGCAGAGCACATATATGAGATATTGCACAATGAAAAAACAATATTATATATATATATATATATATACAAAGAGAGAGATACGAGAGAGAATAAATAAAGGCATGGTTATGATAGATTTATTCACTTAACCTTCAGGTCTTATGAGTAAGGAAGGAAAATAAAAGCAGGTGAATAAAACAATAAAGGCAGATAAGTTTGAGGTAGAATTAGGAAAGAAATAGCAACGAAAACAATCTGACAAACAGCATTTGATGTAAATAGCGAATAAGCAAGCAGCATGCAGCAAGTAAAGGGAGATAAGTGGTGAAAAATCAGAAGGAATTGTCAGCCATGTTCTTTTTTTTGTTTCAAGCATAAAATACAAATCTGTCTTTTTTCCCCTCTTTCAAACGTGTTACATATATTTTTTTTAAACATTATAAGGTGAAAGATTACAAATTTGGTTTCATCAATATAGGTTTGCATGCGACTGCATTTTGTGGGCAGCAATTTTGCTTTTGGGTAAAGAAGTTGGGGAAAAACAGTAAATGTTGGATATGCAATGTACAGTAATAGAATTTCAAATATATGTATATATTTTTGCATGGAATCAAATTTAGACAAAGTGTTCCCAGAAAAGTAAAACAAAAAAAGGAAGATAGATATATAATCAGTTTCCAAAGTTGGAGTTGGATATTCAAAGGGAAGTTTAAATAGATGGTTGTGTACAAGAATGGAAAGTGTTGATCAGGTGTCAAAGATCTGATGATGAGGTAGGATTTTTCCATAAAGTACATTGCCTTAAAAACAAAATGCATAAAAAATTTGATATTAGCAAAATACATAGCATAATTCATCACAGAATATGACACAACATTAGTACCAGAGGATTATCAATGAATTCTGAGTATATATATATATATATAGATATAGATATAGATATAGATAGATAGATAGATAAACCTTGATAGGTTTGTCTGGCTCTCTAGGTTTAGCTAGGTCTGCTCTACTCATTGTATTGAGCACTTTATTTAGTTGTTTTGGATACTCGCATCGGGGTTTTTTTCTTTCTTTCATATGCTGGACAATTATTTTCAGTTAACGTACATGTTCTTGGTTCTTTTTTTTTTTTATACCTTTTTTCCCATTGGTGTTGGCTTGTTTATTTGCAAATCAATGCACCGAAGGTCTCTGAGCGAGTATAGTTTCTTATCCTCATAAGATTTCTAATTGCACATTGAGTGGTGGTGTCAATAATTTTACCTATGTAACTTGAAGTAAGTACTTTGTGTGGATGGGTGTATGTTATTACCTATTTTTTCTTGTGTTTATTTTAAATAGAAAAGAAAGTTTTCTTTTTCAACACCAGCATAATATATGGACCATACCACCATTATGATAATCTGATATACTTAACATATTTAAATTATGTAACAGTCAGCCTCAATTCAGGACCTAAAGACTGCATTGTGCATGAAACTCAGTCATGCTACTTGTATTGAAAATATATATATATATATATATATATATATATATATATATATATATATGATATACGTAAAATTATATAATTTAATGTAAGTCATAGCAAACAGAATTTTTGACAAAAAAGTTTATATACATAAAATTATATTATTTGATGTAAGTTAAGACAAACTGAATTTTAGACAAAAAAGTGCTTAATAGCATAGCTGTGTAGGGTAATAATTATTGTATCAAAAATATTGAAACTTCACAGTACTTATCAGAGGTCAACTTGGTGTATTGCAATGCTTAGCTGTTCAGGGCAGAGATAGAAGAGTGAAACATCATGAAACTCTGAGTCAATCTTAGATACAGTATTGTGAACGTTCAATGTTTTTTTATACAATATAAGAAAATAATTCTTTATATATATAAAGAAAATACAACTATATAAATAGAAAAGAAAATAATTTTTTCATGCAGATCACAAAACTGAAAAAGAAACAATCTTACAATCTAAGAGTGACAATATATTGTACATCTTCCATAATGTACATCTTTTAATAAATTTCAATTCTTGTTATTTTTAAGCAATGAAAAAAATTGCAAAGAACCTGGAAAGTAATTTTTGAAGGTTAGTATTTGATTAACTAACAAGTCTGTTTGGTCAGTTTTATTAATATTTTATTAATCCAGGAGAGCACCATTTTGTTCCTGCATTGGTTCATGTTTTCTGAATCAATTGTTTAGTCTACTGCTAGGAAATTTGGTTCGCTGTGTCTTGCCAGACAATTTTTCTTGTCAGAATCCATCTTGCATATTTATAAATCTACCATTCATCTGTGCATTGAATACTGCTGCCATATTTGGTCTAGTGCTACTATATCTCTTGAGATTCTTGACAAAATTAAAAAAAGTGTCTGTAATGTTATAGATCCTGACCTGGCATCTCAACTTCACTTTCCCACCCATAAGAAAGTGACTGAAGTTGAGATGTCAAGTCAGGACCGATTACATTGCAGATTCTTCTTTGGATTTTGTCAAGAACCTTGAGATAAACAGCAGAAGCAACAATATTCAGTGGATGGACGAATTTGTAGATGTGTAAGATTGATTCTGACAAGAAAAATCTTATGGCATGACACAGTGAACTGACTTTCCTTGCAGTAGATGCAGCTATTGATTCAATGTAGTTGTTCCACCTCAAGTCATTGGCAGTGACTAAGGTTGTTTTGTTGCAGAGGAACTCCAAGTACATAAAATACTGCCTGTTATATTGTCTACACTGCACAGAAAATGGTAGCAGAAGCATTTTTCTTGTTGTTCTTGCTTAAGTATCAAAGTAAGTCCAAATTTGACAAGGGTATAATTAAAGAATGTTTAAAATTTCATTAAAAACAAAGAAAACAGTACTGAACTGTTATGTAGTCTCAGTCCTCCTGTATGGCGGTGGATGCTGGACAATCTCCTCACAGATGAAGGAGAGATGAAAAAAACAGAAATGTGGTTCTACAGAAGGATGCTGAGAATACCATGGATAAAACATGTCCTGGACACATAGAAGATGATATTAATTATAATATTCAATATAATTTTTGTAATATATATATAATTAATATATAATATAATATTATGTATTTAATATAATCAGTATCATTTTAAAAACTGATAATATTAGTTTTTATAATTATAAAAATTTAAATAAAAATTCAGTATTAATTATAGTTTTTTCTAAAATGTCTGGTATTAATTATATAAATCCATAATTAATACCAGCATTTTTAGAAAAAAAAATTTGGTATAAATTATCAGTCTCTACCTACAACTCCTTAATGACTACGCTCCCCAAAATATGACTGTGGGCATTAATAGGCTAATTGTTTAGGGGCAATTCTACTTGTTAGTTTACTTATAGTTTTCAGCTCATTCAGACAAAAAAAAAAAAGATATGATTAGTAAAAAGTTTGTCCTCTTGTAGCCTCTTATAGATCATTTTTCAACAGAAGTTCATTAAAAAAATTGACTGCCAAAAAAATCTCCCTGCCTATTATATGCAAAAGGGAGTCTCTTCTATTTATCCAAAGTTAAAAGAAGATGGAGTTGTGCCTTTTCCAAGGGCATTAGTGCTAAGCCAGAATTCCATCTTGGCACTCTTATTCCACTTTCTGTGCCAGGAACCAACTTCAATCAATAAAGTGCTATACGTGATACACACTTGGGCAATCAGGTCTCTTCTGATTGATTACCGACTAAGCAGAAGATTTTCCTGCACTAGGTTGCCGTCTCTTTCTGCTTTACACTGACTGCCAACCAAGGCTATAGGACCTAGTTTGTCTTTCTGGGGAGATAAGAGATAGATTCATACCTTTCCCAAGAGTATTTGTGTCTAAGTGAATCTAATGAACTTGGTTGAAATTCGAAATTTGCTCTCCAAATTCTCATTCAAAGCCTTTATCCACACAGCACATCCAACACCTATCCAATTACAGAATCTAAAAATAACTGCTGATGCATTTTTTTTTTCAAAACTCTTCTATTACATATGAAGGTGAGCCAATACTTAACTTTTACTTATATAAATGACTAGTATTTCTGGAATATTCCTGCTCGGAGGGAGAGGACACCTTTTTTTCCTGTTACTCCCATAAGCTATAATATGTGGCAATTTGCTTTTGTCTAGGTAGAATTATTTACAAGATTGCATAATGACTCTGGCCAAGTTCTTTAGATAGGATGCCAATTCTTAAAAGGTGTTTAATGTCATCAGGTATCGATGAGTTGCCATTAGCTGACAATCATTTCAAGCAATGTGTGTATTAATAGATAAAAATAAGTATTAAATAAATAAAAAAAAAAGAAGGCAAAAACTCGAACATTCTGCCAAAAAATCCCTTTCCCAGGAGAAACAAATTACTTGAGTTTTGGCAGCATCTTAAATAGGAAAATTCATTGGGGAAGAAGGGGGTGACATGTTGAAAATACACCATTCCCTATCATTCACTTGACAGAACATTATATCTGTTGTGTTTTTTTTTGTTTTTTTTCCTGTTCGTTTTTTTTTGTTGCTTGCATTTTCTTTTTATTCTCTTTTCCTGCCACCACCTCTGAAGCTACTCAATCAATGACTGGATTCATGTCAAGCATTGATTGGTCCGTTTGAGTTTTCGTGCAAGTCAGACTTGTCTTTTACGTAAGAAGCCATAGCAGAACATGGTTTTGTCAGTTATCATGATTGGAACAGTATTGTAGAATCCACTTTTCAATGGAATAAGTCACAAAATTCAAATAAAAGGAAACACATTCTTCACTGTTCCCTTTGATATTACTTCTTTTATGTGTCATGCTTCTTCAGCACATAGGTAATTATAGCTCTCCACAACTTCCTATCCCCTTGTAGCACTAAGAAATGTTTGTCCCTTATCGTCTTTCCCTGTTTGTATTCTGTGATTCATTTACTCAAGGTTGTTACTGTTTTCCTCTGCCTCTTGTCCTGTGAGTGTTAAATTCATCAAGTCACCTTTCTTTACCATGCATCCCTGAAATTTGAACTGACTCTTTATGATTCTAAGTAAAAATGTTTTTTTATTTCCGTTTTTTTAAATAAATTTCATAATGACATGTTTAATGACTTGCATCAATAAATTTGCCCCACCCCAACAAAACAAAAAAGGAGAACAATAGATTTGGCATTAATTTTCACCTGGGAAGGTATCAAACATAGAATATATATTCTGGATAATATAAACTTTTTTTAATGAGATAAACCTCATAAAAAGAAGTCTCAAGTTCCTGTTCCCAAAATGTCATAATTTGAATTAGTTTACAAAAGATTTTAACAAAACACTGTCAGAATGCAAATAATTTGGTCTAAAGAAAATTTTATTTAGAAAGTATATTTGGAAAAAATATTTTGTAAAATGACTGGAAAATGGAATTAAGTTTTTGGAATAAAAAAAACTTTTGTGATGTTTTTTTTCCCTAAATTTGATTTCTAGAATGATAAGTGTATCAAATGTTTGCATTCTCATTCAAAATTTATTTTATCAGGTAACATCCTTTGCAAAGTAGAATGCAAAGATTTCTCACTCATTGAATGAGTCTTTAGAATTTTGAACTCGACTCTCATCCAAATGTAATTTTGTCAAGTAAATCCTTTTGCAAGGTGAGCATTAAGACTGTACACTCATTCAAAAAGAAATTTATATAATGAATCTTTAGAACTTTTATCCAAATATTATTTTGTCAAGTTGTCTCTTTCTGAATGTAGAGTGTTAAGACTGTACACTCAGTGGATAAATTTTTAGAATTTTGGATAGTATTCTCACCTATAGCTGTATTACTCCCAGTTGGTTAATTGTGGTTTGGCGAGGCACAGAGGTTTTGAATTCAGAGTTGTCATTCTCCTAGTCTGGTTGCCACCAAGGCTATAGTACCAAATCTCTCTTGCTATTTATCCATAGCTGGGAGGAGAAGAGATGGCTTCATACCTTTCTCAAGGGTATTAGTGCTTAAGTTAATGTAACGAATTTGACACTCTGATTTCTTAATCTGAGTTGCTATCTATTACTCTACTCTGTTTCTAACTATTGTATAAAATACAGTAAATGATTTGATTTGACACTGGTGATCTGTCACTTAGATAGTAACTCCTCATTTCAGTAAAAGGAGGAGATTAAAATATTATTGAATGTCTATTGTAGCATTTGGAAAAACTTAGTTTACAGTGGATATCTGTTAGCTGAAATCACAGTTCAAAGGTTATGTACACATAGTTAATTTTTCTTACCCTTATGTGATGAAAGTCTGCTAAAATGGAGGAGTATATTTTTGGATAGTTGAAGCATGGATAACCAAAAATGACAAAAGCATTATCCACAATGGCAAATATCCTAACTATGGTGCATCTTTAAAAATCTAGATATCCAGAACCTGGCAACTGATCTCTATGCTGACCTAACTCTAACAGCTCAATGGTGGGTGGTGGACTGGTTTGTCACATTCATACCTCAAAAAACAAACTAGTAATGTTCCATCATCACCAAGTAGACTAATTTTTGACTATTATGATGAACATTTGTTTTCTCAAGGAGGCTTCTTGTCTTGAATGCTTATTGAGACAAGCTGACCCCAGACCTCAAGGGAAACTCATGTATATGATTCATTGCGAAAGAAGTTATAAAAATGGTCAGTTCTTTGTATTGCTCCGGTAAGTATCTGACTCCTCTTTATATTCTTTACATTTTTTACAAGAAAAAAATCAGACAGATTACTGAGAAGTGCTGCTATATTAGAACTGGAGTTGCCCAGTCTTCACTTTCTAGTCTTGATTGGGTTAAAATTATCTGCATGTCTTTATGGGTGATGAATTATTGAATCACTTTGTCATCAATGAGCAGCCCCTAAATCTCTGTCTATCTCAATGAATGGATTTTCTTTCAAGGAAGCCCCTTAGCTTGAATGCTTTTTGAAATTTACCCCCACCCCCTTCCCCCGGACCTGAAGTGGAACTCGTATATACAATAAATTGCTAAACATGCTGGAAAAATGGTTGTTGAGTAAGTCTTGAGTAAGTACCTGATTTCTCCTGCTATGCTCTAGCTTTAGAAAAGCCAGATCAGATTGAAAATGGAGTACTGTTGCCATATCTCTTAAGATTAGTAAATAAATATGAGTGTGTGTTAGTCAGATAAAAGAAAAGACTCTGTGAAGAGAAAAATAATTTTTATTAGTTGATTAAATTACAAAAAAAAAAGTCATAATAACCATAGAAAAAAAATCTGAAAGCAAGATAAGTGAAACTTAATTTTTCAATTTTGAATCCACAGTCAAACCTCATCTTGTAAACACTTTTACAAACACAGCCACTCAGTCTCTGAATTGATTTTCACAGATTTAGTTTAGGTTAATTCTTTGTAATTATTTCCAAAATATTTCTTGTTATCACCTGTATAGAGAACTGTTTTGAATGGATTGACTATTATAGCTAGGGTTTGAAGCCTCCCCTCCACTTTTTTAAAAATTTACAAGTATGTGTCTTCTACTCTCCTGTGGTAAATGTCTTTTTTTTTTTTAAAGAAAAAAAATCTAATAAGGAATAAAATTCATTATAAACAAAAACAGGGAAAAGAAAGAAAAAAAACAAAACAAAAAAAAACTCTCTTCCTGCCATAAAGAAATTATCAAAATTCTGAAAGAGTGAAATGTTATGATTGCCTGTGTAAAATATTTCACACCTGAAAAAAAGGAAAAAAAAGGTTGTTATTATGAATGTAGAAATTGCTGAACATCTCAGAAGAGAAATTAAGCCTTGAAAATCATTGTTTTCTATTTGAGCTTTAAATTAAAAAGAAAAAAAAAGATCCTAATGAATAATTAGGGACTTAACACCTTTTGAATTAAAGGGTAATAATGTTTCCAGAGGTGACAGGATAGGTTTGATGTATACTGGATTAGTTTAGTTGTTGAATTTTACAGCTTCCTGTATTGATAAAGAAACTGAAAATAGCAAGAGATAATTCATTGCATAGTTTGGTGAAACTGCAAGGCAAGCATTGTGAAGGATGGAGACAACATTTGATTGTTTGGTAAAGTGATAACTGTGGCAGTGACTCTAATTGCAATAGTGAACAGCTGTATATTGATTGAAATATTTTAACAAAAACTCATACAACAGACTTGAACATCCATTAAAAAAAAATAAATAAAAAAATCCGCAGTGTTGATATAATTAAAGACAAGTGCATTTGTGATTTGGGCAATTATTATGTGACTTTGAAAATTTTAGTGTTTCTCAAGTTGGTGTTGAAACATTCAGAAATTTTTTCTTTTTTGCATTTCTTTTGTCGTTTGTGGTTTGTGATCATTGCAGGTTGGTAAAAGTTAGGTTAGGGAAAGTGAGAGAGAGAGTCCATCTTGGTTTCTGGTCAGACATATGATGTTCCTTTTCAATAGTACACAATGTCATGCAGCCATATCTTACCTACCTTCATTAGCTGTCTGCACCAGCAAGATTCTGCTGGAAGCTTTGTCCCCAAAGTTATTCAAAGCAACCACACGGACTTGATATCTTGTTCCTGGTTCCAAGTAACCCAAAAGCATCCACCTTTTAGTCCATTCATATTTTGTTCGGATCCATTCTCTATCGCCTTCACCACAAGAAGCAAGTTTATTGCAACCATAGCAACGGCAAAGGGAATTGTTCACAATGATGATGATGATGATGATGATCAGAGGAAATGGTACCATTTCGAACAGTAGTGGTGATGGTAGTAGTGATATCAGTGAGACATTGGTGGTGATGGTGGAAGTAGTAGGAGAAGTGATAGTGGTAGTGTTCAGAAGAGAAGAGGAGAAGGAGAAGAAAAAAACAAGAGAACATCAGAGAGATTTTTTTAAGGTATTTTTTTTATATGCTTTCATTGTCCATTATCATTATGATGATTATTATTAATAGCTATGGCCTATAAACATAAACCAAATATTTTTTTTAAATGTAATATCATATCTATATATAAATAATTGGGAAGTGTTTGTCTGTTATACATGACCAAACTGTTTCATGAAATTCAGTATGGCTGCTTACTGCAAAGGAAATAAATCTTTTAGAATAAAAAGTTTTTATTTCCATAAAGAAAAGGGGGCTCTACTTCTGTTCATATTTATTTGAAAATAAAGAAAATGTTTAACATAATAAAGTTTGTTTTCTGGTGTCAAAAGGGGACTATATATAGTTTTTCATGCTCATTGGACCCAATGAAAGTTTTTAACATAAAAGGTTTGTTTTTCATGGGAAAAGGAAGGTCTACTTCTGTTTTTATTTTTTTTATGCAAAAATATCTTTCATAGTAACAGTTACTATTTGTAAATGTTTGGTGTAAGACTCTAATTTCTGTTTTATATTAATGTCCAGCAGTAGTGTAGCAGGAATACAATTTCAGTGCCCTCACCTGAGTTACTCCTGAACTGTTTTACAATACATTTTTTACCTATACCTCTGAGTATTGTAATTATTTACATTGTTTGGACTGTTGTCCTCATCTTTGTTGCCATATTCATGATAATTCGGCCATTGCACACTCTGGCCTTCTTCAGGTGATTGAAATTTCAAAGTGAGTTGGATTCAGCCAACACTTTCATCCACTGGGCCATGTGTCCTTGAAGACAGTGGATAAAAGCATTGGTTGAATCCTGTGACTTGACCCAAAGAGATATGAGTTCAATACTTGGCTACAACTGAGGTGAACAAAAACTTTAAGTTAAAGGGAGATAACTGATAATGAGACACCTGGAAGAGGCGAGACGTGGCATGAGAAACTAGAACAATATACCCCAGTTAATTAAATAAAGGGTTTGGTTCAAATTCCATCGTATATCACCTGAAGAAGGCTAGAGCATAATACGACCGAAACATTGTGAAAATGGCAACAAAGATGAGGACAATAGTCTGAACAATGTAAATAGCGTAAATAATATACATTTTTTTATTATTATCCTGTGAAAGACAATGACAAATGTATCAATTACCACTTCACCCATGCGATAAATAAAATCCCAATATCATAATTGTAAAACTGGAACTAATTGAATTAGACCTCAAAACTAAATATACTGAAATAATTTGCAAATTGTTTTGAAATTCATGGCATCCAGTAATGCCATTTTACAAAGTACTAGCTTCCGTATATCAATGTTACATCTCCAGTTCAGAGTTCTGGAACTCATTTGGAAAGCCATTCGTTTATGGTAATGTCCAGGGTTTAGGATCCTATATTTAGACTCACTAAATTTTATCTCAAACAACTTCATTATTTTACAAAACTGGTATTCATGGCTAATTTAAGTTATAGATAAACTTTTGTCAGATGAAAATTTGTATCTCTTCACATTCCTACTTGGGGGTCAACTGCCTCCCCAAACCTAATATGTTTCTCATGTCCAGACAAGAAAAATATTTGTGTTTTCAAACACTGAACAATCCTCCTCCTCAAAATATATTTTCCACTTTTCATAGTTTTTCTTCATTGGAAACTTGCAAAAAAAACAAAACAAATGGAATCCATTTTGTTTTTACCTCTCGGTTGCAAACTAATAAGTATAAGAGATGCTATAATTAGCATCTAACAGTTATCTCCCTTGAAATATCTTTTTTTTTTTTCCTTCTCTTCTGAGTTCAGTGTGAATCTGAATTTATAATTTTTGCTTTCTTTAAATTAGAAAATTTTATTCAGTATTCCATTTCAGTTATTTAGCATTATTTTGATAAAACAGATTTAGAAGAGACTGCCTATGTCTGGATTCATGTTTGGGAATATCAGAGGTTTGAATTAAATTTAATGTCTATCAGGAACCTTGATCTAAGAAAAGTTGATCCGTGGTGACCACGGTATTTACTGGGTTCACCCTAAGCGATACCAAAATAAGTTTTGTACTCAATGTCAACTTAGGAAGTCAAAAGAGCTAGGAGCACTGACGGTTGGCCTTGAAAGTGAATTCAGAACCACCAAATGAAGAATTAGGCTTCAGTGGTTGTCACTGGGTGCACCAACACAAAACTGCTGAACTTAGGTTATATAACACAAGACAATCAGATAATGTCTCAAATTCTTGCAAGAAGATTAAACATTTGAAGAAAGACCCGAAATCATATACCCTTGATTTGGATGATGTTATTTTGATATAGCCCAAAAGTGAATAAACAATTACTTGCAATCATGGTTAAATGTATCCATAATAAGTCAGAATGTCAAAAGGACAGTTTTTTCCATGACACTGTTTTTTTTTAACTATCTTCACTCTTGGGCAATGTCTGTTGTCTTAAAAAGCAATGATTAGTATTTTAATAAAACCTAAACATATGAAAGTGAATGAATACATTTCTTTTGTTGTTGAGAATTGACAAAAAAAAAAAAATAAATAAATAAAAAAACTCTATTTATTAGATTGTTTATTTACAACTATTTATTATATTATTTATTGGGATGTTTGGCAAGAGATCCGTTAATTGCCAATTGATTCAAACTTTATAAAATGGTAAATAATCAGAAGCACCCATATTTTAATAATTTAGTAAATGTTTATAAATTTATGAATAAAAATATGATATAAATATAACTTGGTAAATATTGCATTGCATTAGTTCTAATTGTATCAGTTTTCAGAATGTTGTAAATATAAAATTATTGTAAATAAAAAATCGAATAAATAGATAGTGTTTAATATTGTTGTTGTAAATTCTCAAGAACAAAAAATGTATAAATTCACTTTTATCATGTGTTTAGGTTTTATTACAATTCTAATCATCACTTTTAAAAAGTGATGATTAGAATTGTATTTTCATTTTGTATTGATCTCATACAAAGACTTCATATAAAAATTAAAATAAAAATTGCTGAAGAGTGAAGGTAGTTAAAAAAGTAGCATCATTGGCATAAGTCATATTGCAAACATGTTTATCCATGTTTGCCCAATTATTTTAGATATGGACAATTTTAGTTTTGTATTCTTATCTGACATTACTAGCATTACTATGCCTAAAGAATCTGCCAATATGGACTTTAGTTTTGATTAAATTAAACAATTTTGCAAGGATGACAAAAAAAGGTTGTACTTTTTTTTTCAATTTAGATCGAAGTGTGTCACTTTTGTTTACCAGAAGATTAAACTTGTGACTATCATCTAGGCAGAATAATTCAAACTGTTTTTACTTATATAATAAATAAATTTATATTTTTCTCAACAAAACAAATTTAGTCGGAATGTTTTTAAAAAGTTATCAGATGTGGAAAATGTCTACATTTATAAAAGTTTAAATTTGATTTCAGTTTGATCACAGATAATTTTGTGAAGTACCTAAAATAATTCAACCTAAATTACAAAATATATTTGTTTTCAAGACTTTCTTATCCACAACTGCAAAAAAAAAAAAAAATATTCTTTCAGAAGACAAATAAATGGAGTTTATATTTTTTAGGTTTAGGATGAGAATATAAATAAAAGATTTTTGAGGTGACTAAGTCTAAATGCATAGAAATAAATGTGAATAGTTTTCTGTGCTGAAGAAATGTGAAGAGATTTTAGTCAGCTGCATAATTTACATCAAAATTTGTTTGAGGAAATTAACAGAATTTATTTCTTCTAAGAAATTTAGGGAATAAAAAACACAGGAGATTACGACCTGATTGGTAACTGATACTTGAGACATTTTGAAATTAGTTAGTTTTACAAAAATAGATTTGAAAGAAAAAAAAGAAAATTTACAATAATTTTTAGAGTTAAACTGTTTTTAACATTATTCCACTTGTATGTGGTATTAAAGTTTTAAATTTTCAGTGAAAATAAAAATTTGTTTGAATGGACAAATAAGCTTAAAAAATAATTTAAAACAGAGAAAGAAAAGAACAAAGGTTGGTGAAAGAGATGAGACAGTTAAGTATAGAATAAAAGGTAGACAGACATCTATTTTTTTATGATATCAGATTTAGAATTGATACAACATTTTAAAATAATCTTAAAAGTTAATACTTGATCTTTAGAATAATACCATATTGTGGAAAGTTCTTTTATTATATGATTAAAATAAACAAAAAACAAGAGTCATAAAAAATAATTTCTTGTACAGATTCCACAGTCTTTCAGAGCTTAGACCAGTGTTCCCCAACCTTTTTTTACTTCAGGGCCCACTTGTAGAAAACTCTGGGGCTCATTTTAAATTTTAATAAGGTAAAATTGGTCATGAAATTTGAAAATAGGAGAATCTCCGGAAATAAGCATTTATTTTTAAGACATTAACTTGCTTGGTGTCTCTAGCCTTTTAAAAATAAAGATTTTTTTAAATATAAAAATAATTAATAAATTATTCTTCTAATAACTTGGGAAGCATCTGGCTATCTTTCTGGGTGAATTAGTGCCCCTGGACATGTCAGTTGAAAAATACTGAGTTAGATTAATTGCTCAGTCACCAAGGTGTGGGATAATAATTAGTAAAGTTAGTTTGGCTGACCATTGCTACTGAGTAGTATTTGATGGTCATTAAGTACCCATATACATTAGGAACCCAACAATGGTTGGACAACCAACCAAACCAACTAATTGCTGAGAGGAGCATATCTAGTCATATTTAGGGTAATAGTCTAATTGCAAAAAGAAGAGATTACTTGAGATTACTGGGAGAGAGTCAGTAAGCAATGGAAGTCTTAAGATGGCGAGAGTAATTGCTGAAGGGAACTGAGAGAAGCTAAAAGGAGACAGAGGAAGATAAATAAATGGGAGTCATATTTAGGATGGCAGGAGATATATATCTTAGATTTTAACTACAGTGTAACCCGGATATAAGAGAGATGTTGGGACCGGAGAATAAGTCTCTTATATCCGGGTTTCTCTTATATCCGGGTTTGGTCTATTTTGTTTAGTTTAAAGAGAAGAGCTGTTAGTATAAAACACTAAGAATTGGCAAATATTAATGAATGGACAGTAAAGGAGATAGATATATTTTTTACTTATTCATTTTTTTTTCATTCTTATATAATCTATTTTGGCTTTTTCAATAACAATTGATAACTTTTGAAAATTACTACGTTAAATGGCCTTGTGCCACATCTACCCTCGTTTGGGGGGGGGCTACTAATTTGGGACCAGAGAAAATCGCTCTTATATCCGGGTTTCTCTTATATCCGGGTCTCTTATATCCGGGTTACACTGTATGTGTGCACAAATTAAAATATATAAAGTATTTTCATTTTGTATTGATCTCATACAAAGACTTCATATAAAAATTAAAAATGCAGTTTACTGTATTTTTAAAATTTAAGATTAAATTACAATTATTAAAATTAAAAATACAATTTTATATACATTTTTTGCTCCTGATCATTTGAATTTTAGGAAAATGATATCCACCCTTTAGTTGTGACTGTACACACACACTACAAAAAAAAACCAAAAAAAACTTACACCAATCATAAGTCCATATAAAAAATCAAAATCAAAAAGTATAAGCAGTCAATTGCTGATATCCCCTGATGAGTGGATCGACGAGTCTGTCTATTGGGATGTTGAAAGTAACATCAATCAGCTAAGTGACAAAATTTTGACTTATACTCTCTCACAGTGGAGTAATGGAATTGGAGAGCCGAGTTTGAATTCCAGTCAAATCCATTACATTCACTTACGTGCTAATGCCCTTGGGAAAGGTATAAATCCTTTTCTTCTTCCTCCAGCTATGAGTAAATAGCAGGACAGACCGGGTTCTGTAGCCTTGGATGGTGACTGGTCTACCGCAGAAAGAAATGACAACTTACTGCGGGAAAAAATCTGCCTCATCAGTCATGTATCAAAAGACTGATCGCTTAAGAGTGTATCATGCATGGCACATAACTGACTGATTTAATAAATCAAGAAAGGTTAAAGTGACTTATGTGTTTGACCAATGCTACAGTTTCACATCAAAACACTCATCAAGTCAGATTGTTGATAAACAAATATCTGTCCATGATGAGTTGGCTCACTAGATAATTTATACCTGGAATTGTTTTTGATATATAAAAATTTATATATCTGATGTGATGGAATAAACTGTCACCCCCATGAGTGGCTACACTATAGGTAGTAACAACCTATAAGTCAACGGACAACAGAGACTAGCTGGGATCTCTTCCTCAGCTCTTAGCTGTTGTTAAACTTCCTGAAGTTATGCTGAAGGGCAGAGTCACGTCTGGAGAGGTAGACAGACCTGAACCTGTTTATGTGGGTTCTACGGTTTATGTTGGCTGAGCCTATGGGCTCTGATGACCTACGTTAAATGGCCTTGTGCCACATCTACCCTCGTTGGGGGGGGGCTACTAAATATTGACTAGCTGGGATCTGTTGGGTATGGCTGAGACTTATGTGAGAACTACCGATCTTCCAATAGTAGCACTATTAAAATATTTTTAACAAATAATATAAAACTATTATCTATATTATAAAATATATTGTTTATTTTAACTAAAAAACCTGACGTTTTATCATAGGCATATGCTCACTGAATTTGCAGTGTAAATTTTAGTCCTGATGTTTCAATCATTGATCAATGAGTAACTCAACTGCAGAATAAAGTACAAAGATGAATTAATATCCCCTGTTCACTTAGTGTTATAATGGAACACACCTATACTATAGTTAATAGACTCTCCCACCTATAATAAGTAGAAGTAGGAGTAGCAGTCGCTCAGCGAGTCACCGAGGGAGTTGCTGAGTGAGTCGATGTTGGACGACCGTTAGTTGGATATTAAAGTATCAGCCACCTCAACTAGATTACTGTGTCATTACCTGTTATATCAAGTTCCTAACGTTTTGTACGTCAAACCTATTTTAGGACTGACTTAGTACAAATACAAGCCTCCACTGTGAAAACACTACACTGAGATAGGCAGAAATTTAATAGTAACTAAAAACTAATTAAACTAAAAATTGATCAATTTTCAATATATTTAATTTCCCTAACAGTGTGTGCAAATTACAATTGAATAATTAATCTCTGAACAACAAATATAAAACTTGTGAAAAAATGTGTTCACAAAATTATTCTCTTGTTTTTCTTTGTTAGCTTTAATTTTAGATTTATTTAAGTTTTTGATAGTTTTTCTTTTAATAAAAAATAATTAAGGCGTTTTAATAAGAATCATTAAAAATGACCCAAAAAATATTTCCACAATATGGTATTTATTTCAAGTTGAACCGAAATAATTTAATTTTATGAATTTTTTATTTAAAATTGTTTTCAAAATTTATGTTAATTCTTATTCATAACCAAAAACAAAACAAATTTAAAATTTATTAAACTAAAATTACAATCCATACATTCTGTGAACGCAAAAGTTTTAGTAAATAATTTTATTTTTAACTGACCTTTCATTCAAAAATCAACATTTAATCCAGCGTAAAACAATAAAAAAAATCAATGGAGTTAAAATTAAATTTCTGATTTGAGTTATGTCCCTTGCATGTCAAAGTTGCAGACGTGAGGAAAATCATTATTTGTTAACATTTTTTTAGCTGCAATTCCATGCATTAGTAACATGTTAGTAAATAAGTACACACAAAGGAAAATTAGGAAAAACAAACAAACTTGGTAATGAATGTTAGTCTTTTGACAAGTAAGTTTATTAATAATTGTTTTATGAAAACACTAAGAATTGGCAAATATTAATGAATGGACAGTAAAGGAGATAGATATATTTTTTACTTATTCATTTTTTTTTTCATTCTTATATAATCTATTTTGGCTTTTTCAATAATAATTGATAACTTTTGAAAATTTCGTTTGTCTCCTGTCCTGATATAGTTTATATAATAATAAAAATAAAGTCAAATTAGTCACATAGTGTGTACATTATATTATATATATATATATATATATATATATATATATAAAGGGAGAGAAAGTTTTATGAGGGTGAATCAATGTCCGTAATCTAACATGAAGGTACTAGCTGAATATTTTTTTGCATTAAAGCTGTTAATGTCTGTTTAGTAGGTAGGCATTTTTCAGTTGGAATTTCAAATTCAGTGGTGACAGTCTGTTTCATGCATAAACATGATCATCATGGCCTAGCATTGTTCTACTATGGCTTTTGCAATGATCAGTGATATTATGTATGAACCTAACTAACACACACACATATATATATATATATAAATATGATAGAAATATAGTTTTAAGGTATGCTATATTTGTGAGTTGAAGTATTCTATATCAGGGACAGAGCATATGTAAATATAAAAGTGGACATTGAGGTCAATACCAAGTGGCAAAAGTCTGTTTCAGACTTAAATGCAATTGTTATGACCTGAAGATTGCATTTAAGCATGGGACAGACTGTTGCCACAAGGGTGTTGATATATATATATATATATATATATATATAAGAGTGTGGTTTCTATTTTCATTTTTTCATTAGTGGTGATGGTAATTACTTGGATATTTTGGTAAGTCTTATATCTTCAATTTATCTTTTTATCTCGATGGTTGATATTGCTACTGATTAGCATGTAGTTATTGGAAAAGTCTAGAATTTGAAATCATTAAAGGTGTTATTATAACATTTATTATAGAAAATAATTACCTGTATATGCTTTATTTCTTTTGTATATTTGTAGTAAACTGAAAGACTGTTTATCCATTGAGTGAAATAAACCATTTTTAACTTATTAATTCAGGACAGGAGATGTACATATTTTTGCACAAAAGAAAGTCTTTCCTTATTTGAACTTTAATAACATCGATCCCTCTATCTGTGTTTGCATGTTAGATTTATTGTATTAATGAGGATGGGTACAAAGAATGAAGAATAAGGAAGAAGGAGAGGAGGAGGAGATAAGAAGATGAAAGAAAAGAATGAGTTTTTACCTAGTTTTCTGTATTCAAGTGAATATCCAATGTATTTACTGTCAGGAGCAATCCAAGACATATTCAGAATAGTCGAGCTGACACTCACTATATGCAGACTGGGTTTGGTTGGCGCTGTAGTAAGACAAAACTTTTACTCAGACGTTTCAATATTGAACAATACACAACAGAACATATACTCCATATGTGAACACTTGTTAAAGAAGTCTGTAGATTTTGTGTCTTTGTTGAGATGAATGCATTTTCAAAGTGCAGAGAGTGGCATAGTGGTAATGGAGTTGGTAATCTATGTTCAAATTCCAGCCAAGGCTGTTTATATTCAACCTTGAAAAAGACATGAATCTACCTCTCCCTTTGCTTGGTCCCATTGTCAGATACCTTGAAAAATGTTTTTGTCTCTTGTATGTTGCAACAGTTGACAGAGAAAAAGAGCGCAATTCCATAATTTCTTTACCTCCCTCAGACAGTAGCAGTAAAAAAAAAACAAAAACAAATTCTGTTACCTCTATAGTGATCCTTGACAGGGATCAATCAGAAATGAGAAACGTTATTTGAGCAAAAATTTTTTTTTTTAGGACAAAAGAAAAATTTCATTAAATACATTTAAAATGTATTCCACATTGGAATCTTGAGATGATATATAAGTTTCTTTGGGTATTGAATGACAAAAGGAAAAAAAAATCATACATTATGCATTTTCTTCTTCAAAAAAACTTCAAACTTTATTGATGAAATTTTATATGTTGGAGGAGGGAACGAAATGCCAGTTATAATTCTGCATTGAGAGATGATATATGTACAATGCTTAACTTGAGTTTGAAATTTAAAAACTTTAAAAAACTTTTGGCATCTGACATAACTACCATATTTGACAGCATATAAGATGCATGGGTGTATAAGATGCACCCCAATTTCAGCAGGGCAAATCAAGAAAAAATTAGTAATTAGTAAAATTGTTAGTAAATAGTACAGCCTAGGCTATATTTATGAGGTATTATTTTGGTTAAACAAGTCATGATTACAAATAAACAAAAAAAAAAAAAATAGGAAAAAAGAACACGACCCTATAAAATCTTTATTATATCCTTTATATGATCTGTACAACCTGCGTCTTGTAAACATCTTATTGAATAATTAGGATATAAAAATTCTGATTGTATTTATACCAATGCAACAGGAAGTTATTGCAAGAAAAATATTACTGAAACAAATATATTTTATAAATATATAATTTTAATTTATTGCATATAATTTTAGTGAAACAAAGTACTAATATTAAACATGATGAAATTAATATAATGAATATTATCAATGATAACACTTTTAATTTGCATAATAGCCTTTTAAATAATGATAATAGGTATATAAAAGTTGTTCTAAAGTCTATGCTAATAAGAGTTGAATTTTAAACCTACATATGGCATATAAGACGCAGGGGAATTTCAAAAGATATTTTTAGTAAAAAAAAGTGCGCCTTATATGCCATCAAATACGGTAATTAAATTTTGACATCTGACATGACTAGTTAATTTTTCCTTTGACATCTAATGTAACTAATTAAAAAATTGACATATGATGTAACTAAATTTGATTTTTTTGACAAATGACATCACTAATCATCTGATGTAACATAACATAATTAATTTAGCTTTCTACTGCATTTTTTTTGTCACTATCACTTTTAATAGCCCACATTGGAATAGCAGTAATTTTGTTAGGAAAGGAGATATATTTTATGATCCTGTTACTTTACTGAAGATTCTGAAATTAGTAAACTTTCAATAGATTTTGGCTTAATAAATTACTTTCTCTTTTAATTAAAACAACAAGGTTCTTTTGGATTTCTTTTAAATTAAAACTGTATTCCTTGCTATTTGTTCTGTACCCCTTCATATATAAGAGTCCATTGATAAAAGATATTATTAGTCTGAAGAAGTCCTTTTCAAGAATGAAATGTGTAATGTAGAATCTGTTTCCCATTTTGTCATTCAATTACCAAATATTAGCCTGATATATAAAGTTGTATATCTCCTACATAGGTTTACACCAATGTCATTATTTCAGGGTATTTGCACAGAAAAAGCATTAAAAATTGGGTACTTTCAGGGTACATCTACAAGGAATCGCTTTGCCATTGTTAGTGAACATTTCACACCAATCTCTGATGTCTTCATTTGAAGACATGCAAATTATTTTTGTACACGCATGATTGCATATGTGGATTTGACATGTGCATTTACTATGGATGGTGCGGATTTTTGCAGATTTCTCCGGGGGTGCTGCTGAGTAAGTATTTGTGGTTTTGGCAGAGAGTATAAGGATTGTGACATTAATAGGTGCAGTTACGTCAATGAACAGGTGATTCATTATTCATATAATTTAGTATTTACTTAAGTGTTTTGCTGTTAGGCTTATATATATTCCCCACCCACCCTGCAATGTTTGAAGGTTAGGTACCATTAATTCTTAGTCTTATATATATAAACAAAATTACTTTAACACACACATGTATACACAGACACACAATTCTTTTATAAAGGGTGTTCCAATAACTTGGACCGATTTTAAATGTGAATTAAGTTTAAGAGTCTAATGATTTTTTTCTTTTTCTTTCAAATTTGGGAGATTTGGGCGATATTATTTTTCACACATAATTGCCATGACTTAAATAACATGATCCAATAGAGAAATAAATAAATTTTCATCAAAAACACTGATTTATTTACAGCTGACTTTGGTCTGTCTTAATGAAACATCCTTATATATAATCCATCTTAATGAAACACCCTTTATAAGTAAAAATTTTATAGATATATAATTCTCATCCATATGCAATAAACATGTTCATGTAGATTTGCTCATGGCTTGAATTGTTAAATTTTCTTCCCATTTCATTTTGTTTTCATAGATATGTTAAAAAAAATATTTAATATTTAATAATTTATATTTAAGTTATATTTAGTAAATAATACTAAATATAAATTATATATAATATTATTGTGAATTAATATTAATATAAATAATATTAATTTCATAATATTAAATATAAATATTCATATCAATCATTAATGGATATTAATATTATATGTATATATTTTTTTCTTTTTCATATCCACTTTGTATATATATATATATATATATCTATTCCTGGGATGCTGAAGGTAACATCAAACAGCTAAGTGACAAACTTTTTACTTGCATTAATTCTCTGTGTGTGTATATATATATATATATATATATATATATATATATATATAGTTAGTTAATGAAGTTATTTGGTAAACCATATGGATAATTCCAGGGAGGATATAATCCAGAGAGCTCAATGTAAAAACAGAGCAAATATTAATTATATTAAGAAACAGACAACTTTAAGGGTTCATGGTGATTATAAATTATTTTCTTAGGACTGGGATTTTGGTCCTAATTCTTCAGATCTCCATTTTCATACAAAAATATGGATGACAAATTTTTCCAGGCTATATATATATTATAAATTAACTGATTTAAAATATATTTTTTTCGCTACACAGTTCTAACCATGTTTCAAAAATGGAAGCTAAAAGCTTAGAATTTAATTTTGCAATTAAATTAAAGATATTAGTTCCATTTCATCCTCAAGCGAATTTTGGAGTAACTTACTTTTAAATTTACTGGGTTTTAAAGGCATGGCAAAAATCATAATTTACAGTTTCCAAGGATACAGAAATTATGATTTTTGCCATGCCTTTAAAACCCAGTAAATTTAAAAATAAGTTCCTCCAAAATTCACTTGAAGATTAAATGGAACTAATGTCTTTAATTTAATTACAAAATTAAATTCAAAGCTTTTAGCTTCCATTTTTGAAACATGGTTAGAATTGTGTAGCGAAAAACCCATATTTTAAATCAGTTAATTTATAATATTAAGGCTCTGTAAATTTACATTGAGCACTATTTTGTAAAAATAAAAATATCTATACGAACACTGGATTATATATCTTACTGTTCTTTCTTTATATATATATATATATATATATATATATATATATATATATATATATATATATATATATATATATAATCAATTTACCACAAGCAAGGCAATAAAGCCACTAAGATGCAAAGGGCTACTGGAAGTGAAAGAGAAGGAAATGTCTTTAGAAGGAACCAGTAAACCAATAATAGTATAAATTTCAGTTTTTATGTCAAGAGGTTAGTAGTATAGAGTTGAAGTAGAATTTAGAAGGAACCTGAAACCCATTTCTAAACATGAAGCAAGGGATAAACTGCTACTCCTGTTCAAAAGACCAGGGAGGAGTGTGAACCTATTTACTTCTATTGTGGAGAAAAAAATAATATAATATATATTTTGATAATAATTGATAAGTTACATTTGGGAGATATTTAAATAATATTTGTTAAAAAGATTTGTATACACAAAAATAGATACGCAATTCTTTTATATATAAGAAATTTTATAGATATATAATTCTCATCTGCATGTAATAAACATGTTTACATATATTTCCTTACTGTTTGAATTGTTAAAAAATGTTCTTTCTATCTCATTTTGTTTTTCGTACATTTTGAGTTTCAAATGTGATGGCTGTTTTATTTATTTCTTGTATATTTGGGATTGCTGACAAGTTCTCAGCCTGACTCACTTCCCAAAATCAGTGTTCAGATATTTTGTCATTGAAATATTGATTTTGGTAGAGGGGGGGTGTTGAACCAAGAACTTTTCAACACTCCCTCATGTGTGAATGCATGTCATAAAGAACAAATTTTTGTAAAATTATTTAACCGGATAACACAGAAAGCACTTAGGACTCAACCTATTATAATAGGTTGAGTCATAAGTACTTTTCATCTTTTGGAGTCAATTATAATGACAAATATATCATCCTAACTACTAATTATATATGGCAGTTAAATAGAAAATATTAAAATATAATACATTATTGTTGTCCTCATAATTATTGCCACATTCCCGATGTTTGGCCATTATATGCCCTGGTCTTTTTGAACCAAACCTTTTATTTAATTTAAAAGTCTACTTGTTCTAATTCCACTAAATATCACCTGAAGAAGGTCAGAGCATATGACAGCTGAAATGAGAATATAGCAAGAAAGATGAGGACAAAAGTGCAAACAATGTAAATAGTAACAATACCTCCTTTCAGAAATATAGACAAATCCTGAAGAAGGCCACTTAATAAACAAGATCCAATAGAAAACAGCCGAAACATCTTGAATATGGTAATAAAGATGAGGACAACAGTCTGAACAATGTAAATAGTGTAAATAGTTACAATACCTCATCTCAGAAATATAGGTAGATCCTGAAGAAGGTCGGATCATAAGATAGCCGAAACATCATGAATATGACAATAAAAATGAGGACAACAGTCTGAACAATGTAAATACCTCATCTCAGAAATATAGGTAGATCCTGAAGAAGGTCAGATCATAAGATAGCCGAAACATCATGAATATGACAATAAAGATGAGGACAACAGTCTGAATAATGTAAATAGTGTAAATAGTTACAATACCTCATCTCAGAAATATAGGCAGATCCTGAAGAAGGTCGGATCATAAGACAGCCGAAACATCATGAATATGACAATAAAGATGAGGAGAACAGTCCGAACAATGTAAATAGTGTGAATAGTTACAATACCTCATCTCAGAAATATAGACAGATCCTGAAGAAGGTCGGAGCATAAGACAGCCGAAACATCATGAATATGACAATAAAGATGAGGAGAACAGTCTGAACAATGTAAATAGTGTGAATAGTTACAATACCTCATCTCAGAAATATAGACAGATCCTGAAGAAGGTCGGAGCATAAGACAGCCGAAACATCATGAATATGACAATAAAGGTGAGGACAACAGTCTGAATAATGTAATAATGTAAATAGTTACAATATCTCATCTCAGAAATATAGGCAGATTCTGAAGATGGTCGGAGCATAAGACAGTCGAAACATCATGAATATGACAATAAAGATGAGGACAACAGTCCAAACAATGCAAATAGTGAAAATAGTTACAATACCTCATCTCAGAAATATAGACATATCCTGAAGAAGGTTGGAGCATAAGACAGCCGAAACATCATGAATATGACAATAAAGATGAGGACAACAGTCTGAACAATGTAATAGTGTAAATAGTTACAATACCTCATCTCAGAAATATAGACATATCCTGAAGAAGGTTGGAGCATAAGACAGCCGAAACATCATGAATATGACAATAAAGATGAGGACAACAGTCTGAACAATGTAAATAGTGTAAATAGTTACAATGCCTCATCTCAGAAATATAGACAGATCCTGAAGAAGGTCGGATCATAAGACAGCCGAAACATCATGAATATGACAATAAAGATGAGGACAACAGTCTGAACAATGTAAATAGTGTGAATAGTTACAATACCTCATCTCAGAAATATAGACAGATCCTGAAGAAGGTTGGAGCATAAGACAGCCGAAACATCATGAATATGACAATAAAGATGAGGACAACAGTCTGAACAATGTAAATAGTGTGAATAGTTACAATACCTCATCTCAGAAATATAGACAGATCCTGAAGAAGTTCGGAGCATAAGACAGCCGAAACATCATGAATATGACAATAAAGATGAGGACAACAGTCTGAACAATGTAAATAGTGTAAATAGTTACAATGCCTCATCTCAGAAATATAGACAGATCCTGAAGAAGGTCGGATCATAAGACAGCCGAAACATCATGAATATGACAATAAAGATGAGGACAACAGTCTGAACAATGTAAATAGTGTGAATAGTTACAATACCTCATCTCAGAAATATAGACAGATCCTGAAGAAGGTTGGAGCATAAGACAGCTGAAACATCATGAATATGACAATAAAGATGAGGACAACAGTCTGAACAATGTAAATAGTGTAAATAGTTATAATACCTCATCTAAGAAATATAGGCAGATCCTGAAGATGGTTGGAGCATAAGACAGCTGAAACATCATGAATATGACAATAAAGATGAGGACAACAGTCTGAACAATGTAAATAGTGTAAATAGTTACAATGCCTTATCTCAGAAATATAGGCAGATCCTGAAGAAGGTCGGAGCATAAGACAGCCGAAACATCATGAATATGACAATAAAGATGAGGACAACAGTCTGAACAATGTAAATAGTGTGAATAGTTACAATACCTCATCTCAGAAATATAGACAGATCCTGAAGAAGTTCGGAGCATAAGACAGCCGAAACATCATGAATATGACAATAAAGATGAGGACAACAGTCTGAACAATGTAAATAGTGTAAATAGTTACAATGCCTCATCTCAGAAATATAGACAGATCCTGAAGAAGGTCGGATCATAAGACAGCCGAAACATCATGAATATGACAATAAAGATGAGGACAACAGTCTGAACAATGTAAATAGTGTGAATAGTTACAATACCTCATCTCAGAAATATAGACAGATCCTGAAGAAGGTTGGAGCATAAGACAGCCGAAACATCATGAATATGACAATAAAGATGAGGACAACAGTCTGAACAATGTAAATAGTGTAAATAGTTATAATACCTCATCTAAGAAATATAGGCAGATCCTGAAGATGGTTGGAGCATAAGACAGCTGAAACATCATGAATATGACAATAAAGATGAGGACAACAGTCTGAACAATGTAAATAGTGTAAATAGTTACAATGCCTTATCTCAGAAATATAGGCAGATCCTGAAGAAGGTCGGAGCATAAGACAGCCGAAACATCATGAATATGACAATAAAGATGAGGACAACAGTCTGAACAATGTAAATAGTGTGAATAGTTACAATACCTCATCTCAGAAATATAGACAGATCCTGAAGAAGGTTGGAGCATAAGACAGCCGAAACATCATGAATATGACAATAAAGATGAGGACAACAGTCTGAACAATGTAAATAGTGTAAATAGTTACAATGCCTCATCTCAGAAATATAGACAGATCCTGAAGAAGGTCGGATCATAAGACAGCCGAAACATCATGAATATGACAATAAAGATGAGGACAACAGTCTGAACAATGTAAATAGTGTGAATAGTTACAATACCTCATCTCAGAAATATAGACAGATCCTGAAGAAGGTTGGAGCATAAGACAGCCGAAACATCATGAATATGACAATAAAGATGAGGACAACAGTCTGAACAATGTAAATAGTGTGAATAGTTACAATACCTCATCTCAGAAATATAGACAGATCCTGAAGAAGTTCGGAGCATAAGACAGCCGAAACATCATGAATATGACAATAAAGATGAGGACAACAGTCTGAACAATGTAAATAGTGTAAATAGTTACAATGCCTCATCTCAGAAATATAGACAGATCCTGAAGAAGGTCGGATCATAAGACAGCCGAAACATCATGAATATGACAATAAAGATGAGGACAACAGTCTGAACAATGTAAATAGTGTGAATAGTTACAATACCTCATCTCAGAAATATAGACAGATCCTGAAGAAGGTTGGAGCATAAGACAGCCGAAACATCATGAATATGACAATAAAGATGAGGACAACAGTCTGAACAATGTAAATAGTGTGAATAGTTACAATACCTCATCTCAGAAATATAGACAGATCCTGAAGAAGTTCGGAGCATAAGACAGCCGAAACATCATGAATATGACAATAAAGATGAGGACAACAGTCTGAACAATGTAAATAGTGTAAATAGTTACAATGCCTCATCTCAGAAATATAGACAGATCCTGAAGAAGGTCGGATCATAAGACAGCCGAAACATCATGAATATGACAATAAAGATGAGGACAACAGTCTGAACAATGTAAATAGTGTGAATAGTTACAATACCTCATCTCAGAAATATAGACAGATCCTGAAGAAGGTTGGAGCATAAGACAGCTGAAACATCATGAATATGACAATAAAGATGAGGACAACAGTCTGAACAATGTAAATAGTGTGAATAGTTACAATACCTCATCTCAGAAATATAGACAGATCCTGAAGAAGGTCGGATCATAAGACAGCCGAAACATCATGAATATGACAATAAAGATGAGGACAACAGTCTGAACAATGTAAATAGTGTGAATAGTTACAATACCTCATCTCAGAAATATAGACAGATCCTGAAGAAGGTCGGATCATAAGACAGCCGAAACATCATGAATATGACAATAAAGATGAGGACAACAGTCTGAACAATGTAAATAGTGTGAATAGTTACAATACCTCATCTCAGAAATATAGACAGATCCTGAAGAAGGTCGGATCATAAGACAGCCGAAACATCATGAATATGACAATAAAGATGAGGACAACAGTCTGAACAATGTAAATAGTGTGAATAGTTACAATACCTCATCTCAGAAATATAGACAGATCCTGAAGAAGGTCGGATCATAAGACAGCCGAAACATCATGAATATGACAATAAAGATGAGGACAACAGTCTGAACAATGTAAATAGTGTGAATAGTTACAATACCTCATCTCAGAAATATAGACAGATCCTGAAGAAGGTTGGAGCATAAGACAGCTGAAACATCATGAATATGACAATAAAGGTGAGGACAAGAGTCTGAACAATGTAAATAGTGTAAATAGTTATAATACTTCATTTCAGAAATATAGACAAATGTTGAAGAAACTATCAGAATAGAACTGACAGTTGCATTTAGCTAGTTCAACAGTAAAATGGTGAGGCCTAGTTACCAATCGATTAGTATGCTTAAATTCATGCAGTCACAGCACACTCATCAGAACAGTTGTCCTGAAAACATTTGTAGAAGATACAGAAGGGAATTACATCATGGTGAGAAAGTGATTGAAGTTGAAATGCCAGGTCAAGATCAATTACACTGAAGACCACATTTGCACACTATATTTAAAAAAACAGGGCATCTACTTAAACATCTGTCTACTAAAATATAATGTTTAAAGCAGGAATGGTCTGTAATGTTATTGATCCTGACCTGGCATCTCAACATCAGTTACTCCTTTTCTATGAATATTTTCATGGCAATTTGTTCTAATAAGCTCCATTTCTTAGTATCTCAACAGAAGCATACTCCTAGATTGGCAATGGGGCAGATTGTTCTAGTTCCATGAGCCATGCCTTTTTTGGATATCTCAGTTTCAGTTAATTCTCTTTAGTAACTCCACTCACCAAGTTTTTGTTCACCTCTGCTGTGGCCAGGTATTGAACTCACAACTCTTTGAATCAAGTCACTTTTTTGGATTACTCAACTAATGCTTTTATCCACTGACCATGTGTCCTTGTTTGCTTTTTATTTACTATTAAAAGTTAAGATTGGCAACTAGGTTTCATCATTTTACCATTGAAATAGCTCGATGTAACAATCAGTCCTATTCTTATAATTTCTTTTCTTGTAATTCTTGCTTGTGAAGCTCTTTTGGTTTCTTAATTCCCTGCCAGCTATGATCTTCAGAAATTTAAATGCAATTTTAATTGCCATCTTCTGTTTTTTCTCCTAAGTCTTCTCATTCTCTTTCACTCTCAATAACCCCTAGCATCTTAGTTGCTTGAGATCAAATGACTAAAAAAATTAAATAAGAAATACACTATATATATATATATATATATATATATATATATATATATATATATATATATATTAAGACATTTTTATGTTTATACATTCTTTTTATAGATACAAATATTTAAGTAAATGCTCTGTTCATAATAAACTAAATGATGGTTCTGTATAGGATACAGGTTTGAATCCTGTCAGAAGACGAATATTTTCTGTGAAAATTTCTTGGACATTCGGACCAGTAAATGTTGTTTAATACTGTTTATTATAAACAGAGCATTTACTTAAATATTTGTAGACCCGCTCTCGGCCCGGTGGCTAGGATCAAAGTGTAGTATCTGCGCTTTGTGAGCTGCCGGGTCGGGTGTCCTTCGGGGAGGTAGACAGGACCTGAACCCGTCTAGGCGGGTTCAAAGGTCATATTTTTGGCCGAGCCTACGGGCTTGGAAATACCCACATTAAACCGGCCTTGTGCCACATTTAATCCTCGTGGGGGGATTGATAAATACTACCCGCTCGGCCCGGTGGCTAGGATCAAAAGTATCTGCGCTTTGTGAGCTGCCGGGTCGGGTGTCTATCGAACTCTCTGCTTGCAGAGAGGAACCCGGACGAAGCTCCGCCGAAGGGTAGGGTTTTGTTGGGGGAAGTTGACGGAACTGGCCTGCCTCGGTGGGTTTTGATGGTTATTTATTTTTGGCTGGGCCTACGGGCTCAGAGATACCCACATTAAAAAGGCCTTGTGCCACATTCGATCCCCGTGGGTGGATTGATAAATACCATCTATAAAAAGAATGTATAAACATAAAAATGTCTTAAAATAATTGTTGGACTTTGTCCATTTCATAATATATATATATATATATATATATTGTAATGTTAACAACCAAAGCTAGAAAGTCTAATGTGCCCTGCTCTTAACCCCAAGCTAGTGAGTAGTGATGAGATGGATTCACACCTTTCTAAGAGTATTTGTGTAAAAATGAATGCAGTAGCTTCAGCTAAAATTAGAAATCAACATAGCAATCACACTTTCTGTACTAATAACTGCTATGTTGGTACACATCACTCATCATTAGTTAATGATCTAGTTATATTACCTGTACATTTGATCTTGTATAAATTGAAATGCATATTCAGGGCATTGCAGTCTTATTTTTCCATCAGTGTACATGAACAGCATTATGTATAATTTAACAAGTAGTTATGGCTTTCATTCTCTGAGACATGTCTTGTCATTGTGTCAATTAGCAGAATTAGGTGACTAAGCATAATAGTTTTGAAACGCCATCATTTATGTTTGCTAAGGTATATTTTGAAAGATCACACTTAAAAAGTTTGGCAGATTTTTTCCTTTCACAATTTTTAATGGACATTTTTAAAAAATGACCATCCAACCCAATTAGTCTGAGTTATATGGATATTAGATCTTCTGAAAATGGTCTCCAGTGTATAGGTGAAAATAATCTATTTTCTTTGATTCTTTTGCATTTTAGTAAATGTTCTAAAGAAATTGTATGTTTTTTTTTTATTAGACTGTATCATTATTAACAGTCTCTCTGTCTTAGTCTGGTCATTGTCTATCTCTCTTGGTCTCTTCACTGTCTATCTATATGGGCACATGATTGAGTGGTTAGAACATTTACTTTCTGGCCACGAAACCTGGGTATAAATCTCTCCATAGTTGATTTGTCAGGAAGGTGACCATGATTTAATTGATCTATTGATCTGGGGAGGCGATCTCAACATGCAGCACCTTTAAGAATCACTAATAACTTTTATGCCCTGTTTTTCAAAGAACACTTTTATTTCAACTTATTCTTTTCAAATGTCCATTTTAAATAATTTATTCTGTACAGTATAATGTCTCTAGTACAATGTATTAATTAAAAAAAGGGCAAATTAAATTTAGCTTGACCTAAAGTCAGCAAAAATCAAAGAAAGCCTTGACTGGAGGGTTGGGATGAGAAATGTGACTGGAGTAGTATTGAGGAAATGTGATATCAGTCAGCAGTACTGATCATAAATGTAAAATTCAATTTTTTTTTTTTTGTTATTTTGTTATTAAAAAATTAACAAAAATAAAAACAAGCAATATAATTTGACCCAAATAAATAAACAAACGACTTCCGGTGAAATAACCGCCATAACAGAATACCCACAATGCACCACTAACCCGTATATATATAAATAGCCGAGAAAAATAACAGCACATGTGGCCTGACGATTGCATATAGCATGAAACAGACTGTCGCCTCTAAGTGTTGACTTCTATGTTCACTTTTATATTTACACACGCTCTATCTCTGATATTGAGCACTTTATTCCATAAATATAGCACACCTTAAGACTATATTTCTTTATATATATATATATATATATATATATTAATATTAATATATGCTCACATGGCTGACTTGTTAGAACATTCACTTTCTGATCATGAGACATGGGTTCGAATCTCACCTGTGATTTGTCAGGAAGTAGGCTTCCTGATGTTATTGGCCTGGAGGGGGTCGATCCCGGCATGTGGCACCTTTGGAAAGTGCTGAAAGCCATATCGTGGGTTGACCCTAGCCTTAGGAGTGAAACTAGGTAGGCAGAACCCTTGGAGACCATCGGTAGCTGTGCTAGCATGAAGTCACAAGTCATCGTGACTGAGGGTTTAAGAGTGCTGGCCTTGTTCAGATTGCTGATCATGCTAGAAACACACTCTCTCTCAGAAACTGTAACTAAGGTCTGCTCAGCATAGTTGCAGCATAAACCCCAGTTTGGCTCTGTAGGTGTTGAACAAACACAAATGTTCCTGAGATATCGTCTTCAATAGGGATTGGCTAGCTGTCCCAATAGACGAGTATCCTCAAATATGAGTGGTCAGTATTATATATTAATGATAAACATATATTTTGCTCCTCACTGGTAGTATAACTATTTATGATGGAGTGTTATTTTAGAGCATGTACATACCCACTTCAAAACTGTACATCTTGTTTCAACATTAAAAGATTCTTGTTTATTTTGTTGAAACAAGATGTACAGTTTTATAGTGGATGTGTGCATGTTCTAATGTAACACTACATAATAAATAAATATTTATTGCTCTACTTTTGTATTGAGCCCTGTTTTAAATTAATGTTTTGAACGCTGAAATCTTACTCTTCGTTCTTTTACATTTGGATATTTATACATACATATATGTATAAATAACAGTAAATATATATTTTATTCCTCACCTGTAGCATGACTCTATGCTTCATGCACAATGTAATTGTCAGGTGCTGATTGAAAAGTTTTCACAATTACATGAGGCATGAAACTATTTATTACTGTTAGGTTGGTGCAAAAATAATGACGGTTTTTGACGTTAAAAAACACGTAAAAAACCGTCATTATTTTTGCACCAACCTAACAGTAGTTGTAGAGTGGATAGATGAAATGGACAAATATAAGCAGATGTGTACGTGTGTGCTGGTGTGCATACGCAGACAAGCAAATAAATGATCATTAAATTTATGCATGAGGTGTAAATGTAATAGTGCTCAATGCAGAGCAAAGATATGTACTAATTAGAACATATACATGTACATACGTTTTAGGCGTGCGACTATAGTTTCAAAACTATAGTCGCACGCCAAAAATGTAGGTACACGTATATGTACTAATTAATACATATTTTTTATTAGTATAAATTTTAACCCAGTTATTATACATCAGGCACTGTTTAATTACCACCAGCACTCAATGTCTGATATATATATATATATATATATATATATATATATATATATATATATATATATATATATATATATATATGAATATATAGCATAATGAGAAACCATGTATACTTTCTTAATAGGTATATATAGAAAAAGTTGCAAATTAAAAAAATAATAATGTTTTTTTATGAAAGTATTTATTTATTTATATATATATACATTTGATATTTCAGATTGACCTCAATCTTATCAAATATATATATATAAATAAATAAATACTTTCATAAAAAAACATTATTATTTTTTTTTAATTTGCAACTTTTTCTATATATATATATATATATATATTTAGTTAGTTTATGAAAAAATAAGTAATCCGTATGGGTAAACCCAAGGAGGAAATAATTTATTACATGGAACCTTAAAGTGGTCTGTTTTTATTTAAATTATATATATATATATATATATATATATATATATATATATATATATATATATATATATATGCGGTAACATGCACACACACTTATATATATATATACACACACACACACACACACACACATATATATATATATATATATATATATATATATATATATATACACACACACTTCACACATGCATTTCAATATTTAGCGTTAAACTCAGATTAATTTTAATTTAAGAAATTTATCATTTTTTGGGATGTTATATGATTTGTTTAATAGAACTACATTTGGAAAGGGCTAAAAACTTAAAGCATCACCATTTTAGAAATATTTAAGGCAAAACACTCTCTGAATGTTTTGAGTAGTATCAAAAGGTTCAACAAGACTTGGGATGTAAAGAACAGGCAAGGACTAGGTCAGTCTTAAACTGCTTGATGCCAAGTCCTTCTTTTAACAACCAGATCAACTGGATTTGGTTTTGAATTGAAGACAGTGAGCTTTGGACTATTACTTGAAGACTTGTGATGGTGTGGACTCCTATGTCTGCAACAAGAAAATGTCCTTTGGTTTTTTGGGGAACTCAACTGAGAAAATTATGTGAAGGACATTCTTGAGGCATTACTTTTATCTTGGATGAAAAAAAATTTCAAAAACCAATGTTGGTTATTCCAAGATTCATCACATGGGGCCAAAACAACTCAAGAGTGGTTGGCAATCCATGTTCCTCACTTCATCTTGAAGGAAGAATGGCCTCCATCATCACCAAATCTGAATCCTCTTGACTACAGCATTTGGGTATCTTACAAAACAAGGTTTCTATTAAACCCCACCATGGTTTGGAGTCTCTGAAGGCAAAACTCTTGAAGGAATGGAACAAGATCATCCAAAGTGTTATCCATGCCTCATGCAAGTCCTTCACCAAATTATTAATGCAGAAGGACTGTATATTGGATAGTGTATCAAATATTTTTATGGATATTTAGTTTTGGTTTCTGCTTTGTAAAATATTTACATGTTGTTTTGCTTAATAAAGATGGACAAAAACTTTGTAACATGAATTATTGAACACCTTATATATATATATATATATATATATATATATATATATATGCTCCCCAAGTTCTCTCCGTTGACATAATTCTCAAAACTGATTTATATATGTACATTGATATAAATAAAATTATCTATTTGATTAGATATTTGGACATATATGCTTATCCATACACCGTCAAATGATAAAATAATTGTTTAAAACTGAATAATTTCTCTTTAAATCAAACAGTTAAATGAAATTTTTGTAAAGCAAAAAGAAAAATTATTTTGAAGGGAAAATTTATGGTTTCATTTCAGGCTTCAAGAAAAGATTCCAATACAACCTTTCAGCTTCTTCCATCCATTCACCCATTTTACACCTATGAACAGATATTCTTTGAATATCTTTTATCTGTTAACACTGTTCCAAAGAATTCATGTCTACTTGTGTCCATGTTTGTAACAAAGTTGGTGCCAATCTCAGAGTTTATGAAGTAACATATTTCACTGAATGCAAAAACGGTAAATGGTTCAATCAATGGGTAGCACTCAGATGTTACATGTTCTGAATCCTCCCCAGTTTCAGATAAACAGAATTTTCTGAAAAGTCTTCATACAAGACAATTTGTCGATCAATTGCAATTCTTCTTTACTCTCCCATTCTTGACCCAAGAAATATGAAATATTGAAAATATGATTAATTGACCATAAAAAACCCCGAAACAATCAATACTGAAAAAGTGGGGAAAGCTAAAATAAAAGTTTCAAATAAAGGATAATTCTTTTTCATATTTTTGCTTCTGGAAAAGAAATTCTTGTATTGGATTCCACTCATGACAGAATGATTTATCAGAAGTTTCAAATTACAGAGATAAAAAATAAATCTTGTATAAAAAGAAATATCAATGAACTGTTGAATACAGATACAAATAAACTCTGACCACATTATCACCAACAAAAAAAAAGGTTAATAATGTTTGCAAAAGGTAAATGAATCAATGTGAGTTTACATTAATTTTTTAACATTATATTCCTCATCTTTTTTTTCTCTCATAATGCAGTTTTTTTTTTCATTAAAGATGATCTCTAATCATAATCTAGTGACATGGTTCCTCAGATCTACCAGAAGTGGAAGGTGCTGGCAAATTCACAGCCCCTTTATTTTTTATGTATCCTCTCTCTTTAAGACATAGGTCTCTACAACATCCTATCTGTTGTAGCCCTTAGCAATATTTGTCCCTTTGTCAGCCCTGCCCCTCATTCCAATGTCCATTCACATAAGCTGGTCAAGTAGGTGGACTTCTGCTTTTTAACTTTTGCCTTTGATATGTCCTGTGAGTTAGTCCCTTGCTAAAAGAAAAAATTCTTAAAACTAATCTAAAATAATTAAAAAACATTAATTTTAGACTAGCCGATAGAATGCTTGTCAAGAAAGCCATTTCTTGTTCATTCTTTACTTGGTTTTCCATAAAAATGGTCTTGTGCACACCTTAGCTAAATCCATCAAATATCTGAAGAATGTAAGAGTGATATGTATATTCTTGTGATATTTTAATTTCTTAAAGGAGGTGTTTATTATCAATTATTATTTTTATGAGACTTTCTTTTATTTTATCTCTTTCTTTTGCACTGAGTTTTGTTTACATTGTTTTACATTAAGCATAGTTATTTAGTTTTCATTTTGACTATTATTTCTTTCATCTTATTTCTCTTGCTTTTACACCAAGTTGTAATAGTCTTAATTTGTCTGAATTTCTCAGATGAAGCATTGTCTAGTACTGTAGTATATGTAAACATAGTGGTGTATTAGGTGTTTGAGTAAGGAATTAAGGCTGTATGACTAGATTTGAATTATTGTAATGGGTTGCCCTTTGTAGCCTAATCAGTAAGACAATAATCCTGAAAAGTCATGCCTTAAGAATCTTCCTGGAGGTTTCTTTTTCTATTTTCAATTTACATTGCTTAGTTATGATTCTAGAATGATGATCTGGAATTAAAAGCAACAGAAATAAGATAAAAGCAATATAAGTAAAAGAAGATTGTGTTATTTTAAAAGTTCATTATTATAGAATGGGTACAGTTTTCTAATGTATTAAAAGAAAGTAAAACAAAAGTAATTATTAGTGCTATTTTATATAATATCCCTTCCAGAAGGCTTACTAAATCATCTGTATCCCCCCAATTTCCAATCATCTTGGTATAGTAAAAGAGAGTATGTTCATTGTTCAAGAGTTTCACCTCACTATAATTATATATATATATATATATATATATATATATATATATATATATATATATATATATATATATATATATATATTTAGGCAGCATATTTTCATTCAAACAGTTTTGGTTAAATACTTTAGTCATATCACATCAATTACTTTTTGTTGTGACACTTTGATGTTCGCCGATTTATTTCTTGGTAGCCTTAGAAAATTGATTAAGAAAAATACCAAAATTTTCTTTCCGATAGTTTTTATTTTCCCAAGTACTTTCAATCTCATCTGAGACCATCTTCAGGGGGTTAATTTGTCTGTGAGTATGTATATGTATTTTTGTAAATTCAAAACATTTCAACTGTTCATTTTACAGTTGCTTATGCAGCATTCAATTTTCTAACGCTACCAAGAATTTAATCCATGAACTTGAAAGGATCACAACAAAAACTAATATGTCTAAATTATTTAACCAAACCTATTTGAATATATATATATATATATATAAATCTCTACTGTGTAGTGAATTGGACTTGTCTATACTGAGTTGTATAGGAAAATGGACTTGCTTATTCCTGGCTATGGGTTTTGTTATGTTTATCTTACTGTTTCATGAAATTGATTATATAAAAAATAAAGGTTTGTAACATAGATATCCAACTGTCTTCCTTTTTGACTAAAATAGTTTTGTTGCAAAATACAGAATTATGACAATTTTTTAAAATGAAAATCATGTTATACAATTTTTTTATCAGAGAATTTTTAACTTTTTCCCTCTATTTAGTCCAAAGGAAGAAATCTATGGTTTCTTTATACATATCAACTAGCAATAATTTTATGTTACTAATAAGGAAATGTTCTATGTCCCAATATTGGCGATCATGGCTCTCCACAATTTCCTATCCTTTGTAGCTCTTAGTTAGATTTGTCTTTTTGCTATTCCTCCTGCTCCCTGTTTTTTCATCCATTTACACTAACATGTTAGTTAAGTTACTCATTATTTTCTGCTATCTCTCTTACTTTCAGCATGTCCTGTGAGTGTCAAATTTTCCAAGCTCTTCTTCCTCATTTTTTTTTTTTCTATGTGCCATGTCCATTCAGGACATTGGCAATCAGGGTTCTGCACAATTTCCTGTTTTTTTGTAGGTTTTAATAAATTTTGTCTTTTTTTTTTATCTCTCCTAAACCTTGTCTCACAATCCATTTACTTAAACTCGCTAGGTAAGTTATGTGTTACTTTCCTCTCTCCCTTTTGCCTTCAATCTGTCCTGTGAGTGTTAAATTTTCCAAGCTCTCTTTCCTCATTATATACTTTTAAAATTTCAACTATCTCTTTCTGATGTTAAATATAAGTGTCCTTCTTGTTTGTCTTTGCTTTAAAATTTGTTGCTCCCATGTTCAGCCCATGATTTTCTCAACATCCTTCTGTAGAACCACATTTCTGTTGTTTCAAGTTTCTTCTTAATCTGTGAGGAGATTGTCTAGCATTCACTGCTATATACAAGAAGTTTGCTAGATGGGTTATGCATTGTTTTCCTTTGTTCCTTGTGACTTCAATCTGTCCTGTGAATATCAAATTTTCCAAGCCCTCATGTATGTATCCTAGAATTTCCACTGTTCCTTTCTGATTCTGAGTATAATCATTCTTTTAGCTTCCTTTTTCCATAAAATTTCTTTATTACTCACATGCTCATGGTATTCTCAGAATCCTTCTGTAAAACAATATTTCTGTTGCTTCAAGTGTCCTCTTCACTTCTGAAGAAATTGTACAGCCTTCACTGTTATATAGGAGGACTGATATAACATAGCAGTTGAGCACTCTTTTCTTTTAGGAAACATTAATGTTCAATAAAAATTTTGGTTTGTTGGTACAGGTCAACTACAAAAAATAACCCTACAGTCAACCTTCCAAAGAAAGAGAATATTTTACTTAATTTTTTATGCTATATTGTGGAAATGTATGTTTAGCTAAGGACCCTTTTGAGAACTGATCTTATGAGAAAAGAGAGAAAAAAATTAAACAAATCTCCTCTAAATGGAGCACTCAGCCAATTTAACAGCCGCCTACAATTATGTTGTTTGAACCATAATAGAACATATTACAGCAATTAAGGGATATTGTCTGCTCACTTACTTTATTGATCTGCCAAAGCCAATTTATCAAATTTATTAATTGATCAATCAGGCGAGTGATCGATCAAATGGTTATAGGTTCAAGAAAGAAAACAAAGGAACCAATTTTGGCTTTGATATCAATTTCTTTCTATACCTTCTTCAATTTTTTTTGTTTTTTTTTTATTAAAGTTTTTATTTCTCAAAATTTGAAAAGCATGGGTTAAACATCTGCACAATAACCATCAATTATCTTCTGGGTCATAAATAAGTGAGCATTTCATCGTTGTATCATTTCTCTCCTTTTACTTGTGTCCATTTTTGGTGAAGGCATATGCTAAAATATCATTTCTTGTTTCTGCTTTTTTCTTTCTTTTTTTTTTTCTTTTTAAAAAATAAGTTCTATAAAATTATTACTATATGTTGCTTTTTACAAATACTACAAGTTTGTAATTCTACTCAAAGTAAAAGGTTTTGAATTCATTCTTGCCTTATATTAACTTCAAATTATGCAAATATTTTTATTTTCTTGTCTATTTTTGTAGAAATGCATTCTCTACTAAATTTTGGCTTTTAAATAAATATTGGCTTTAAAGCTAACTTCTTGGTCACTATATAGCATCTCCTTTGAATGCAAAGATCTTTACAAATGATTTTTTGGTGGAGATATGTGATCTTCAACTCTCTTTTTTAATTTTACAATAATCATTAATGGAAATGATTTTGTATCTATCTGACATGGATTTTTTTCTGCTGAAGTGACTAAAACTGGTTTCCTTGCCCATCAATAACCCCATAATAGTCATATAGTGCAACCAAACTTTAAAAGTTAGATACTATAGTTTTATAGGTGGAAGTACCTCATTCAATATCTATCAATTTTTATTAATGAAACGACTGGATGATTATGAAGTACAAAAGTCCTTTACAATGGCAAGGATTCTTACATATATATAAAAAAAAAAAAAATTCAGATAGAGTATATCTCTAAAAGAACAATATGAATAAAATCAAAAGGAAAACTTATCTTAGCCGATGTGTTTTGTCCTCTGAGGACCAAGGCAAAAGGGAGGATTTTTATTTTGTAACAAGTATTTATATACAAAAGCAAAAATGTCATTGGTTTTTCCAAATTATTTTCCAAATAAATATTCATCAGGTTGAATGAAAAATCAGGCAAATTATATGAATGTTCACGTTGTCTGAAGATTGTGCGAAACTTGGATTATGACTCGTGTCATCCTTTCATAGATTTAACATTGTCAAGTGTTTTTTGCTTGATCTAGGCAATCTAAGCTTTGAGCACTTTACTAAGTAGGTAAGTTTGTCTTTAGGCCATTTTTCTCTTTATTTTTTCAGTATTGTTGTTTTTATTTAAGATTTTATATGGATAAAAGTTTTAGGTTTTAGCAAGTTGTCCATTGATTCCATTAAAAATACTCAAATTTAGGAATACATTTTCACAGCGTCGCCCATGTGACGACAACGTGACCATGTTTTAAAACGGAACGCTGATCATATAAAACTTTCAGTTATCTGTTTGGATAAGTCTTGTTCTTGTGTCCATCGTCTTTGTCATGTTCAATTGATGTTAATTATATTTTATGAATATGTCCTGAAGATGGTTTATTAAACCGAAACGTCCGATGTTGACATATTAACATTAAAACAGCATTATTGCATATAAAGATTTTTGTTTGTTTTTTCCGTATATTTTTCTTCATATATATATATATATATATATATATATATATATATATATATATATATATATATTTAGTTATTTTACCACATTATCCTTGTTGAATGGAAAGACTTGAAATATCTTACCATGATTAAATGTTTTTTTGATAATCTTCATTTTTAAAATGGTAGACTGAACCATATCACCAGATGAGGATTAAAAAGAAAATATCCCAATGAAATTAGGCCAAAATAAAAACAATAACGATAAAGATTCTTTTTTTTTTAAATATCAAAATCTTGTGATGATCACAAAACAAAAATTTCACAACACCATTTGCTTTTTAAGTGTTCTCATAAATTCAATTTTACAAAAAATGTACATTCTTATTTTTGGCAATTCCTTCAATTTATCAAGAGATATTCTTTGATGAGTTCATTTAGTAAAGTATATACTATATTCTTTTTTCCTTTTTTTTATCTAATCCTGTACAGGCCTTTATATATTGTAGGATAATATAATTCAGCATAGGATGTGGTGTTTTTCCTGAAACAAGTCTCCAAAATTTGTCATGTTAAAGTTAGGTTTTTTTTTAGGCCTATGCAAACTCCAAAAGAAGACAGTAAACTGAATTCCTATATGTTATGCAAATTTTTTAAACTTATTTCAAGAAAAAAAAACATGAGACCTTGACACTGGCAAATATGGTAAATGATTTTTTAACATTGATAATAATCAAGATGAGAACAATAGTTTGAATAAACCAAATAATTCAATGTATGATGATAATTCATCATCTTAAATGTAAAAACTAATGGATGATGACCGGAGTGTACTTGGCTGAAACATCATGTCTATAATAAAATTTATAATAATCAAGATGAGAACAATAGTTTGAAAAAATCAAATAATTCAAAGTATCTTGATAATTCTTTATCTTAAATTTTAAAAAAATGATATCTGAAGATGACCAGAGTGTATTTGACTGAAACATTGTTTTTATAATAAAATTTATAACAACATAGATGACAAAAATAGTTTTAAATAATTAAATTCTATTGACATTTATTCATCTCAAAAATAGAATACAAAAAAAAATTGAAGATTTACTTCTTTCCAGTAAGGTAAGTTTGGTAGAAATTATGTCAGTAAAAGACATTTTTCATCAGTGATTTCCCAATTTTGATTAGTCACCAAGAACATTTTACTATGATACTTATTTAAATAGCATATATATATATATATATATATATATATATATATATATATATATATATATGTGTGTGTGTGTGTGTGTGTGTATATAAGAATTTAATAAATGATATCTAATTTTGAATATTTTGTCATAAATTATTTTGTTTTCACTTATTAACCATTCAGTCAGAAAAAATAAACTTCTTTTGGCTAAGTACATGCTGGTCATTTTCAGATATTTTTTATCAATAGTTTTAGGTAATTTTATTAAATTATATTTTTACTTTTACACAAACATAAACCCGTGTTTGAATCAGTGATTGTGAATTTACTAAAATTTACTTTGATAACAGTCTTTCAGGTAAAATGTTTTATGGATATTTCAACACAAACAGTTTCTTTTAAGGTTTACCAAATTCTGAAAAGAAATGTTTACTTTCAGATTCTTTCTCCAAATTTTGGTAAATTGACAAAGGATATTGCTTGAAGATTGAAGGAAATAAAATGTCAAAAATTAAAATGCACCAATTATTATTTTTGTCTTGAATTAATGGCAATTTTAAAATAACATTAAAATAATTTTGCCAGTAAAGAATCATGTGGAGGAATTCTGTTAATGCTTCACAATGTGATGGGGATTCTTAGAGCATTTGGCACATTCATTTTATATATATATATATAAAATATTGTTTAAAATTTACTATATTGTGTGGATGTCTGTTGTGGTATAATGGATATTGATTCGGAGTGAGAACTTGGAGACCTGAGTTCAAATTCCAGTCAAGTTCATTAGAGTTACTTGTGCACAAATACCCTTGGGAAAGGTATGAATCCATCTCTTATCCCCAGATATGGGTTGAATAGCAAGACAGACTGGATTCTTTAGCCTTGGTTGGCAACCAGTTTACTGTAAAAAGAAATGGCAATCTTCTGTGGGAAAAATCTGCCTCGTCAGTCATGTATCGAAAGATGCTTGATTGCTCAAGTGTGTATCACATATGGCACCTAACTGACTGATATTTGTGGTAGAAAAGAGTTCAATATCAAGAATTGAGTATTTATATATTTTGACAAGGTCAGCATAAAAATCAACACTGTATGGTGACAGTCAGTTTCATCTCAGACCAAGAAAGAAATTACTTGGTCTAAAGATTGCCTTGAGGTGTGAAACTGACAGTCACAATGTAGTGTTGATTTTTATGATCACATTTTCTATATATCTATAAATGCTCTATCACCGGTATTAACTACACTTCCCCTATAAATATGGCAAATTTATATTCACATAGGTGTGGATATTGAAAGTTTTTAGAAGTTTTTATAATCACACATAATCTCCTTAAATCAATGTATCTCTATTTGAGGTAGCACTAAAATGTTCTAAGCTGAACCCATTTAACTAAATAACCAAATATGAAATTGTTTTGAGAAGAAATTCATGGTCAGGCAGAGAACTTTTCAGTAGACAAGTGGAAAAATTATACTTAGCTAAGTATAGTTTTCCTCTTGTCTCTTTTTATTCAATTTGTCTCTTCTACAGATACAGTCCATCTAAGAATATTTACACACACACACACACATATGTAATAAAGAATAAAGATTTTATTACATGCATACAGATATAAAGATTGTATTATATATATATATATATATATATATATATATATATATATATATATATATATATATATATATATAAAAGATTATATATAGATTGTATTTTATATATATATATATATATATATATATATATTGTATTACACACATACACCAACCCATATATATATATATATATATATATATATATATATATATATAAAGATTATATATAGATCGTATTTTATATATATATATATATATATATATATATTTTATTACAGACATACACCAACCCATACACACACACACATACATATATAAAGATTATATATAGATTGTATATATATATATATATATATTGTATTACGCACATACACCAAGCCATGTATACACACACACATATTTGTATATATATATATATATATATATATATATATATATATATATATATATATTACACATACATACACCCTATATGTATGTGTGCATATGTAAATGGATATAAATATATCAAAACTTTTGAAAGCTTGGCATTAACTCTGAAAGAAGTTTGACTCAGTATTAGTCATAGATCTTGAAAGAGTAAGTTTACAGCCATATTGCATTTAAGTCTCTGACTAAGAAGGCTTTGAAAAGAAAGGAATCATTTCTTTTTCAAGATGTCATGGAATTTACCAAATGCAAAAGATCCCTAAACACTTGATGCAGAAACAAAAGGAATGCCAACAAGTACAGAGAGGTCAGAATAAAAACCAACGCTTGTACATTGTTCATTGGCACACTGAATGTTTGTCCTTTTGATGTTTTAACATCAAATCCCAGTAAACATGGATGTAAGAAAAACAAGTAGCTGAAGCAAGATACAGGAAGGGTGTGTGTACATTAAACTGATTGTGCATACTCTAAGCTGGTTAAATGTGTTATTGCTGGAAATGAAACATATGCATATGTCACTATATCAGTAGTAATAATGGCATTTTCTCTTTGCAATAGTAGTCTGCAGACATGAATTAGAAATTTAATGTTGGAATAGTATCTTAGAATGCTACTGCATTTTTGCTTACAGTTAGTTTTAGTGGCAGTGTGTTCATAACAGCAGTTCTCTTCCGATCACTGAAGTTAAGCAATATTAAGCCTTGTCAGTACCTAGATGGTACGAATACTAAATACTGTAAGCTTGAATATGGGGTGGTGTAATAGATAACTATTCAGAATGAAAGAATCAGAGAGCTGGGTTTGAATTCAAATCAAATTTGTTACATTCACTTATGCGCAAATACCCTTGATAAAGGTATGAATCCATCTCTTCTCCCCCCATCTATGGGTTAAATTACAGGACAGACTGGGTCCTATAGCCTTGATTGGCAACTAGTTTACCGCAGAAAGTAATAGCATCTTACTGTATTAATTTTTTCTGCCAAGTCAATCATAAATTGAAAAGTGTGTGATATCAGCTACCAACACGCATCGGCCATTGTGGTAGTGTAATGGCTCATTCCTCTCCATGAATAGCAAATATGGTGTTATCCGAGGACAACAATGGACCTTCATAGGATGAAGAAGTGTTTATATTTATTGCATGATATCTATTGATATTGTTTTAAGTATGTTGATAACAATAAAGTAGATAAAAGAATTTGTCAAGTTTTATAAAAATTTTATTGTTAAAAGATTTAATGAACTTTTTCTTATGCTCATACAACACCACACAATAATGCTCTACATTGAGTGGCATTTGAGGGAACATTAGTAAAAAAAAAAAATTTCAATCTTATTATTTCAAATGAATTAGTGAAATAAAAAAGAAGTGTATTTACTGTTGCAGTAATTAAAATATTTTCTTTGAAAGAGGTATCTGAAATATTTTAAAGACATTATTTGTTATGGTGTTAGAATTGTCAGGACTGGTTCTGAAATGCTTTCAAAATTGGTAGTACAACCACTCCTTATTTAACAACCTCAATTAATGACCCTATAAAATTTTAAAAAATCCAACCAAATTGGTATTGTACATTGTATGAAAATATTGATCATTTTCTCTTTCTTCAAAATGAATCTAAATAAAATGAAAATACATAAAAAATTACCTGTACTGTATTTAGAGTCTACACACCAAAGAATGTACAATTATTAAACTGATGTTTGAATTTATTTATTTTATTTACTGTTCAGTACCTTACTGTACCATGTAAACATTTTGAGATAAATTAGAAATGATGCAAAGCTATCTGAAGCTGGTTGGTACATGTGTAGTATGCTTGAAATAGCAGTCAGGTAAAACTTCTCACTAAGTGACCATCTTATTTATAAATCGGGTCATTGAAATGCAACCCAGTTGTTAAGTTAGGAGTGGTTGTATTTTTTTAAAATAAGTGTTTTTGTCTGTATAAGTCATATATGTATTTTATAGGAAAAGCACTAATTACTGCTGAAGGAATAAAAATATTTGGTTATAGGAGTTGTACAGAGTTTTTGAAAAGTTACTACTTATTTTGAAACTGTCATATCTCTGTTGCTATAAAACTTAAACAGACATGAATAAAACCTTCATACCATTTTATTTTTGTTACTAACTCTATCAGCACTTAATAGATTTCAACTATAAAATTGCTAGGGTCCTGATTGAATTATTGAAAAATCTGAGTAATGTGAATGCAATAAAATTGATATATCTTGAAAATCAAGTTCATTTTATATGGAAGTAAATTGATTTCCCCTTTCAAATGATACCAGATTTATCCTTGGTTTTACTGGTTATGAGATAAGGTTTTGGAACTCTTTTTACAAAGTTGTAGATTTCTAAAATGTCATAGACTTTCAGTGCCTCTAATTGATCAAATGATGAGTGTTAATGCTGTGTATTGAAATACAGTGATTGTGGGTGCATTTAGGCACTCCCCACACTATATGTGAAACTTGCATGTCTATTTAGGTGCTTCTAGCCTTAAAGGGTTAAAAAAATGGAGCTACTTTAGGTTGATGCATTTATAAGGTTTCCATGTTTAAAAGGTTGGTACAATTTTGGCATGATGGGCACTTTGACATGGTGTAATGGTTTAGAAAGCTTATTTTGCTGGATTTAGTAACAACCGAGTAATCAGTTTTGATTCTCACTGGGTGTTCCACACGTTCAGACTTGTGCCACAGTTAAGCTACACTTAGTCTCTTGGGCAGTTTCATGTAGTGTAATGTTTAGTAAAGTTGTCTCGTGATCAGTTATGACTTAATAGCGAGTTTGATCCTCACTGGGAGCACCTATTCTTTTGGCTTTGTGCCACATCACCTTTAAAAATCACCATTTTGTTGGCATGATGCTAAAAGGGCATAAGTACATGTTTCTGTGAAGTGAGACGTAAAGATAAAAATTCAGAATAAAAATACCTAAAATGAATAATAAGAAATGGGCTTATCTATACAAAAAGACATTGTAACAGACTATTCCCTGTGTCATTTTATAGAGATGTTTGCTCATTTCAAAGAGTGAAAAAACATGCAAAAAGACTGCATGTCAGCTCCCGCCTTTTAGAATCATACCCTGTGATTTGTAAGGTTTGTATACTGTCCAACTAACTGGGGGAAGTTATTTACTAAGCACAAGCCACAGTAGTGATATATCCATGAGGAGTGAACTCACTACACAAAGAAATGTAGATGAGCTCATTAACCATCACAGACAAAAGTAGCTGGATATAGCATTGCTGTTTGTTTATTGCAACTCTAGCATTTTTTAAAAAATGTTGTGCCCCTTCAGGATGTAGGTAATCATGGCTCTCTATTGTCTTTATTATCTGGAGAAGACAATAGAAAACCACTCCACTATCTTTCTCAAGAAGTCATAGCACTTCCCATATAATAAAGAAATGTATCCTTGATTGGCTTCTGGCTTGCACTCATGTCAAATTGAAACAACAGTTCTTGTACAATCACTGAAGTTAAGCAATGTTGAGCATGGTCAGTACCTAGATGGGTGACCATATTTTATGATATATTTTATATGATAAAATAAGATATGCTATATTTATAGGTAAAAGTACTCAATATCGGGGATGGAACATGTGTAAGTATGAGTGGTCACAGGTCAACATTGAGTGACAACAGTCTGTTTCATGCATAAACACAATCTTCAGGCCACAAATATATATATATATATATATATATAATATGTGTGTGTGTTGACATGGAGAAGGGGTATGATGTTCTAAGACCTGAAGACCCTAATGATCCACAGGAAAAATATCATTGATGATGTGTGCCAGACCTCTTGAGAGATGCATTTCACAAAACAATATATATTTCTTATAAACACTATATTTAGTGGGTACATATCTTATAGTAAATAGTTATTAAGTCTACTGGCCTAGAGATCAAAAGACTCCATAAAGAAAATGTTCTACCCAATAGAAATAATTTTTTTTGCTCCTTTTTAACTAGGGAAACCATTTTCAAACCAAATGTGTTTTATCATTTAGCTACATGAAGCCCTTGTAGCAAAACAAAGCTTAATTAGCTTATTATTAAATTATGCACATCTGTCATTGGGGTCTTTCAATGACTATATCTGCTAACTTTATAATATTGGATTAGAAAGTTTTAAAAGTCCATTATTTGCTTCAGAATTGCTATATCTATTTGCCTACCTTATTAGGAGAGATGACAATTTGAAAATAGGGAGTCACATTTCATTGACCCAGTATTTCATTTTAGTTTCCATAGAATGGCAGTCTGAGTAGTTGCAATGAAAATATCTGATTGCTTGAATATTTTGATATGGAGCCAGAGTAAAAAAAAAAAGAAGAGTATAGATAGGAAATACAAGAATTGGACAAATTCATGCAAAGAATCTTGAAAGAAAAATTTGTTGAATGATTCCTGAAAAATTGCCAAAGAACAAAAACTATTCATTGTTAAGTAAACATTTGAAAAATTTGTAAAAAAAAGCATTATTTCAATTAAATATGGTAACTCTGTCATTTTTCGTTCATCCAGAGAAAACTGACTGAAAAGATTAAAATAAAATATGTCAATTTCTACAAATCTGAAAGGACCTCCAGGAATATTTATGTAAAAAATAAAACAGATTTGGTCATAAAATTACTATTAGGTAGATCTAGTACATATTTAAAAATCTAAATTATTACAATGCCTAATATGGTGTTATTACAAATAGGAAGAGTGAGCAATGATGAGGTTTTGAAGAGAATGGAAACAAAGAGGAAACTTATGAGTATGTTGATAACAATAAAGCAGATTGAAGAATTTGTCAAGTTTTATAAAAGTTTTATTGTTAAAAGGTTTAATGAACTTTTTCTTATGCTCATACAACACCACACAGTAACGCTCTACATTGAGTGGCATTTGGGGGAACATTAGTAAAAAAAAAAAAATTTCAATCTGTTATTATTTCAAATGAATTAGTGAAATAAAAAAGAAGAGTATTTACTGTTGCAGTAATTAAAATATTTTCTTTGAAAGAGGTATCTGAAATATTTTAAAGACATTATTTGTTGTGGTGTTAGAATTGTCAGGACTGGTTCTGAAATGCTTTCAAAATTGGTAGTACAACCTAGTTTATTAATTGAGATTGTTATCTCAATTAATAACCTATAAAATATTAAAAAATCCAATCAAATTGGTATTGTATGTTGTATATCTGGGAGAGGCAGTTGCAATTTCTGGGGCATGTAATGAGAAAGGAGGGCTTGGAAAATCTGATACTCAGTGGACAGAGGGAAAGAGGGATAGAGGAAAGCAGTGTGTAACATATTTGATGGGCTTGAGCAAATGGATGGCAGAACAGGGTTTGGGAGAAATAACAAGAAGACAAACTTATTAAGACCTACAAGAGACAGAAGAGAGTGGAGGGCCATGTTTGCCTATGTCCTGAAGGGACATGGTGCATAAAAGAAGTTGTTGAATTAGGCTACAGCAACTAGTAATGAATTCAGCTACATTTGAAAGCCCAGTGCTACTAAATTTCAAATTTTTCTCTTATGAGTAATCTTAGTTAGCCAAGCTTATTTAAGAAAAAGTATTCACAAGAAGCAAAATTCAAAATTTAGGAAAAGTGAACTTACAAAAGTCAAACATGCAACCTTGTCTACAAGTATAGAGAGTAGAGAAATATATGGAATTTACCATAGTAAAAGTGGGGTATCTGTTTATTACTTGAATATAAAAGGAAACTGATCCCTGTATCAATTTGCTTATTATTCAAATATTTATGACCTTCAATTAGGGTTGTCATATTTGGGTATATGTAGTTAATGTGGATACATTTCAAAGCCCACTGTAAAGTAAATTTTGAATTAACTTATTTAGTAGTCTAAATAGCATGTTGCAAATTCAAAATTTAATATGACTGGACTTTTGAAACTTGTCTAATAGGGCAGCTATGCTTATAAGTATGTTTTCTAGAGAAATATATAGAATAAAAAGTGAGGGATCTATTTATTACTTGGTTGTAAAACAAAAGTGGTTTCCAATTTAAAATTTAGTGGAACTGATTTTTCAAAAGTATCCCAGTCTGGCAACACTGTCTACAAGTATTTTTAGACTATAAAAATATATGGAATATACTATGGTAAAAATATAAGGAATTTGTCTATTACTTTGTTGTAAAACAAAAGTAATCTCTAATTTAAAAGTTATTAACAGTGAGTTTTCAAAAGTAATACAATCTAGCAACCCTGTCCACAAGTATGTTTTCTTTAAAACAAAAACCTCCCCACCCATGTCTAATATCCACTTGTATATTATATATTTGATTACAAGCAAAAATGCCAGACTGGGTTATATTTGAAAGCTCAGTGCTACAAAATTCTGAATTGATATTCTTCTCTTTAGCAGCCCAAGTTAACTGAACTTATTTTAAAAAGTATTCCTAAAATTTGAAAAAAGCAAAATTAAGAATTTAGTAACACTAAGCTTTCAAAGAATCTGACAACTTGAACCAATGACTGAAAACTTGGAGGCTGGGATGAATTATAAAGAACGGTATTATTCCAAGAAATACGATGAAGGATCCAACATCTAGATCATGATATACTTGGTGAGGAGAAGGGCAACTCCAAGAAATGCTCTGAAGAAACTAGCACATTATCTTGATAACCTGCTAGGTTCTGGAATAATTTGATCAGTGGTGGGGTAGAGCATTTGTAAAAGAAATATTGGCCAGCAAATATTACAGTGTAACCCGGATATAAGAGAGTTGTTGGGACCAGAGAAGAAGTCTCTTATATCCGGGATTCTCTTATATCAGGGTTTGGTCTATTTTGTTTAGGTAAGTATGGCTCTAATTTGGGACCAGAGAAAATATATCTTATATCCGGGTTTCTCTTATATCAGGGTCTCTTATATCCGGGTTACACTATATAATATCATTTTAATTTAATGGATCTATACTTTTAAAAAAAGTGACAAAAGTGATTTTTTCTTTTCAAAAACTTTCCCTTCAGAAATAAAAGCAATATGGCTAACAATATCAAAAACTAATTAGATGAATATCATAATACTTTTCTCATCACCATAGATAGTGGTTCCTTTTTATTTACACTATTTACATCATTTGGATTGTTGTCCTCATCTTTATTGCTTTTTGTTTTGGCTGTTGTATGCTGTAGCTTTTATCAGGTGATATACATTGGAATTTCAAACCAATCTCTTTATTTAGTCGATGAGGGTATAGATTGTTCTAATCCCATGCCGTTTTTTGGATATCTCAGCTTTACTTAATTCCCTTTAGTAAATCAACTCTCCAAGTTTTTGTTCCCTCTGCTGTGATCAGGTATTGAACTCACAGCTCTTTGGGTCAAGTCACATTTTGGATTACTTCAGCCAATGTTTTCTATCCACTGGGCATGTGTCGTTGTTCCTTTTTTGTTTTATTTACTATTAAAATTTCATGTGATTTTAAATGTGGGTAAAGTAAAATTAAATTAGTTATCAAAGATTAAAAGCTATTCTAATGTAAGTAGCCATGAAAATAAATTATAAATTATACTTTGGAAAAGTTTTCACTTGTAAAATTATAAAGAAAGTGAAAGTACTTTTGTTTATAAACTAAAATTGAAAAAGAGCAAAGAAAAAGAAAAGTAGGATAACCATAAGCAGTAGTCTCCTTAGAATATTTTCCTGTGTGGTGGTGGTGGAGGAGGAAGAAGAAGAAGAAGAAGAAGAAGAAGAAGAAGAAGAAGAAGAAGAATGAGCGAATAAATTTGCAAGTGGGAATATCTTTATTATTCCTCTCATTATAACAATTATCATTCATTGCTTTTCTTCTAGTTGCCATTCACAATTCAGCAGAAGTCATTTGTTGGACCTCATCTGTCTTATTGTCATCATATTTTCAGGGACATAATTATATTTGCTCCATTTGCACTCTAGGCCATTTTGCCACCACCACCACCTCCTCCTCCTCCACTTTTTCTCTTCTTCATCATAATAAGAATAATATAAGTCATTATCATTATTTCTTCTTTTTTTTTCCATTTTCTCTCCAGATGCCTGACACCTTCTTGGGGAGCAGGGTGGAGTTAAGGGACTGGAGAGGTGAGAATGGGGAATTGAAGGAAAATAGGGGCATAATGAAGATATAGAAGTTAATGATAAAAAGATATGGACAATAGGAATTTAGTTGGTTGAAAAGAATTGGATTTGATGAGAGGGGAAGAATAGCAATGAAAAAGCAAAAGATTTTAGAAGAATATTCAGGCTAAAAAATAACAAATCAGGGATATGAAAAGTCATTAGAGAGAAGAACTTGAAATTGATCAGTAACAAAAAAATGTAAAAGAAAATACCAGAAACAAAATGAAATTTTGCTATTTAATAGCCTCTTTGATTTGGTCTTTTTCTTAAAACAGAACAATGCTTGAACCATTTTTTAAAGAATAACCACTCAGCAAGACTTGCATCTCTTTGCCTATCTTACTGTGAAAATTATTTTTAAAGATATTTTGATACTCAAAAGCCCTTCAGCCAGAGGAAGATCAAATTTAACTGCATAAACTCATTCTTTATTTTTCCAGGTTGCTCAGAACATGTTATCAATTTTACGTAAATTAGCAACATTTGAAGTAGTAATATTATTTTAGTGTTTCTTGCATCTCATTTTCACTTACTCTAGCAGTATTAGTTTGTTTTTTAACAGTGATGTTCAATCTGTACAAGGCCCAAGAGCCACTCGAGGTAGGGAGTTACAGAGTAAGAACCACCACACTAATAAGGTGATAAAGCCACCAAGAAGTGAAAGAGAAGGAGAAGACTTTAGAAGGCCCCAGAAACCCAATTTTAAACAAGAATCAATGGATAAACATCTATTCCTGTACAAAAGACTAAGGAAGAGTGTGAACTCCATAGTAATATTATCTTGAATTTTATTATTGGAGGAAGTATTATCAATCATTAATTTTTGACTTGTGTTTTTTCATCTTAATTTCATTTACTTTATTTACACTAGTAGTATTAGTAGCAGTAATAATATCTTGAATTTTATTATTGAATGAAACATTGTCAACCATTATTCATTCTTGACTAGTGTTTTTCACCTTAATTGCAACTACTTTATTTCCACTACTATTATTATTAGTAATATTATCTTGAATTCATATTAGATGAAAAATTATTAATCATTAATTATGTACTAGTAATTTTTATCTTAATTTAATTGTGTTATTTCCAATAGTAGTAGTATTATTATTAGTAATATGTTGTTACACATTATTAATATTTGACATATTTCTTTCATGTTAATTATAGGTACTTTATTTGAATTAGTAGTATTAGTATGTGTAATATTATCTTGAATTATAATAATAATTGGTAATGCTTTCTTCTAAGAAATTCAGATTCCTTAAGAATATTACTATAAGGTATAAAAGTAAGAGAAATAAGATGAAAGAAATACAGTAAAATAAGAATAACAGTTGATAATGTTTCATCTAATGAAAATTCAAAAGAAAAATTCTTATTCCCATTATAATTCTCCCTCTTTCTTTTTTAATCAGTTATTCTTAATTTTTCTCTCCTTCTTTCATCTTTAGTTTTTAATGAATACTCTCCCTTTACACTCCTTTCAATCACTTCAGTTTTATCCTAACTCTCCTTTTCTCTCTCTTTCCAATCAGTTATTCTTAATTTTTCTCTCCTTCTTTCATCTTTAGTTTTTAATAAATGCTCTCCCTTTACACTCCTTTCAATCACTTCAGTTTTATTCTAACTCTCCTTTTCTCTCTCTTTCCAATCAGTTATTCTTAATTTTTCTCTCCTTCTTTCATTTTTAGATTTTAATAAATACTCTCCCTTTACACTCCTTTCAATCACTTCAGTTTTATCCTAACTCTCCTTTTCTCTCTCTTTCCAATCAGTTATTCTTAATTTTTCTCTCCTTCTTTCATCTTTAGTTTTTAATAAATACTCTCCCTTTACACTCCTTTCAATCACTTCAGTTTTATCCTAACTCTCCTTTTCTCTCTCTTTCCAATCAGTTATTCTTAATTTTTCTCTCCTTCTTTCATCTTTAGTTTTTAATAAATACTCTCCCTTTACACTCCTTTCAATCACTTCAGTTTTATCCTAACTCTCCTTTTCTCTCTCTTTCCAATCAGTTATTCTTAATTTTTCTCTCCTTCTTTCATTTTTAGATTTTAATAAATACTCTCCCTTTACACTCCTTTCAATCACTTCAGTTTTATCCTAACTCTCCTTTTCTCTCTCTTTCCAATCAGTTATTCTTAATTTTTCTCTCCTTCTTTCATCTTTAGTTTTTAATAAATACTCTCCCTTTACACTCCTTTCAATCACTTCAGTTTTATCCTAACTCTCCTTTTCTCTCTCTTTCCAATCAGTTATTCTTAATTTTTCTCTCCTTCTTTCATTTTTAGATTTTAATAAATACTCTCCCTTTACACTCCTTTCAATCACTTCAGTTTTATCCTAACTCTCCTTTTCTCTCTCTTTCCAATCAGTTATTCTTAATTTTTCTCTCCTTCTTTCATCTTTAGTTTTTAATAAATACTCTCCCTTTACACTCCTTTCAATCACTTCAGTTTTATCCTAACTCTCCTTTTCTCTCTCTTTCCAATCAGTTATTCTTAATTCTTCTCTCCTTCTTTCATCTTTAGTTTTTAAGAAATGCTCTCCCTTTACACTCCTTTCAATCACTTCAGTTTTATCCTAACTCTCCTTTTCTCACTCTTTTCAATCAGTTATTTTTCTTTCTTCTCTCCTTCTTTCATCTTTAGTTTTTAATAAACACTTTCCTTTTACTCTCCTTTCAATCACTTCAGTTTTATCTTAACTCTCCTTTTCTCTCTATATTTTCTTCTTCTTTTATTTGGAATTTTCCTCCTTTTCTTTTTTTTTCTTATTTTTTCAAATTTTTTTTTTGCCTAAAGTTTCATGAATTAATGGCACCAGCAAAAATTTAAAAAAAAAAAAATGAGGATATTAGTCCACTGGATGATTTACTAGTTTCTATTTTCTCCTATTATTTTTTTTAGATCTAATTCCTTCTCTAATTATTTTTTCTTTTCATTCTTCCTAATTCTCCTTTTTCCCAACTTTTTCTTTCTTTTTCCCTTTCTGGCATGTTTCTCTTTCTTCTTCCTCTTTCATTCTTTATTCTCTTTTTCACTCTCTCTGCATTCATTTCATCCTTTCTTTTCCTTGTTTCTCTTTTCTGTTTTTTTCTCAGTCATCTCTAGCTTTTCCTTCATCATACAAACCCATTTCCTTTTCAGGCTGGGGAAAGAGACTTTCATTTCTCTTGGCAGGTAACATCCTAGAGTAGTTTTATTATACCAGGCTAGCTATATTTTAGTTTTAAAAAACGATCACTTCATCACAACACTATACTCTTTTCGAACATTTTTACCTTTTATTTCTCTCTCTCCTCTCCTTATATTTGCTTCTTTCGTAATCTTCATCTTGTTCAATGACCTACAAGTTTACTTCCTTTAGTTAATGTGATAAAACTTTTCCTTTGTCTGTGGTGGTTGGGGTAGGAGGATTCTTGGAAAAGTGGCAACAAAGTAGTCAAATGGAGAGAGTGAACCAGGGTTAGGGTTAGTTTGAATTTCATGACAACACTGGCAGAAAAGGCTTAGAGCAGCCATAGTAAAATAAAAGAAAAAAATTATTGTAAAATTGCTAGATTTAAAAAAAAAAAAAGTTTATGCCCTCTGGATAAGGAATGAAAATAACTGCAAGAGAGAAAGAAAAAATGTTAAAAATATTCTTCACCAGAAGAATAGATTCCTTAAGAATTTCTCCCTAGGTACCAACCTCTTCAGTCTGCTGCTGCTGCATAAAATGATTTGGCCCTTGAAATGGTGTAATATTTCTAAATGGGTTTACAGCACGATATTTGGTGCCAATCTAATCTTTTAACCTTCCAACATTGTATAATGACTCGTGTTTATTCAATAGAATACATTCCAGTCTTTTGTTCATTTTGATACATTCTTCCATATTCCTTCTTTGGCTTTAGAATCAACATTTTCTACTTTAACTTTCATGCTTTCTTCAATGTCTAATGGAAATAGCAACTTAGATTTGGTATCGTGGATTTTACAAGAATAGTCATAATCAAATAAGATTACAGCAGAGTTAAAAAAAAATAAATTTTATTTGTCTCACATGATTTGCACTAGATGTAGATGTATTCAGATTTTTAAGAAGATGCATTGTCAATTATTTTTAAGTTTTTCATCCTATTTCTCTTGCTTTTAGACCTAGTAAAATAATCTTTCTGGACACATAATGAAGGCCTGGAGAATCTGATACTCACAGGTCAAATAGATGGAAAGAGAGACAAGGGAAAACAATGCATGTGGACATAAGCAAGTGAATGACAAAACATGGTCTGGGGGAGGAAGCGAAAGGAAGGAACTTGTTGAGAGCTGCAAGGGATAGGAGGAGGTGGAGAGCCATGATCACCTATGTCCTGAAAGAACATGGCACGTAAAAAAGAAAACATAACTGATGCGTGTTGTGGTATAATGGAGAACAGCTTGGAATTTATTTCCCCAGCTCACTAAGAACTGAACTATCTTTCCATTTTTAGACCTAGTAAAATAATCTTTCTGGACGCATAATGAGGGCCTGGAGAATCTGATACTCACGGGTCGAATAGAGGGAAAGACAGACAAGGGAAACCAATGCGTGACATAACTAGCAGGCTTAAGCAAGTGGATGACAGAACGTGGTCTGGGGGAGGAAGCAGAGGGAAGGAACTTGTTGAGAGCTGCAAGGGATAGGAGGAGGTGGAGAGCCATGATCACCTATGTCTTGAAAGAACATGGCACATAAAAAAGAAAGAAAATAATCTAAAATTATCTGAATTTCTTATATGAAGCAATGTCAATTATTAATGATTTCTGAAGTAGACTTTCTTTCATTCCTCTAGCATTATTTGCACTAGTAATATTAAATATAGACTTATTTGGAGTTCTTAGATAAATCATTGTCATTAATACTAATTTTACATTTCAGTAGGATTTTTTCATCCTATTTCTCTTGCTTTTAAACCTAGTAAAATAGTCTTTAAGTTAACTGAATTTCTTAGATGAACCATTGTCAATTATTATTAAATATATATATATATATATATATATATATCTTTTATTTTATCTATCTGACATTATTTACACAAATAATATCATATGTAGTATTATTTGGAGTTCTTAGATAAAGCATTGTCATTAATATTAATTTTTGACTTGTCTTAATTTCTTTTCAATTTTTGCTCTTCCATTGCAAATTTCAGATTGTCATTGTTCTAAGCAGTGCAGCTTATGAATAAATGAATTGACTGTTGCAATAAAATGAAACAGAAATTAAAATGTAAGAAATATTGGTCAATAATTAATAATAATTGTAATTTCTTCCTCTAATCAATTTGAATATTATTGCATTAAATACTAATCATGTCCTGAAAATCAACAGAAATAAGATGAAAGAAATTTGAATCAAAAACGAATAATTCCAAACTTATTCTTGTTCTGAAGAATCAAATTTCTTTATATTCTACTTAACTGTATTTTTTTTTTTCTTGTCCTTTTAAAATCTCTGCAATGTCCATCAGACAATTTCAAGCCATAAAAAATGAAATTAACTCTACCAAACATGGCTCTTGGAAATCAATATTCAATTAACAAACTAGAATCATGGGTAATTTTATTAATATTTCAGGATTTATTCATATCAAAATATTGTTTTGAGGAGGATACAGGGAAGCATGTAAAGAAATCTGTTCATTAATCAAATATTGATTGCTTATTAATATCCATATGATTACTACAACCATTTCCCATGTATTTTGAAAAGAAATGAAAATAAAGGTGATTCTGAGAAATATCCTTAAGCAATGAAAATTGGATGAAAAAAATTAGTTTTGATATTTGTTTGATAATTCACAAATCTAGATTGATTTTGGAAAAAAACAACAAACTATAATTGTTTCAGAAAAGAAAAAGAAAGTTATTTTATGTTTTAAGATTTGAACTAATCATCATTTTAATTGAACCAAAAAACATTAAATTATTTTCTTTTTCCCTTTCAATACACTTTGTTCACAAAGGTTTGTTACTGTGAATTTTCATTTTATATTTTCACTTGTGTTTCAGTCATTTTTTTCCCTTCTATATACAAAAGAGTGAATACATAGTTTCTGGGATGAACTTGAAATGCCAGAGTTAACCATACAAATTGAAAGACAATAAAAGCTTAAGCAAGATTAGTTAAGCAAACATTAAGAAGCAGATGACATTGAAAAAACACAATATGAACTGATAAAGTTTCAAACAAATTTCATTTTAAGTAAAAATTGTCATAGAAAGAAACTCTGAAAAATCTCTTTTTTATTGCCTTGGATATTTTAAGGATGATGATGTAAAATATGAACTGGAATAATATTGCTTCATTTTATTTTATTTTAATGAAATTACACAAACGAAAACATTGATTTTAGAAATTAGTGATTTTTAACTTCTACTGCCTCTCTTGGTCAGCTATTACATATAAATGTAAATATAGATATACATATCTTTTTTTTTAATCAATTCACCCAAAGCAAGATGATAATGCCACTAAGATGCAAGGGCCTACTGAGAGTGAAAGAAAAGATTTTAGAAGGAACTGGAAACCCTATTCTAAACAAGAAATGTGGGAGTTGTGAGTTCAATACCTGGCCACAGCAGAGGTGAACAAAAACTTGGAAAATTGAGTTATTAAATAGAAATAACTGAAAAGGCATGGCATGTGGAACTAGAACAATCCGCCCTAGTGGAGGAAATAAAGGGTTTGGCTTGAAATTCCAACATATATCACCTGAAGAAGGCCAGAATGTACAATGGCTGAAAGTTACAATACCTCATCTCAGAAATATAGACAGTAAACAAGGAATAAACCTCTACTCCTTTTCAAAAGACCAGAGAGGAGTGTGAACCAGAGGATAGGTGAACCCAATATTCAATGAATCTTATAAACTAACCTCAATGTCACTTGAATCTTGGACCATACTCATTTGGCCTGAGACTTTGGTATAAATCTCTGTTTTTTTTCTTTTCACCCAATACAAGACCCAAGAGCCACTCAAGGTAGAGGGTTACTGTGTGGAATTATGTTAGTGTAGGAAAGATCAAGTGTTAGAAGTATAGATTTGTAGCAGACTTTAGAGGGAACCAGAAACCCAATCCTAAACACTAAATGAAGGATAAACCTCTACTCCTGTTCAAAAGACCAGGGAGGAGTGTGAACCAGATGATAGATGACTATCTATATATTTCTGATTTGTTCTATATCTCATTCTTCAAATATGCTTATATCTGTTTAGAAGCAGCTACCGGAATCTGTTTATGTTTGCCTATCAAAGAATTCTCTTGATGAGCCTACAAATCTTCGGTCATCATAAATTGGTATTGAAATCATCTCAGCCTTGCCTAATAAACATCTCCAAGATATTAGTCCTATTCTGCTCTTGAATCTCAATGATATCTTTGTCTTTCTGCTGTGGTATCTTAAAGTGTAACAAATTTAAATCATCTTGATTTAAATTCATGACATTTATAATGTGCCAATAGCTTCATTTGTGAAATGTTTATAATAGATGTAAAGTTGCTCATGATATCATGTACATTGAATATATGTATTTATTATTAAATTAGCAATGTGAAGCCTTATCAGTACCTAGATGGGTAACTGCTTAAGAATCCCAGGTGCTGTAATCTTGGATGTATTGCTGGTGTAATGGATAATGGCTCAAAATTGTTAGTTGGAGAGGCAAGTTCCAGTTCCATTAGGTTTTGTTATATTCACTTATACACAAATATTCTTGGGAAAGGTGTGAATCCACCTCTACTACCTTTTGCTATGGGTTAATTAGTAACACTTGTATCACTGAATCATTATTATCTCAAAAAAAGTTCTTACAATCTAAAAATATTTTTTGGCTTTAAATAACCTGCAAAATGTTGATAAACCATAAAAAATTAATCAAGCAATTCATCAAATCTCCCTGTTGGTGTACTACAGGGATAGGCAGAGTAAATAGTGTCTGAAGGTAAACATGGATAATCAGTTTTCAAAAATAGTAATATAATGGCTTCTATATCAATATTACATAGATTGAATTTATGTATTTATTATTGAAAATATTTAATATATTATTTTCAAAATTATAACAAGGTGCTACGAAGAAGTTTTGTGAATTTGAATGGATTGATCAAATTGTTTATCTGTTAGTGAATGATTTCATATGTTTTACTAGACATTTCACACGTCTTTTCTAATCACACCATAAGAAAGTAAAGATGTTTTTTTTATATTTAAAGTAAGCCATTTCACACCTTAATTCCTAAAATGTTTGGGTTGCACCTTACATATAAAAATACACACAAACATGAGGAGGTGCAGAAAAGTTCTTGTCACAGCACATTTTTCAGCACCAGCTTATATACACATACAGAATTCATGGAATGGAATATCTTCAGTACAGCTTGGATTGTTCAAAAATAAATTTTAGCTACCAATTGTCAAGGAAAATGTGTCAGATGAAAAAATTTTTTCTACCTTGTCATTAATTGGACATAAGAATACGTTTTCACAGCGTCGCCCACGTGACGACAACGTGACCATGTTTAAACGGAACGCTGATAATATAAAACTTTCAGTTATCTGTTTGGATAAGTCTTGTTCTTATGTCCATCGTCTTTGTCATGTTGAATTGATAATGTTAATTATATTTTATGAATATGTCCTGAAGATGGTTTATTAGACCGAATCGTCCGATGTTGACATTATATTAACATTAAAACAGCATAATTGCATATAAGGATTTTTGTTTGTTTTTTCCGTATATTTTTCTTCATATATATATATATATATATATATATATATATATAATTTATTCAAAAATTATAACATAAACATGTTATAACATCACTACAAAAATAGCCATTTTGTTTCAACACTTCTGGTATCTTATCAAGTGATGATGTTTATATAATATATATATATATATATATATATATATATATATATATATATAAGTTTTATACATCTCATTTTTTCAATCCAGTTTTACATACATCATCTTTTTGTATCCAAGAAATTATAAAATATACTTATTTTTATTGTGAGTTAGCAAAGTTTTTTTCAAAGTCTTTTAAAACCTAAATTCTTAAAAGGAGAAAGATAGTTTTTGAGGAAAATATTTCAAACTTGTACTTACGATAGGCATGTACTGTTTTCACATCTACAACACTGTGAGGTCCTTTTCCAGCACCTGTACGGGCCCAGACATAGAATCTAAAGGAGTGATCCCTTTTTAGGCCTGTGATTCTGGCACCAAGTGTTGTAGGGCTGTTGATCTGAGGTTTCAAGAGTTCAATAGGACCAACCGATGTATGGGAATCAACTGACAAAAGAAAAAGGAAAAATCAAGATAGTAAAAATTGCAATAAAACCAAACAGATTAAAATCAAACAATAGGAAATAACAAAAAAGAAGTAAATGATTAATAAATAGATGAAAATACAAAAGCCTGAACAGTTCTCATTCCTCTCTTGTCAGAGCTTTTTTGAGCATGACTAATGTTCTCAGTACCAAGGAAGGCTTATTAAAATTTACATCTAAATATCTTAGAAGCTATATATATATATATATATATATATATATGTATATATATATATATATATATATATATGTATATATATATATATATATATATATATATATATTAAGTCTTTCCAGCCCAACCTTTAAGAAGAAAGTATTTTACATTTAAATGTTAGTCTTTGATGATTGTATATTTAATAAATATAGCATCCTGTGCTTTCTATTTTATTCACTGCACATATTTTTCCATCCTTGATAGAGCTCTGATGATAGAGGAATGAAAACCAGTCAAGCAATTTTTTTATAGATATGACAGTGAATCCTAGACAATATCCTCAAAAATAAAGAGGAAACTTGAGGTAACAAAGATGTGGTGCTACAAGAAGGATTCTGAGAATACCATGGATGGAGTATCTTAGTAATAAGGAAGTTTCAAGGAAATCTGTTTAGAATCTGAAAGAAGCAGTTGAAATTTCTGAGGAAATGAGGAAAGAAGGCTTAGATAATTTGACACTCACAGGATATACTGATGGCAAGAGGGGGCAGAGGGAATAATTGAGTCACATATCTAATGCAGGATGTATCTAATAAGATTGCAGGATAGGGACAGTAAGGGGTCAAACATTGCTTAGAGCTGCAAAGGATGTGAAGTTGTGGAGAGCCATGATCTTGCATTTCATGAAGGGACATGGCAAATAAAAGAAAGCTATATATTTGAATCAAATGTATATGAGTTTTGTCTATATATTTAAATAATTTTGACCATCATTAGTCATTATTAAGAACAGAATACTACAGTTTTAAAATTAAATAAAAAAAACATTTTTAAAATTAAACATTTTGTAAATTTTAAAACTATTCTGTTATTACTGCATAATTATATTTTTGTCTTTTTGTTGTAGCACCTTAAAATGATCTTCCACTTCTATGTGCTGTATCTATTCAGGACACAGGTCATCATAGCTCTCTACAACTTCCTATCCTTTGTTGCTTTTAGTAAGGTTTGTTTTTACACTATCTCACCCACTCCTTGTTCTGCCATTCATTTTCAAACGCTTTTTAAGTAGAGATATTTCCTTTGTCTTGACTTGTGAGTGTTAATTTCTGAAAGCTCTCTTTCCTCATTAAGTGTCTGAGAAATTTCAAATGCCTCTCTATGATTCCATTTTGTTTCAGTTATCCTTAAAACCTTGTTACTCACATTTGTTCTGTAGAATCATAACTCAGTTGCCTCAAGTCTTTTCTTCATTCGTATTCATTGTCACAGAGGGCTGTGATATTGCTTAGCATTCAGAAGAAATCTTTTTTTCTAGCCCTAATACAAACTATGTGACAAATTTAAATCATTTGGATTTAAATTCACAACATTTATGATGTGCCATTGGCTCCATTTGTGAGATGTAAAGTTGCTCATGATATCATGTACATTGAATATATGTATTTATTATTAAATTAGCAATGTGAAGCCTTATCAGTACCTAGATGGGTAACTGCTTAAGAATCCCAGGTGCTGTAATCTTGGATGTATTGCTGGTGTAATGGATAATGGCTCAAAATTGTTAGTTGGAGAGGCAAGTTCCAGTTCCATTAGGTTTTGTTATATTCACTTATACACAAATATTCTTGGGAAAGGTATGAATCCACCTCTACTACCTCTTGCTATGGGTTAATTAGTAACACTTGTATCACTGAATCATTATTATCTCAAAAAAAGTTCTTACAATCTAAAAATATTTTTTGGCTTTAAATAACCTGCAAAATGTTGATAAACCATAAAAAATTAATCAAGCAATTCATCAAATCTCCCTGTTGGTGTACTACAGGGATAGGCAGAGTAAATAGTGTCTGAAGGTAAACATGGATAATCAGTTTTCAAAAATAGTAATATAATGGCTTCTATATCAATATTACATAGATTGAATTTATGTATTTATTATTGAAAATATTTAATATATTATTTTCAAAATTATAACAAGGTGCTACGAAGAAGTTTTGTGAATTTGAATGGATTGATCAAATTGTTTATCTGTTAGTGAATGATTTCATATGTTTTACTAGACATTTCACACGTCTTTTCTAATCACACCATAAGAAAGTAAAGATGTTTTTTTTATATTTAAAGTAAGCCATTTCACACCTTAATTCCTAAAATGTTTGGGTTGCACCTTATATATAAACATACACACAAACATGAGGAGGTGCAGAAAAGTTCTTGTCACAGCACATTTTTCAGCACCATATTATGCACACTACATTTAATAGCATATAGAATTCATAGAAAGGAATATCCCTATGTTAGATTGGATTGTTCATAAATAAATTTTAGTTACTAATTGTCAAGGCAAAATTTTCTTTGATGGAAGGATCCTAGATTTGTACAAATTTTTGTGGATCAGTCTTCATAAACCTTCTTCCATGTTTCTTCAGATCTTTGGTGATCATGGCTCTCATGTGTTTTATGTTGTAGTTTTGTTGAAGTTATATTTTGGAATACGGTTTGATTTCTTTAAGAATTTGTAGGATATTATATATATTAATGTTATGGATGAGTTCTTTCATGTTGGTTGGTTGATTTTGTTTAGCAGTATATCAACATGTCTATGGATTATTTAATACTGAAATGTAAATATTTTGAATGCAATTGCATGTCTTTATCACCATCATTATTTGACCATAGTCAGGATCATTGAGCCAATGCAAATGACCCTTTCCTTAGCTGTATAGTATGTGCTACACCAGGGCTATATACAGTTTTGAATTCAGAGTTACTTTCTCCTAGACAGTTGCCACCCAAGGCTATAGAACCCAGTCTGTCCTGCTATTTACCCATAGATGGGGATAGAAGATGATGATTACTTTTCCCAGGGGTATAGCACATAAGTGAATGTAATGGATCTGACTGGAATTTGAACTCGGCTTTTCAATTTCTGAGCTACTATCTATTACTCCACTGTGCCTTCAACTACTTATAAAATGTATTATTGGCAATTTTTATTATAAATATGTATTGCTGGTAATTTTATTATAAATATATATTTTTATACTTTCATAGTATTTTGTTTTAGTTTGGGGGTTCACTATTTGTCTATAGTTGGGACCCTAACAGCTGCTACTACCCTGGGTCAGGGTGGACCTAGGAACAACAGCAATTAAGAGATGGTTTCATGCTCCTCAAAACCTCCAATCTCCCAATCAGAAACCTTGCTGCCAGATGTAGTTTATTGTGATACCCAGGACTAACCTAAAAGGAATAGGTATATAACAACACATATAACACCTAAGATAGATCATGTACTTACTATATATCTATAAAATATACATTTACCCTGTAAGTATAAAATAATGTACAAAATATTTGTAGTTGATGGCATATAATTGAATTTAAAAATTGCATTTAAAATACATTTAGTTGAAGCCATAAAACTGTGTTCAAATTATTTAGATTTTGGTATTAAATAATCCATAGAGGTTGATATGTTATATCAGCGTAATTTATTCAGGCATGCAAAGGATATATTTGCTATCATTATGTGTTCAATGTACACACATACGATGCTTTAATCGAAGCTTCAAATACTACCTGTTTTTTAAGTAATTCTTTCTGAGAAACAAGCAACCTATATTCTTTGAAATATAGTTTACATATTATATACCTATATATATATTTTTATAATTTGCTATATATACATATTTATTTAGAATTTGCTATATATATATATATATATAGGTGTGTGTTTAGAATTTTATATATATATATAGAGAGAGAGAGGAATAATACCCAATATCACAGATAAAGTGTTTGTAGATGTGGACAATGTCAATATAGGAATCAACACTGCATGGTGAGACTCAGTTTCATGGAACAAGTAATTTTCACATTGGACAATCAACATGCATTGCTAATTTCTATACCTCCATGCACTCTGTTTCTCTCTCTCTCTCTCTCTCTCTCTCTTGAGAGAGGTCATATGCCATTAAAGAAATTCAAGATATCAAAAGCAAAAATAATGATAATAATAATATTTTTTGTATATTATTAGGCCTTTACACTGAATAGAAGGGTGATGAGAAAAGATGTTAAAAATCCAAATGTGGACAATCTTTCTCTACTATATATTAGGTTGGCGCAAAAATAATGTCGTTTTCTCACATATCTTACTGTGAGAAAACGACATTATTTTTGCACCAACCTAATATATATATATATATATATATATATATATATATATATATATATATATATATATATTTGGTTGGATTGATGTGAATTTGTGACCATGGGTTTCACGCTTTTGTGATCGTCAGACAAACTGATTAATTAAAAAATAAAAAATGAATCAGTTTGTCTGATGATCGCTAAAGCGTGAAACCCAGGTTCACAAACTCAACCAAATATGTTTGCTCCATCTCTGATATTAAGCACTTTCTAATGAGTACCGAGCATATAATATATAAATAATTTTATATATATATATATATATATATATATATAATATGTGTGTGTGTGTGTGTATGTGTGTGTGTGCATGGTGGCTGTCAGTTTCATAACTCAATTTGATGTTCAGATCAACTAAGCTTTAAACAATACACACACACACACACACACACACACACACATATATATATATATATATATATATATATATAGTTTTGTTCAAGCAAGTACTTTCGATCATCATTCATTTTCAATACTGTGATGCTCAAAAGTACTTGAACAAACAATAACCAAATATGAACTTTGGACATTTTATTCACAGCTTTCAGCACAATACTTAACTCCTTATTTGAAAATTGGAAAAATATAATAAAAATTTAAACAAAATGACCTTGTTGGTTCTTTTCAATCATTATTCTTAAATAATCTTATTTCATCTTTTAAGATGACTTCTTCAGGTTAATTCTGGTTTTATCATATATAAGATTCTATTGATGAAAACCATTATTATGTTACCAAACAGCTTGTGTATTGTTATGATGGTTCAAAAAAAAGTCTTACCTGATTGATATCCGATATCATAGCCTAGAAGCTTCCCATTAGGTTCTGTCGGTTGTGACCATTTCAAGAGAACAAATGTGGCGCCATATGATTCTATTCTTAAGTCTTTTACTGGTCCTGGTTCTGAAAGATATCAAGCATTATTGAAACAAAATGCCATCACAATCATTTTAACCTGGAAAAAAAAGAAATGTTTGAAATTGTCAAAATACTTAAATTTATTCAAACTATTTTCTCATTTTGATTATTATTAATGTTATGTCATGTGTAGTTTCACTGGTTATCTCAAATGCGTCTGTTAGTAAAACTCTGGATGTACCCTTTGCTGAAATCTGAGTCATTCTGTTGATTAATTTTTATTATAAAATATGTAATATTCCCTTTCCAATGACAAATTTTAGGCCAAAGCTAATACACAACTGGAAGCTCTTAGCTTCAGCTTGAAATTTGACACCAAAATGTATAAAGATGATATTACAAATTTTATAAAAAAAAAATTTAACAAGGTATGATAGGATGGAAAATAATTCATCACCCAAAAGAATGCAGAGATGCCTTTGGATTCTATTGAGACTGGAAATTGGATAATGGGGAGCTCCTGCCCATATATGACAACAGTACTTCATTTACAAGAGAGAGCCTAACACGGTTCTTATAAAGGCATAATTTAGCTGGAAGAGTCAGGTACTTATTGGAGTGGTACAAGTAACTGATCATTTTTCCAGCATCTTGTTTGTATGAGTTACTCTTGAGGTCTTGGTTGAGCTTAGGTCTGAATAGGCAAACATTCAGTGTCCACACAGTAACGATGGTATCAGTGATAATATTATATCAAGACTTCAAAGTTTTAATTATAGCAAAAAAAAAACGGTTCTCTAAAGAAACAAACAAACCAAAAAAATCAACTTGCCCCCATTTCTAAGGTAGATGTTTATATGCATGGCCTTCTGTAGTGAAAATGGCTGAAGTACCTTCAATGAAAAATTATCTTGAACTATTTTTAGTAGTACAGTGCATGTTATGATGAGCCCAGGGCCAGTGTGTACTCCCCACAACCAGGGAAGTGAGGCCCCAGGCAGTACTTTATGACACTATCTTATCAACATTTGCTTTTTTCTACCTACATTTATATACATTACAAATTAAACTCAGCACAACTGACTATTAAAGGATGAAAGATTTTCATGGATTTTGACATCATTCTGGGGTCTTTTTTTCATCCAAATCAGTGAATTTGTTTTGCTCATACTAAGTTTCAAAAAACATTATATAACATTCACTAATTTTTGGCCATAATATTGAATGTATTGAAATTATTCAACTTCTTCACAAGAAAAATCTCCAGTTGATGTTAAAAATTGCTGCAAAACATTGTTAATTTATTTCAGATGGATTGATCTGTTATAACATGGCTTTAATTTTTATTTAGATACATTGTATTTATTCTCAATTTTTCTAGTTGAATTGTTAACCTATATTACATATCATCCATTATTGTACATAATTAGGTTACGATAAAATTTGTATTTTATATGAATACAACCTCATGAAAATTGAGATGCAGTAGAGTGGGGGGCCCATATCATAGATTTGAGATGAGCCATATTTTATTATCTAGCAAAATATATAAGATATTGTCACAAGATCTTGATTAGTATCTGTCTATATTTCTGAGATGAGGTATTATGTCCATTATTTACATTATTCGGGCTATTGTCCTCATCTTTGTTGCCATATATATTGCAACGTTTCAGCCATTGTATGCTCCAGACTTCTTCAGGTGGTTGGAATATCGAACTGAACCCTTTATTTCGTTCACTGGGGTAGACTGTTCTAGTTCCACGTGCCATGTTTAATGGATGTCAGTTATCAGTTATTTCCTGTTAATTCCCCTCTCCAAGACCTCCACTGCCTTAACCGGGTATTGAACTCACACCCTTTGGGTCCTGTCACTAGATCTAACCAACGCCTTTATCCACTATGCCATGTGTCCTTAAGGACATGGCACGTGTAACTAGAACAGTCTACCCCAGTAAGCAAAATAAAGGGTTCAGTTCAACATTCTAACCACCTGAAGAAGGCTGGAGTGTACAATGGCCGAAATATTATAAATATGGTGAAAAGATGAGGACAATAGTCTGAATAATGTAAATAATGTAGATCTTGATTAGTTTTAAACGTTTATTGCTGAAAGTCTCATGTTAGTCTCGAAATATGGAGAGGTGTAAAACAATAATATCTAAACTAGTCATTAGCAAACTGTGGCTTTCTGATTTCATGAGGAATGTTTATTAAAATATTATTTGTTTCATTTTGTTCTCACTTGATCACTCACATGTTCTCACACATATATAACATTGATTAAGTATATTATTTCTTGAATTTTGTAACCTTTCATTGATAATGTTTTCAGCATTTTAAACAATTGGTGATTTTCACTAAGGAAGATCATACATGTAAACATCTTTTGCTTTAGAAACAGAAAACATTTATAATGTTTTTCTCTGCAGAAGATATATATATTTTTTCTTTTAAAGAAATAAATTTTGTATTGTCAAATGGATAAATTAGTAATAAGTCACATGCAGCCATGTGTGTTAATCACACTATCATCAATAACTAAATCATACAGCAACTTCAATTTTTTTAATTATAGAAAAAAAAACAAACTTTTCCCCATTTCTAAGGTAGATGTTTATATGCATGGCCTTCTGTAGTGAAAATGGCTGAGGTGCTCTCAATGAAAAATTATCTTGAATTATTTTTAGTTGTACATCTCATGATGAACCATATCCCATGAGGTTCATTGGCTGAAAAAGGTTGCCCATGCCTGATCCAAACACACTGTATTTTGCCAGAAATACTATTTTATATTTTGTTTTGTTTATACTGTATATGTGACCTTGTATTTCTCTAAAGGTCTGCAATTTCTGTCACAAGACTATGAGACAAAAAGAAATGTAGAGGTTCAATTCCTGTGACATAGACAAGTGTTCTTTTCTAAAGAAAAAAGATCAACTTTCCCCTCCATTTCAAAGGAAGATAGCTTTCTATAATAAAAATAATTTGTTGAGGCACCATCAATGGAATATTATCTTGAATTATTTTAGTAATTACAGATTATCGTATGATGAGCTATATCTGATGTGGCCCACTAGTCAGAAAGTATTGCTCATAATGATTTAAATTACCCTATTCTAATTAAGATTTTGGAAATGATGAAACAACAATTTGTTGGATGAGATAAGCTTACATGAAGATAAGTTCTTTTTTTGTAACTTGTGACTTGTCAGGTACAGTATTTTGAAAGGTAAACAGTTGTTTTTACTTACTTCCTTCAGGTGTGAAGAAGTCTACAACATTGCTTGGGTGTCCAACGAAATGTGTATTCATGACACACACTTGCGCTCGCATTGCTGTATAGGCTGGCAGGTTACTTATTGAAGCTCGGACTTCTTGTCCATGGTGATGGGTTCGATGATGGTGGTGATGGCCACCACTGACCCCATTGCGTTCGCTAGGGCCAATATAGATGTCTATTTCCTTCATTTCATTCCTTCCTTCACTTGCTTTCCAATATTGAAGCTGAAATTAACAAAAAAGAAAATAATTGATATTTGATGACAAATAAAATGTAACTGCTATCAAAAGAAAATAAAAGCATGATTATCTGCAAGGGTAATGGAGATATTAGCTGTTTCCATACAGGAAACATTAGACATTTATTGGCCAAATAATTTGCATTTTTATTGGTTGAAATTCATGAAATCTTTTTCTTAAAATAGGTTTTCACAGATATTGTCTTCTTAAGTCATCTTTCTTTCGAGTACAGGTGGGAATTTCTTTCCTAACCTTTTGTTTAAAGTAGTGTGAAAAGTTGATTATTTTCTCCTTGAGTTATATATAAATAATAATAAATATTTACCTATACTTAAATTCTACCAAACTTAAATATAACGGCGAGATTAGCCATTTCCTTACAAGGAACATCTAGCATTCATTGACTAAAGAGTTAACATTACTACCGACTGAAATTTATAAAATCTTTCTTTTGAAATAGTTTTACACAAAAATAAACTTCTCAAATCTACTGTTATATTAGGCTGGTGCAAAAATAATATCGTTTTTGACGTATTTTTTAACGTCAAAAACGATATTATTTTTGCACCAACCTAATAATTCTTGCTAGCTCTGATAGGAGTTTCCTTCCTAACCTTTTGTTTAAAGTTGTTTGGAAAGTTGAAAGTAAAAAATATTTGACACAAAACAATAAATATAAGACAAATGACAATGCATGTATTAACAAAAGTATTACATGTGACAAAAGGAAAAAACATAAAACTAGCTATAATAAGAATGTTCTTGTTTGTGTCCGTGTGTGTGTCTGTGTGTGTTTGAGAGAGAGAGAGAGAGAGAGAGAGAGAGAGTACAAAAGTCAATAGAGAAAACCATGAAAATGAATGTTCCCCAGTAGGGGACACTTTACCCACATGTGAATACATCTGAAAGCCCAAGCTAAAAAACAGTAAAAGAGGCTAGGAAGAGAAATGCACACCTTTTTATAGGCTTAAGGAGTGCCCCCTAGTGATGGATTTTTTAGCAAAGTCAAGTGGGACAACCCGCAAAGATCTGATGAAAGACTTCTTTAAGACTTATAGGATTCATTTGATTGAAGCTATGGTGGTTTTAGTAAAAACTTTCCCCTATGAAAATCAGCCTTAATATTTTTTGAAATTCTTTTAGTAGTACTGTGGACTACAAAATATGAGTAGCTTTTGAACCTTAAAGACTAAAATTGGTCTTAGATAGAATTTAGTGTCTAGTTGATGACCACTTTTGTAATTTATTTTTAATGACATGCTGGCAATATTTACTTCTTCTCATCGAGAATTAACTTTATCATTGTTTGCACTAATTTTACAAAATTCTAGAATTATATATGATATTAATTTAGGATAGATTTATAAAATTCCATGGTGCATATTTGTAATTTTTGCAGAGAATACAAAATAATTTAAATCTTCTAACAACCATAAAGAAAACATATTCACAGCTTTTAAAGTGATTATACATTAGAAAATGGCTGTATAGAAATTTATAAATATTAAAAGGCTGTATACAATTTTTCCAGAACGTCTTTGTAACTTAGGAAGAAAACACAAATTTGCATATTTTGATAACCTTGAATAAAACAAATCATATCATTTACAGTTTAGGTAAAATAGAACCATGTAATCCTTATGTATATTTAAATCATATTATTAGATTATGTGCTCTGCTTTCGTTTGACCACTTGTAAAACTTTTTTTAAATGCATCATCTTCTGTTGTCAACTGATTATGTTGCACATAATGCACAAGGGACATTGATCACTGTCTTTATTGAAAATCTGTTGATTTAGTATGGAAATATAAAACAATTCATACTGTGTTATTGATATATACTACTAAATAAAGAAACAGACAAAGTGGGTGTTGAAAGTTCTCAGATCAAGAAGGGATTGAAAAAGAAGTTCTGATATTTGGTCAGATTTTGGGATGTGGGCTGGTCTGAAAACTCTTTGACACCTTCTGGGAGATTATCTGCAGGTAAGCATTAGTGAAATTTGTATTGACAAGCAAATTAATGATAAAATGCACTGAGGGAAGAACATGAGATTGAGAGTTTTACAAAAAAAAAAAGCAGAAAAAAGAAAAAGATTCTAAAAGATGAGTAAAGCTAAAAAAAACTTTCATCAAAGAATATTTTTTTACATGCTTTCTTTTCCCCATTTATCTGCCAGTAAGAATCCTTAATTCCTTGTCTACACCTCAAGAAACCATTCCTGACATGTATGTCAAGATGTGTTTTGCTTAAGCAATGCAACAATGCCATTCTTCCTTAAAAGAAAATAAGGTAAATTAAAAAAAAAAAATCACATTGCTAAAACATGACTTCTTAAGGACATCAGTGCCAATACAGACACAATCAACACCTTACACAATGATAGAAAAAAAAAAACAAAACAAAAAACAAACAAATACCCAAAAAGTCAATACAATGTGTAGATAAGGAAAAGAATAGTGTGAGGGGGGGTGTTGTATGAGTCAGCTTCTACCCCCTCTTTCATGTTTGCTTTGCTAGAGAGACAATCGAGAAATCGTGTGATTGATTAGCACCAAGGATGATATGCAATCAACACTAACAATCTATGACAGTATTGCTTTTGTCTGGCTCTCCTCATCTCAGTGGAAGGTAGTGAGAGTGTTGAGGGAAGAATGGCGTGGGTGAGAGTAGACAATCAATGGGTACACTAATATACCTTAATTGTACTTGAGACTGCAGAAACTAAGAGATGAACTAACTTGATGGCTGCCTGTTCAGTGCTTAACTATTTCCCAGAGAAATCAAAGCAGCTGCTACTGATGCAAGCATTGAATACTTATACAGTGCTTACAGTACTGAGTTATCTTTAAATGAGACCTTGTGGAAAACTTGGTGATGTTCAAATAAATGAAAACTATTCTATATCATATATCCAAATATATTTGTTTTATAAATGGAATTATTGTTTTGTGTTGGTTAAATTTTTCTAAAACTGGCATTTTGAATTTCACTTATAAATAATTATATAACTTCTGTGCTAATGCTCTTGGGAAAGGCATGAACCCAAATCTCACTGATTTACGGCCATATAACTTTGAAACACAGATTCCCGTATGATCACCAAAGTTAAGCAATGTGAAGCCTTATCAGTACCTAGATGGGTAACTGCTTGGGAATCCCAGGTGCTGTAAGATGTATTGCTGGTGTAATGGATAATGGCTCAAAATTGTTAGTTGGAGTGTTCCGATTCCATTAGGGTTTGTTATATTCACTTATACACAAATATTCTTGGGAAAGGTATGAATCCACCTCTACTACCTCTTGCTATGGGTTAATTAGTAACATTTGTATCACTGAATCATTATTATCTCAAAAAAAGTTCTTACAATCTAAAAATATTTTTTGGCTTTAAATAACCTGCAAAATGTTGATAAACCATAAAAAATTAATCAAGCAATTCATCAAATCTCCCTGTTGGTGTACTACAGGAATAGGCAGAGTAAATAGTGTCTGAAGGTAAACATGGATAATCAGTTTTCAAAAATAGTAATATAATGGCTTCTATATCAATATTACATAGATTGAATTTATGTATTTATTATTGAAAATATTTAATATATTATTTTCAAAATTATAACAAGGTGCTACGAAGAAGTTTTGTGAATTTGAATGGATTGATCAAATTGTTTATCTGTTAGTGAATGATTTCATATGTTTTACTAGACATTTCACACGTCTTTTCTAATCACACCATAAGAAAGTAAAGATGTTTTTTTTATATTTAAAGTAAGCCATTTCACACCTTAATTCCTAAAATGTTTGGGTTGCACCTTATATATAAACATACACACAAGCATGAGGAGGTGCAGAAAAGTTCTTGTCACAGTACATTTTTCAGCACCAGCTTATATTCACATGCACACTACATTTAATAGCATATAGAATTCATAGAAAGGAATATCCCTATGTTAGATTGGATTGTTCATAAATAAATTTTAGTTACTAATTGTCAAGGCAAAAAATTCTTTGATGGAATGATCCTAGATTTGTACAAATTTTTGCGGATCAGTCTTCATAAACCTTCTTCTTCTATAGAGTGCAATGGGTAAATTGTTGCCATTTTATATTTTAATTTTGGGCATCCACATTGTTTTTAATTTTGTCAACTGCACAGTATAGTAGGGTTAATTTGGCACCATCTGTGAGAAAAAGAGCAACATGCCACAATTCACTTCACCAGAAACTTGGAAATTGGCATGTTGTACTGCTTGGCATTCACGTCAGAAGCTCCAATATGAACATTTCAGAGAGTTTAGGTGTTAATCTGAGGATGGTGCAGAGGATTTGGAAAGAGTTAGATGACTCCAATGGTGATTACAAAGGTGTTTAGTAATGGTGACATTATGCCTCTATTCATCTGTCACAGTAATTATGAAGGTATAGAAGCTTGGAAAACTTACTCTGATCATTCTCATAAGAAAAGAATTCCCTAATTTGTTGGTGAGGGCCTCAGATTCAACACAGAGACCTACATCAAGTGCCTTGAGGAGATAGTGCTGCCCTGGGTCATGATTGTGGCTGCTTGAAGACCTATTTCTGGCAACTGGATTCTGCACCATGCCACACAAGCAGGAAAACCCAGTCATGGCTGTCAGACAATTTCTGTGACCACATCACCCCTTACATCTGGCCACCTAACTTCCCAGACTGCAACCCCCTTGATTAGTATGGGTGGGGTGCAGTTGAGTGAGAGACCAACAAAACACCTTTTAACACCAAAGATGAACTGAAGGCAAGGATTCACCAACTTAAACAAATATACCATCCAGAAGAGATGCAGGAGATTCCAAAGTAATCTGGAGGCCACGGTTGAAACCAATGACGATTTTATTGAATAAATTTACTCTTTAGTATTTCAAAAATATTTGTGTGTAATTGTAGTAAATGAGATGTCAGTATTGTGGAGTGTGTAGTTGCAACGCTAAGGTTGAATTTTTGAAAATGTAAATTTAATTTAAATTTTTGCATGAATGATCCATTATAATATAAATTGAACTGCATCACATATTTGATTTAAAAGAACTGATCTGATATGCAAATTTTTGGGATAACAACTGAGACATTACTCTATTTATTGAACTATTTAGTTCATGCCATGTTGACTGATAAACACCTACAAAAAAACTTCTTAGATTACCATATTAGTAAAAAAATGCACTCACTTAAATTTTCAAAAATTCAACTTTAGCATTGCAACTGCATGCTCCACAAGTTTGCATCTGTCATCAATAACATGTTTCAAAAAAACATATTTTAATTTGGATTATTTTTCATCTCACATGCTACCTAAATTTTACCAAAAACAAAATAGTTTCCATGCCTGATGATGACTAGTAGAACTGTTGAAAGTACTTGTGTATTTAAGGAAGACCTAATGCAGTTTATAATTTTAAAAAACAGGCATCATAACATTCATCAAGTGATTACTAGCTTAATGCATTGTTAAAATTTTGTTAGCAAAGAGATTTCGTCATTTTATATCATTAACTTTACTAATTTACTTTTTGTATGAATGATTCATTGTAATATAAATTAAACTGCACAACATATTTGATATATATATATATATTAGGTTGGTGCAAAAATAATAACGTAATAATGTTGTTTTTTGACGTTAAAAAATACGTCAAAAAACGACATTATTACGTCATTATTTTTGCACCAACCTAATATTAAGGACATATTTTTGTATTATGATTGTTGTCAAGTAAAAGATTTTAGATACAATTCAAACTTTTGAAATGCAACAGGATATATGTTGCTTCTTTGTTGTGGCCAAAAGTTCTTCAGTTGTTTGGTATTATTTACGTTTTTGTTTTTCTGAATTCTTAAGTTGTTTAGCTGAGAACAATTTTCAGCCAGCAGCTTCCTTTTCATAATCCGGAATCTCACTTAATCATGTGTCTGCAGAATTTTGCAAGATGAAGTGTGTGGAAGCTCGGAAGTTCAGTAATCAAGCAGCCAAATAGCTTGGCTTATGTTTCAAAGCTGGTTACAAGGAGAACAAAAGTCTTTCAAAATTGTGTGTGAAAAATTGTCAAAGATTCCTTTTTCTTCCCTCTCTTGGTGCCAAGAGACAAAAGTGTTGGCGTGGCAATAGAAAGATCTGTTTAGAATTTCCCAAAAATGGAGAATAAAAAGAAAGGAATAAAAACAACGAAGTATGCAATCTTAAGTATCTAAAGAAATCTAGAAAATATCTATCTATCTATCTATCTATCTATCTATCTATCTATCTATCTATCTATCTATTATATTTATATGTATTAATATTATATATATTATAACAGGTTTTAAATATATAAATAAATATCCAAAATTATATTATATTATATATATTATATAGATATACAAAATTATATGATATATATTCAATATTAATATATATATATATATATATATATATATATATATATATATATATATATAATATTAGATATGCAAAATTATTATATATATTCAATATTATATATATACATACATATATCATATATATACCTTACACATATCTTACGTTACACCTGCCTGATCACAGCTCCATTAGAACCCATTTAACACACACACAAATTTACCAGACTCCATTAGAAACACACTCTAGTCGAAAACACAAATATATTAACTGCGTCCACTTGCAAAAAAGACTAAAAATAATGGAAGCTTTAATTAATAATAAAAAAAAGAAAAAGCCAACTCTTAACAATATTAACTACGAACAAAGCCACAATGTGCTAACCGTATTCGGGAATTAAAAACATCCCTACCACACACTAAGATATACACAGAACGCACACACTCAATTAACATGGAAAATCGAATCATCCTTGATAATGGCTAAAAAAAAGTATAGCCGAAAGCGCTCGGAAATATAAAACATTTAGACAGTTCTTACACACCCTTTGTCCAGAAAAGAAAGCTCTTGTTAGAACACAAGAAAAATGAAATAAAAAGCTTAACCGTAGTACCTTGTCTGTTGTTTTTAATGAAACATGCATAAAGGAAGGATTGCTGCCTAAATATACAACTATATACATATACATACATACAAGGATGAGTTTTCTAGCCTAAGATAGATAGAGGCAGGCAAAAATTGTCTTGGTGGACCGCTGAAAAATGTGGTCACCATGGCAAACTTATGCTTTTTATTTGCAAAAGAAAAAAGTAATAGTAAGGTTTTTAAAAAATCGATAAAAATAAACAAAAAAAGCTTCAAAATCAAATATTTTTATTGACAAATTAAGTAAGATTATGATGACTAGAATTATTAGCAATGATACATTTTATCTGCAGTGAATATTTTCAAAAAAAAAAATCAAAAAAAAAAAATCAAACATTACATTCTTAGCTTAGAATATGTTTTGGAAAGAACGAGATTGTTGTATATGTATTCCTGTACAAAAATATAAAACTTTTTCAGCATAAAATCAAAATAACTAAAACAAAAAAAAAAAATACATGTCACAATCCTTTTTTACTTTCTGACATAAATATTAATTAGTAATTTCTTAGAGATAAAAATATTTTGACAACTAATTTTTTTGTCTAGAAGAACTTACTTTACTTAGGCAATTTGTCAGAATTGAAAAACGTTAATTTTCTACTATTTTAGATGGGGGTTCTGTTTATATTATAAATACAATGTCAAACTGATCCCTGACTTTTTGACATGCATGTAGTTTTCTTTCTTTTTTGAGGAGACCAGTCAACTTAAGTGTTGCTGTTTTAAAATGAAATGTATTATGTGATGTGATGCATGTGTGTGTGTGTGTGTGTATGTGTGTGTGTATATGTGTGTGTGTGTGTGTGTGCGTGTGTGTGTGTGTGTGTATACACATGATGTTCATTTCATTTCCGGCAGACAGAAATATTGCAAGATTGAAATAAAATTGTGACATTTGTTGAAATTCCTTTCATCTACCTCTTTACTTTGAAAATCTATCTGCATAGCGCTCTAGCCAAACTTTTTCTTGGCAAATCCCCATAACCGCCTTAACATTTTTCGTTCTTAATAAAAAAAATAATTTTTTTTTTGAAGTTGAAGGCAAAACTTGCTGTGGTATGTTTTGTAAGGGCAACTCGGCATTGAATACGGGCACTGCGGCATTTTGCTATGGTGCCATGGTCTAAAAACTCATCCCTGTATATATATATATATTATAAATTGATTTATTTAAAATATGTTTTTTTCGCTACACAGTTCTAACCATGTTTCAAAAATGTAAGCTAAAAGCTACGAATTTAATTTTGTAATTAAATTAAAGAAATTAGTTCCATTTCATCCTCAAGCGAATTTTGGAGTAACTTTATATATATATATGGTCTGATGATTGCATCTAGCATGAAAAGAGACTATCACCTCTAAGTGTTGACTTCTATGTTCATTTTTATATTTACACACGCTCTATCTCTGATATTGAGCACTTTATCCCATAAATATAGCACACCTTAAGACTATATTCCTATATATATATTAGGTTGGTGCAAAAATAATGACGTAATAATGTTGTTTTTTGACGTAACAAATATATATATATATATATATATATGAAGAAAAATATATATATATATATATATATATATATATATATATATATATATATATATATATATTTATATATATGAAGAAAAATATACGGAAAAAACAAACAAAAATCCTTATATGCAATTATGCTGTTTTAATGTTAATATGTCAACGTCGGACGTTTCGGTCTAATAAACCATCTTCAGGACATATTCATAAAATATAATTAACATTATCAATTGAACATGACAAAGACAATAATGTTAATTATATTTTATGAATATGTCCTGAAGATGGTTTATTAGACCGAAACGTCCGACGTTGACATATTAACATTAAAACAGCATAATTGCATATAAGGATTTTTGTTTGTTTTTTTTCGTATATTTTTCTTCATACTGTCGGATCTATATCCATATATTTGCTTATATATATATATATATATATATATATATATATATATATATATAAACATAGTATTCTATTCACACCTGAAATTGCATGAAATGTAGAGTTGTGCTACAGGTGGGGAACAAAATATATATTTTTATTTATTATAAGTATAAATTAGCTCTGTCATTTTACATCAAGTACCATTTTATTAACATCAGCACTATTTCATATATATATATATATATATATATATATTTTTTTTTTTATTAACTGTACATATATATTTAATCATTCATCAGTGAAAGGTTTAAACTGATTCAAGTTCAAATAGAAAAGAACAATGCAAACTTGTAATGGACAATCATGCAAAATTCAGAGAAAGAGGAGATGAAATGAGAAGAATCTCAGGATTTGTGCAAATGGCTGTTATAATTTTACAATACTATTTTTTACATCCTCAAGGTTATCATATGTGATTTGACTTGTATATTTAAATAAAGCTACTTTTTAAAAAAACAAATCTTTCTTTAATAAACAATTTCTGTTATTTGCAATATTTACATGTGGACTATTGCCTTCATCTTTCACTGTACTTATCACGTTTAGACTGTTGTGTCTTCAAGCCTTCAATAGGTCTATGTCGATCCAGGTAATCTACAGGAAATTTCCAACATAACCCTTTATTTAATCTATGGAAGTTGATTGTTCTTGTTCCAATGTCCATGTTTTGGGATATCTTGTCTAGTTCTTATTTTAATACTGCTCAGTTATTTCTCAGCCTATTTCCACATTGCCTAGCCCAGGGATTGAACTCATTGTTGTTTGTTTTACATTGTTTAAGCCAACTTCACTTACATAAGTCTTAAGGCAGCATTCTTGTGTTTATGTGTATCATAATTCTAGTTTTGTCTATGTGGGATTATAATGTATATTTGTTATTATGTTTGTGTTTCTGTGCCTATCCAGTAGGAATTTTTATCCATGATTTTTTATGGCTGCCTATATATATAGATAAATAAATATATATATATATAAATTGGGCAATGATTTGTGTCAGGGCGAAAGAACATGAAGTCAATGAAAAACAAACAACACAAAAATTAAAAATGCCAGAATTTCCTTTTTCTCCTCCATATTTCATTCTCTGATGAAGCTTAAATAAAAGCGAAACACATTAGATTTATAAATATTTCCTTTTTTTTTTCCTTATCCTATATTTCTGTTGGATTCCAATCCATATTTGATCTATAGTTTATCCCAATTCACTATTATTAATGTATGTTTTACAGCATGCATATCAGCCTGGGAGACAATCCAAGTGTGTGGCAGCATTGAGAAGAGCCTGAAAACCACAACACGATTTGATCCAAGCCTTGAGAATAAAATTGGGGAGATTAAACTCTTCAAAAGCCATTGACAGTTGTGCTAGGCTTGTGACCAAAATCTTGTGTGCAATGCCTTTGTTCAACTACTGATTGAACCAGGTTGTATGTTCTCACTCCCAGAAATTGTAACTAAGATCTGCTCAGTATAGTTGTATCATAAATCATTGTGGATAACATGTGTCAGTACAGATGCAAAAAAGGCCTTGGATCACATGCGGGCATGTTTGTCAATATCAGTTACATCTGGGTTTTTCCCATTAGTAGCAGAATAGTTTGGTATGTCTAACTAGATACAGGCCTCTCTGCAACTGGTCATGGTTCATGTCTTTGTAAGATGCCTCATGCCAATAAAAGCTGGGGGAAAGCAGCAGAGTTGACAAGACACAGGGTCTTGTGAAGTCAGTCCTGTGTGCATTTTGTTCCACAAGTTGGTGTGGTTTCCAAGGTAGCATTATTTTTTGTTACCTCCCATCTCTTTCTCCATTATCCCTTTAGTTGTTGGGAGAGTAATTGGTTATGTGTTTCCCCCAAATCTCAACAGACTCTTTCCTTACATTACAACAACCATTGGTTGGTTCTGTGGGTGTTGGAGAAACACAAATGAGTCTGAGCAGGCATCTGCAACAGGGATTCGCTAACCACTTTGGTAAATTCCATAGTCTCCTGAGACTGTCAGATTCTGACTACAGAAGTCAAAGATCAAAATTGTATATTGTGGGTTTTATTTTTTTTCACTAAAAAGAGAGGTATGCTCTTTGAAAAAGCCTCCTGCATAGCATAGGTAGGTGTGAAAATTTTATAAAGGCTTTCTATGATTTGCTAGACCAAATACTTTTGTCTTCAGTGGCTTTTATTTAGGATAACAATTAAATTTAATCACAAGAGGCAGTTTGCCTGCCTTGCAATTTCTGTCTTCCTCAGAATATTGCAAATATAGCATTCCAGGCCCAGTTACCTATAATCCATTTACAAGAGAGATCTCCTGATAGATCTCAAGCCATGATGACCTATATTTCTGTGGGTTTGTGTCCAGAGTGTCAGATTTGGCTCTCAGTGAATCTTTGATGGGTCCTGACACACAGAAGAAGACAAAATCATACATGAATCAAAAGAATGATGAGGAGAGGGTACGTTGCTGAATAAATGAGAGCACATTGTTATGACTTTATTCACAGAGTAGATGTTTCTTTTAAATTTTTGGCCTTTCATGAGTGGCTTAGATAAGTGTATTATGAATTGTAAAGGAATGAATAAAAAAGGCTTTAACAAAATATGTTTGAAATTTAGATTCAGTAAGGAAAAAAATGGTGGTTTGAATAATTGTTAACATTTCTTTTATACTAGGTTCATTGCTTGAAATTGGCAAGATGAAAATGCTTTCAAAGATAAAAAATATAATTGAATGAATAAATGAAGCAAAAGAATGAATTAAACTTAAGATTATAACAACATTCTGTGTTTCTTGAGTTTCTTTTATCATCTGAAAAGTGTCCATTAGTCACTTTGAGAAATGTAAGAAAATCTACTGGTGTAGATTCAAACTTGAATTTCTCAGTTTTTCTTTGTCTATGTTGCTGTCTAATATTTGAGTTTAATTTATCTACCACAGTCTGTTCATCTTTGTCTATTGAAGCCTGTTAATATCTATATTGGTCTGTTCATCTAGTTATCTCAGTTGTTTCTGTTTATCAATCAGTCTACTCATATCTACATATCTATCCGTTCATCTAAGTCTGTTTATATCTATCTATCTATCTATCTATCTATCTATCTATCTATCTATCTATCTATCTATCTATCTATTCATATCTATCTATCTATCTATCTATCTATCTATCTATCTATCTATCTATCTATCGATATCTGTCTGTTCATATCTATCTATCTATCTATCTATCTCAGTGTGTTCATATCTATCTATCTCAGTGTGTTCATATCTATCTATCTGTTCATATAATATATCTGTCTGTTCACATCTCTCTATCTATTTATCTATCTATCTATCTCAGTCTGTTTATATCTATCTATCTATCTATCTATCTATCTATCTATCTATCTATCTATCTATCTATCTATCTTTCTATCTATCTATCTCAGTCTGTTTATATCTATCTATCTATCTATCTATCTATCTATCTATCTATCTATCTGTTCATATATATCTCAGTGTGTTCATATCTATCTGTCTGTTCACATCTATCTATGTTATCTGTCTGTCTCAGTCTGTTCATATCTATTTGTTTATCAATCTGTTTGATCATTTCTGTCTTACTCTGTTTATATCTATCATTACACTATCCCTGGAGCCCAGGATATATCAACGGCATCCCTTGCAGAATACTGAGACACTCACAAAAAGAAGACCCCCCCTCCCTACTATTAATTGGGCACTTGAGGATTTAGAAATGGTTAAGCAGTAAGCCCAACCATTATTCCCCAATAGACTAAAACATAAACCTGATCACTGTTACCCTATCAACTCATGTATGAACCCAACCAAAAGATTGTATATATCATGATTGTTATTTTAGACTCTCCTCAGTGGTTCAATGAGTATAGGCATGACTTTTATGTTTTACAGAGTCTTTTGTTTTGGAGCAACCATTTGGTATCATTATTATTATTATTATTATTATTATTATTATTTTATACTTAAAGTATTATTTAGTAGTTTTCTCTAGAAATCATGTGACAAGAATGCAAATGTTGCATGCAGTGTTTCTTGTGACTATTTGATGTTGCAATGGTATTATAGTGATTAATAAATACTATAAGCCCAAAACTAAATTTACTGTTTCTTCTCCTCTGGACAAGTGGGTTTTCCTTTTTGGGTTGGGTGTTCATATATCTACCTGCTAACTGGCTGTCCCACATGTGCATATCCTAAGTACAGCTGGGTTGACCATCTGTTTATGCATCAGGGGCAACCACTGTGAAGTATAAAACTGCAACTGGTGGCCAAGAGGTAACCTTCCAGGTCAAGTTGTTGGCTTCTTTGATGCTCTGGCATGAGGCTAAGTGCAAAGTCCAGTTTAGTATCATCTGGGATGAGCCCAGTAGATACTAATGTCATCATAGTTAAGGTTCAAGAACAAAGGTATGACGTTTATGTTTTGTAGATTCTTTCTTGACATTAAATTCCATTTTGACCATCTGGTATCTCCTGGTGTGAATCATATACTATAATATACCTATTTGTAAAATCTGTGGTTACTATGGTTACTAATAAGTGTGAATTTTAGATATTATTTTAGCTTCTATTTTTTAATCAATCCAATTTCAATTTACTGGAATGTGGAAATATTTTAGTCTACCTTGTAAACACATATCTTAAAACAATAAAGTTTACCTGAAACTTAGAGAGAAAAAAACAAAAAAAAAAACAAAAGGAAACAAACAATAGAAAGAGGGTGGGTGAAAAGAGAAATTATACAAGCAATCAAAAAAAAACAAAAAAGCAAGAACAACCAATAGAACAAGAGAAGCATGAAGCTATTTTCCACTTGGGTATAAAAGGAAGCGTGACTTGGGAGAGTTGAAAGATATTTCCTATCACATATTTCCATTTGTAGCATTCCTACCCACAATGCACCATTTCCAAATGTTGAATTCATCTCTACATTCTTTACTTTTCCCCTTTCTTTTTGTCTTCTTTTAAAACCAATTTAGTAAAACAGTCGGGTTGAATCCTTTGGGGAGTTGATATGCACAACATAGACTTAATTACTTACTCTTTTTATTTAACAATTTCTATTTTATGATCTTTGTATGAATGTGTGTATATATATATATGTATGTGTGTGTGGGCATGTGTATATATTATATATATGTGTGTGTATATATATGTATATGAACAAGAATTTATATCTATATATGTATATATTTTTCTAATTCAAAGTTACAAAAAAATGAATATGAAAGTGGATACATGGAATATATATGTATATATATGTAATTTTCCCTTGCTATCTATAGATGTAAATATATATCATATTTTGAAAAATATACAAGTATTTACACACACGCACATATATAATGTGCGAATGGATGTATGCAAGCAAATTTTGCTACATGCATGGAAACAAAGAGTTCAACTGATATATTTGCACAAGAATAGGCATATATATCACAAAAACAAAGGTATATTTGTATGTGTATATAAATAACGATATACACATAATTACATTCGGAGAAATATATACATACATACACATACATATATGATGAAAATATATGTTGAAAGTATGGTATATTTTATGGGTAAAAATGCTTAATATCAGGGATAAAGCATGTGTAAATATAAGAATGGATACTGAGATCAACATTGATTGACAACAGTCTGTTTTGGTACATGCTTGAATCAGGCCATATATCTATCTATCTATACACACACACACACACAAATATATTTGTATGTCTATATTTATATGTATGTATATATGTACATATATACACACACATAAGTATATCTGTATGTGTCCCTCTCTCTCTATATATATATGTATATATACACAGTATATTTGTATGTCTGTATATATATATGTATGTATATATATATATATATATATATATATATATATATATATATATATATATATATATAGATAGATAGATAGATAGATAGATAGATAGATGGTAGAAAGTTCTCAATGTGACTTTTCAAAATCTGATCAACTGTTTTATTTTCATCTTTCTCTCTCTCTCTCTACACACACACACACATATATATATATTATATTCACTGTCACACTCATTTTTGTATATGTGCAAAAATCTCTTTCATATATAGCATATTTGTATGTATCAGTACATACATATATTTATATATATTATGTATACAATCTTTTTCTGTATATATGCACCTACGCACATGTGTGTGCGTTTCTGCCCACTTAAGGCCTCTGAGTAATTCATATTTGTAAGATTGTCGTTATCTCTCTTGATGTTGTTGTTGTTGCCAGGGCTGTTCAACCAAATTTCCCTTGGTGATTTTTATCTCCATTTCCCACCACACTTGGAACACTTATCCATTTGCTATTGCCTCAGAATGTCTTCAGTAATGGTTTTAAAATATGCTCAACTGAGACTTTCTGCAAGAAAAAATAACTGCAAATATGTATGCCTGTGTGTCACTAGTGAGCTGGTTAAATTGACTAATACAAATTTGTTTGAGTACCAACCAATACAGATATATGTGTATTTTCTGTTCATAAGAAATATCATAGAAAATATGTGTCCTATACACAAATGTCATATGATATTTCTTGGATATTCAGGCCAGCAAATGTTGTTAATACTGTTTATTATAATTTACTTAAATATTTGTATCTATAAAAATAACATATAAACAGAAAATATATTAAAATAATTATTGGACTTAGTCCATTTCATAATATATATATATATATATATATATATATATATATATATATATATAAATATAGTATATGTAAATTATATTAGCTCCTATTACAGTCGAGCACTGTCTATTCTATTCTTATACTATGGATAGAATCAATTATATATATATATATATATATATATATATATATATATATATATATATATATATATATATGTATTGATAAGGTATATATATATATATATATATGTATATATTGATAAGGTATATATATATATATATATATATATATATATATATATATATATATATATATATATATGTATATATATATTGATAAGGTATATATATATATATGTATATATAGATAAGGTATATATATATATATCTATATATTGATAAGGTATATATATATATCTATATATATATCTATATTGATAAGGTATATATATATATATATCTATATATTGATAAGGTATATATATATATATATATGTAAGCAAATATATGGATATAGATCCGTACATATAAATTTTAGATCAAAATAGAATTCTTTTCATTTTTCATTTTTCATTCAAAATACTCAAATTTTAGGAATATGTTTTCACAGCGTCGCCCACGTGACGACAACGTGACCATGTTTAAACGGAACGCTGATCATATAAAACTTTCAGTTATCTGTTTGGATAAGTCTTGTTCTTATGTCCATTGTCTTTGTCATGTTGAATTGATAATGTTAATTATATTTTAAGAATATGTTCTGAAGATGGTTTATTAGACTGAAACGTCCGACGTTTACATTATATTAACATTAAAACAGCATAATTGCATATAAGGATTTTTGTTTGTTTTTTCCGTATATTTTTCTTCATATATATATATATATATATATATATATTGATATCTATATATTGATAAGGTATATATATATATCTATATATTGATAAGGTATATATATATATATATATATATATATATATATATATTGATATATATATTGATAAGGTATATATATATATATATATATATATATATATTGATATCTATATATTGATAAGGTATATACATATATATATATATATATATATATATATATTGATATCTATATATTGATAAGGTATATATATATATATCTATATATTGATAAGGTATATATATATATATATATATATATTGATATCTATATATTGATAAGGTATATATATATATATATATATATATATATTGATATCTATATATTGATAAGGTATATATATATATATATATATATATATATATATTGATATCTATATATTGATAAGGTATATATATATATATATATATATATATATATATATTGATATCTATATATTGATAAGGTATATATATATATATCTATATATTGATAAGGTATATATATATATATATATATATATATATATATATATATATTGATAAGGTATGTGTGAATATATATAGATGCTTATATATTTACTAATATATATGTATATAGAATTGTATAGAGAGTTTTAGAGTAAAAGACATATAGACATGATGTACACATAGCCAGACAGTGTTTTCCTTTATCAGGTGCAGGCTTAAACCCTTTATTAAGACTCTTAAATATCCAGGCTGGTAGACATAAATTTACACTATTTAAAAAAATAAAGATGTCTACTCAAACATGTATATCATCTAAAATATAACATTTAAAGTAATTAAAAATAATGTTGGATTCTAAATAAAATTCATTAAGTACTTAGAAATGAAATTTTTGATATTTGAAATTTAGGGAAATATTTTCTTGATATAGATGATTTATATATTTATGTTTGATGCAGGAGTATCATAGCTGCAGGCCATTGAAAGTGTGTTTGATTCTCAGCAGTGTATATATACATCTGTGAAGTTCATTGTAGCTGAGTGGTAAAGCACACTAGATCAAATGGTGATTTCCTCCTACAAAAGATTGCAGGTTCTTTACTAAGATTTCTTAAATGCACAGGCTGATAGATGTAATACACACTGTTTAATAAATAAAATGAGATGTCTAATTTGAAGTATCTCCTATAATAATGTTTGAAGAAATATATATATATATATATATATATATATATACGCAATCATCAGGCGGCCTGACGATTGTGTCTAACATGAAACAGCCTGTCACCTTCAATGTTCATTTTTATATTTATATTCATACACTATCTCTGATATTGAACACTTTATCCTGTAAATATAGCACACCTTAAAACTATATATATATATATATATATATATATATATATATATATATATATATATGGCCCCCTATCAGGTTAAACCTGATGCTAACTATATGATTTTTTATCAGCATACATAGCTTAGTCCAATGTGATGAACCAGTTAAGATAATCAGAATCTGCTCGTTCTATATATGATTCAACTCATCTAACACTGGCAGGGTTGCTAATATATGAATCTTATCACATAATCTGACCTGTATATTGCTTACAGTATTGGGTATTCCCAAGTAGTCCCTTATCTAAGTGCTGACCAAGCTTGGTTCTGCTTAATTTCACAAAATTAATTAAAACCAGTGCCTTCAGCATGATTTGACCATAATTGATTTTGATATATATATACATATATGATTTGACCATAATATATTTTGATTTATATATATATATATATATATAAAAGTATAAACAATATTAATAATGGTACACATATTTGAGTTGCTATCCCAGTATTTTTTTATTTTCTTAAACAGTGAATTTAATATCAACTGGCCTAGATTGAGAAGTTCTACTAGTGGCATGTTTTGGTTAAAAAAGTGGTTTCCCTGATGGAAAAAGGCATGCAGGTCCCTTAACATGATTGCAAGAATTAGACTGGCCAGTTGATAGAACTAAACAGTTGATCTGCGTATGAATGGCGACCAGAGAAGCTTTTATTTACTTACCTCCCCATGGTGACAGGATGTGACATTTTTAATGTAAGGCAGGAGGCAACCAGCAAATCAAACAATTGCCTAGTCTCTGTGACTACTGTCATGGTGGCATTGGTATTTCACTGACACTTTCTCTTTTAGCACAATGAGGAATGTGCTGCCACAGGGACAGAATTCCCAGGAATAGAGAACAATTTATTAAACATAGCTTAGTTGTGGCGCAAGGCTGAAAGTAGGGATCAACCAGTGAAAATCTTGCTAACCATTATATCACATTGAAGTACTCAAATATTTCCAGGATGAAATATTGATTAAAAAGGAGAACTGATACCATGTATTGATCCTGGAAAAAAGGCAAGAGAAGCACTTTTTTTATTCATCTTCACATGGTGGCAGGATGTGAAACAAGGTTGTTTTAAATGTAGGGTTGGCATCAGTCAACCCAAACATTACCTTGTACCTGCATTTACTGTTATGTTGGCATTGTTATCTACTAACCCTCCTATTTTAGTACACTGACAAAAAGTGTTGCTGTAGGGTTGAAATACTTGAGACCAGGTTTCTCCATTGATTAAAGTGGAGAACAGATACAATGCATTGATCCCATCCAAAAGGCCAGAGAAAGAAAAGATTTCTATTATTTCTCTGCTATTTTCAATATCTGATGCACCTTATCTCTCTCTCTCTCTCTTGAACAGTGGGAGTTCCAAGATTTAAGCTTTTTCTATGATTAGGGAAGCCATGAATTTATATTGTTCTTATTCTATTTTCAAAATTTAATATGCTTTTCTTTTATTTGTGGCACAGGAGAGTTTCTCTATTTAAGAATTTTTAGGTATGCAGGAAACGAGAGACTTAAATATTTCCTATTCTATTTTGAAAGTCCACCAAATTCTCTCTCTTTTGACACAAGAGAGTTCCACTGAATACTTATGCAGAAAGAGACTTGCAAGTTGTGATATTTTTGTTTTGATTGTATGTTTTTGTACTGACTAGAAGATGAATTCAATTGATAGTAAAAATAAAGAAAGGCAGAAAGAAATGAAAATAGTAATAGTAATCTATATATTAGTATACCTATTTTTATTTCTCTACGTATTATAATGCTTTTAGCATTCTTACACCTTTAAAAAGACATACTTTCATTCGAATAGCTTTTCAGAGGACCACAATCTGATGCTACTCAAACGTAGGAGTGGTAGATTTAATGACAATGCCTGAAACTATTTCTTGTCATTTGGTCTGATCAGTATTCTTCGATGTGTTGTGTTGCTTTGGTGATCATGGCACTCCCCAACTTCTCACTCTTTGTAGGTTTTTTTTTTTTTTACTATCACTCCTATTTTCTATTCTGCCATCTGTTTAAACTAGCTCTGTAGGTAGGTTACTGTTTCCCTCTGTCTCTCTTGCCTTCAATCCTATGAGTGTCAAATCTTCCAAGCCTTCTTTCCTTATTATGCATCCTAGAAATTTCAACTGCCTCTTTTGGATTCTAAGTTCTCTTTTTGTTTCCATTAAATTAGAACAAAAATAAAGAGAACCTATTTATCTGAATTTTTGAATTGAAAAATTGTCATTACAAATGAATTAATTCAAACTGTTGTAATTTTTTTTGAATTAATTCAAACTGTTGTAATTTTTTTTAATTAATTCAAACTCAGTTGCTTTTTTTACTCACAATGTCTCAGTTACTGTATTCTCTAGCCTGTCTCTTTCTGTAATGTTTTTAAAATTTTTAACTAAAATTACCTGTGGGATACAAGTGTTAAAACTTTATGTATAATAATGAGCTTACCAATCTGAATAAAAAGGCATATAATATATTGTTTTTTTTGTTTTTTTTAAATATCTTGATGCTTTCCAAAAAAACTAAAAGTATTAAAAAACAGGAAAATATTATTAGAAACAAAGAAAAGAGAACTGAAACACTATGCCATATCAATCCTCGTATATGGCAGTTAATACTGGATAATTCCTCACAGATGAAGAGAAGATTTGAGGTAAGAGAGATGTGATTCTACGGAAGGATGCTGATAATACCACAAACTGAATATGAACAAAGAGAAAGTTTTAAGGAAAATAGTAACAAAAAAGACACTTGTACTTAAATTCATAAAGAGGCAGTTGAAATTTCTTGGATCCATAATGAAGAAAGAAGGTTTTGAAAATCTAACACTCCCAGGGTATATTTAAGGAAAGTGAGTCAGAGGGAAATATCAAGTAACTTAGGTAAGTTACTTGATGTTTCCCTCTGTTTGTGCAAATGGAAAGCATAACTGAGAACAGGAGAGATAATAAAAAGGCAAATCTTGTTAAGAGCTACAAAGGATAGGAAGTTTTGGAGAGCCATGATTGCTCCTGAATCGGCACAGAACATAGTGGAAGAGGCGCCTGAAGAAGGATGGAAGGTATAACAGACAAAATATTTGTGTGTATAATAATAAGTCTACCAGTCTGAATAAAAAGACATCTTCTCTTTTATGAAAATCTTGAAAATGAATAAAAATATGGATAATTCAACAGCTACATATCAGGCAGCATGGTAGAGTCATGGTTTGTGGCTTGGACTGAAGAGTGAGAGAGACGAGTTTGAATTCCACTTGAGTTCATTACATGCAACTACCCTTTGTATGAATCCAAGTCTCTCCCCCCAGCTATGGGTAAATAGTAGGACAGACTGGGTTCTATAGCCTTGGGTGACAACCAGTCTAGAAAAAGAAAAACTCTGAATTCAAGACTGTATGTAACCCTAACAAAGTATATACTATGCCGCTAAGGGAAGGATCATTTGCATTTTGATGATCCAGACTAGAGTTGACTATATCAGGCAAGAAATAGACAAGTCAGAAGCATAAATAATTTTTTTTTCTTCTGTATTGTACAGAATATTCTACATATAAATTGTAAATTCCAAAAGGTCACTGTGGAAGTTTAACGTCTAGTAAAAAGCAATAACTAGAAGAATTATATTGAGCAGAAAATGCAGTTACAATTTATTGCCAGTGCTTCTCACTAAACAGAATTAATGTAACATCAGAGAAAAAATAAAATATTGCTTTTATGACTTCTTCTTTATGTGCTGTGTCACCTCAGGACATAGGCGATCATGGCTCTCTACAATTTCCTGTCTTTTGTAGATTTTAATAAATTTTGTCTTTTTGTTATTTCTTCTAAACATTGTTTCACCATCCATTTACTCAAGTGCACTAAGTAGGCTATATGTTGTTTTCCTCTGTCTCTTTTGTCTTCAATCTGTCCTGTGAGTATCATATTTTACAAGCCCCCTTTCCTCATTATGTAGGTTATGCATTATTTTCCTCTGTCCCTCTTGTCTTCAATTTGTCCTGTGAGTATCAGATTTTCCAGGCCCCTTTTCCTCATTATGTAGGCTATGTGTTATTTTCCTCTGTCCCTCTTGTCTTCAATCTGTCCTGTGAATATCAGATTTTACAAGCCTCCTTTCCTCATTATGGACCCTAGAAATTTCAACTGCCTGTTCCTGATGTTAAGTATGTTTCCTTTTTGTTTCCATTTTTTCTAAAACTCTGTTGCTGCTCCATGGAACTTCCAGTATCCAGCTGTAGAACTACATTTCAAGTCTATTCTTCATCAGTTAGCCATCGAAACTGCAATCCACCGAAATAAGAAAAGAAACCAGTCCCAACCGCGGGCCATTTAAAACTTAGTCCGCGCAGCAGATTGGTTGTTAATACATCCAATCGGATGTGCGGAACACGTGGTCTTTCTTCCTCTTATTCTTTAAAAAGGCCAGAGTAGCTGTTAGTGTTCAATCAAAAGGGGGAATCAGAGGTTGATCTCCCCTGATTGGGTCGACTTGGTGATGGGGAGTATGATGTTGAAAGACCCGAAACTCCCTGATGAACCAAGTCAAAACATCACTGACGACCCCCTTGGGCGCCTACTTAAAAGCGTATTTACGAATTACGAATGTGAGGAGATTTTCCAGTATTCACTTCTATATAAGAGGACTGATATTATATAACAGTTCAGTACTCTTTCCTTTGTTTCATTTGCTTCAAGTCTCTTCTTCATCTTTGATGATGTTATCCAGCATTTACTGTCATAAAAGAGGACAAATATTGTGTTCAGTACTCTTTTCTTTGTTTTTGAGTTTTTGTGTTTGTTAGTAATCTGCTTAGCTTTTGGAAGGCATCTTTGGCTATCCCAATGCACCTTCGGATTTCAGTGTTGCACTTTCCATCTTCTGTTAACACATTTCCCTAATATTTAAATTGTTGTACAGGTTTGAGTTCAGTATATCCAATTTGTGATTTACATGTTGGACTGTTCCTTTTGATAACAACCATTCATTCTCTCTTCTAACAATTGATGTTGCAATTTCTTCTTGCTTTCTTTTATTATCTTCTGTCGGAATTTTTGTAATTTTCTATAGAGAAAGTATTTAACTAATTAAATGAATACAAGTTTTCATGTGAAATTTATTGAAATCTTTTTGAGATGTTGATGCTTTACATGTTTAAATTCATATGTGGTAGTATAATTAATAAGTTGTTCTTATCAACCATGTGAAAGTGAGTTTCATTCTCATTATTGTAGCCTTGTGCCAGACGATACAAAGCCTAGTAAATATCGACTTAGATTGTCTGTGGTAGATCAGGTTTATCTCACAGGACATTATTAATGAGCTTGATCCTAGGTGCTTCATTATTGAGGTCTTGTGCCAGACTAAAACAAACTTAGTAAATATATAATATCTACTTAGGTGTCTACGGTAGGGCGATGGTTAACAGAACATTATTAGATTCTTTGTGCTCTTGTTACTATGACATTGTATCAGACTAAATTAAGAGCATGACATTTCTACTTAAGGTGTTCGTGTTAGGTCAAAGATTACCAGGTTTGTTTCACAGGATATTGTTAATGAGTTTGATCCTTACTGAGTGTCTTGTGCTATATAACTTACAACTTCATATTGAACAAATAAATTCACTCTTTAAGTCAATCATTTTTTCTTACATTCTACAAGTATTACAATCTGTAAATCTTTTCTCTGAGGTATATTTTTTATTGTCTTATAAATCTGCAGTTCAGGTAAGACAAAACAATGTGTTCTGATTGAAATCCAGCTGCCTATGACATGTAAATGTGAGGCTTCTTTTCTTTAAGCTGATACACAATTTTTTTTTTATAAAGAACTTAAGATTTTCACCACTACTTTGGTTGCTTGTTTAATTAATAGAAAATAAATACATTAAACTACTAAACAAGTAGAATTGGTAGTAATTATTGAATACATTTTATAATAACATATTTAGTAATTATTATTATTTAATTATGCGTCTCATTTGTTTTTTCTTTCTATTTTTTTGAATTTCTTAAGCCACACTGATGTCTGTATTGGATTAAAAAAAAAAAAATGAGGTTCACCCTGTATAAGACATAAAAGCCACTTGAGGTAGAGGGTTTCAGAGTATGGGGCTATGTGGGGAAGATAACGGTTAACCCTAGACTTGAACAGGTTAAGATTGTAGTGACTGGGAAAGCAGCCTATTGGAAGTCAGTTCCATAATGCAGGTAGAGGGTTACACTGTAAGTGGCACAGTTTATGTGGATATGTGAAGAAGATAATGGTCAACCCTAAACTTGAACAGGTTAAGGTTGTCGTATTTGAGGAAGCATTTTCTTGAGAGTTAGTTCCATAGAGCAGCAGTTTGTGGGAAGAATCGGGTTGAGTTGAATGTACATATTTCGAAATGACTATGAAGGTGGTTTACAGCAATATGCATGGCACGATGGATCTTAGTCATGAATATAAGTCATGGTAAAACTAAGTAATGGTGCTCATCTGAAAACTTTCCATGTAAATAGTGATAGAACAGAGAAAGGCTTGCAATGTTTTGTCTGTGAGAAAGGCATTGTAAAGTGGAAAATCATTTGTCCCCCACAAGGATGCATAGACACTTTTGAACTCTAGCTAAACTGGAAGTGAAGTCTGGGTTTGCTTAAGATTAAGTCAAATTTATGTACAGTTGCTCATAAACAAGTTGAGTAACTACACATTTTCTGCAGTAAATGTGAATAAATTTTTGATCAAATGTTGTTTGGATTAAAAAAAAACATTGTCAAATTTTAAAAGATACAACTTAAAGGTTTGTTAAAAATGTTATGCTCAGATCTAATAAATAGAAAAAGAAAGATATTTCAAGGTAACCAAACTGGTAGAATTCTTTAATACGGTATGAAATTGTTGCTTAAATGTTTTATGCTTGGTTCTAATAAATAGAAAAAGAAAGATATTTCAATGTAACCAAACTGGTAGAATTCTTTAATACGGTATGAAATTGTTGCTTAAATGTTTTATGCTTGGTTCTAATAAATAGAAAAAGAAAGATATTTCAAGGTAACCAAACTGGTAGAATTCTTTAATACGGTATGAAATTGTTGCTTAAATGTTTTATGCTTGGTTCTAATAAATAGAAAAAGAAAGATATTTCAATGTAACCAAACGAGTAGAATTCGTAGAATTCCTGGGAATAAAATAACAAATTTATTTAATCTTTTTGTTTAATTTTATATTTCGTTTTTCCTTTTATTTTTGTTAATTCCTTAAGCCATGCTGACATCAAAAGAGGAGTTGCTTAAAATTTTGGTAAAATGAGTTGTTTAAAAAGCATGTAGTAATTGTTGGTTGTATTAAAATTGGTCAGATGACAAGTGTTAGTACTCAAGTTACTTAAATGTTTGCAAACATTTTTTATACTTGTGTCTAATAAATAGAAAAGGAAGACATTTTGATGTAATTAAACTAGTAGAATTGATAAGAATTTTGAATAAGTCATGCAATAACATATTTACTAACTTTTTGAATTTTTTTCTTTCTACTTTTTGAATTGCTTAAGCCATACTGGCATCAGTGGTGGAGTTGTTTAAAATTTAATCAAATTTGTGTACATTTTCTTACAAAACAATGTGGACAGTGACAATTGCTTACATCTGTTTTTATGCTTGGGTCTAATAAATAGAAAATAATGATATTTCAATGTAACTAAATGAGTAGAATTGGTAGAATTCTTAAATACAATATAAAACTAGTTACTTGGAATGACAAGCACCTGATGAAAGACAGTGGGCACAATGGTCGAAATGTTATGATAACAATAAAGATGAGCAGTATTTACATTATTCGGACTATTGTCCTCATCTTTGTTGCCATATTTATCACAATGTTTCGTCCGTTGTACGCTCCAGCCTTCTTCAGGTGGTTGGAATTTTGAACTGAACCCTTTATTTCGATCACTGGAGTAGACTGTTCTAGTTCCACGTGCCATGTTTGATGGATGTCAGTTATCAGTTATCTCCTGCTAATTTTCCCTCTGAAAGTTCTCCACTGCCTTAACTGGGTATTGAACTCACACTCTTTGGGTCTATCACTGGATCTAACCAACGCCTTTATCCAGTGTCATTGAGGACATCTGGGTATGAATTTCTGGGTATTATAAACCTAATGTTTTCAGCAACCACTTTTACCAGTGCTCATATTGCAATTTTGCTGTTATCATTACATGTTTTTACCAGAGCTCATATTGCAACTTTGTTATCATTGCTTTTCTCTGGCACTCCTTATTACTGGTTCCCATATTGTATTTATTTCTATGCTTGGTCGGCTCAGGAGATTTTTGTGGCCTAGCATATGTGCTGATTCCTTAAGTTTACAAATTTTCCAATGGTGTTCCCTGTCTATGATCTCAACATGATCCCACAGGGGACGGTGATGGAGATATTAATCTTAGTGTAAATGATGGTAACTCTTTGTTCCAGAAATTCAGACAGAAACCTTTTTCCTTAAATTTCAATTTTTCTTTTCTTTGAGTTCTTTAAGGAACATTGATGTCATTAGTGGAGTTAATTAAAAATTTAGTCAAATCTGACTACAGTTAATTATTAATAAAAATCATATATTTAGTTTTTAGTACATCAATATTTCTTGCTGAAATGAAAGAAAATCTCCTCCCCCCACACTATGTCTCTTATATGTTATCACCTATATACTTCACATTTGAAGAAAGACTGAAAGCATTAGCCAAAAGGTCATGATAAAAACAACAAAGATAAGGATACTAGTCCAAATGACTCATGGAATAACCATTTTCCAACTCAAAATAAAATGCAAATCACAGAGAAAACAGTGTCAAGAGACACAAGTGTGTCTACTCCTCATATCAATTTGACTGCCCATGACTTTCAAATACAAGTTATGTACAAACAAGAGGGCACTATAGGGGAAGGATTACATTGGTTGTGAAGTGGGGTGGTGTACACTGCAGACACCCTAGATAAACAGTGAACATGACAGCATGTGACACTAATCAGTTCACATTCTAACATGATTATCTCAACTATAATATTACTTGTTCAACCTTCTTCCATCCCAAACCATTCCATCCAAATTATAACTATGGTGTTACCTCATACTCTTTTGGGTGTGCCTGAGAATTTATTGGGTAGCAGAAACCATCATAATTCCCTATCTCTCAAGAAATACACCCCCCCCACCCAAGTGAAGGCAGCTGTGTGACTTCAATGGATGAGCAATAGCTCAGTATTTTGCTGGAAGTCTGATCCTGCATTTGTTAAAGTCTTGGGGACAACATGACTGGGGGTGTTATGTGACAGGAATGCTTTTGGACAAAGAGAGGGTTTCACTGATCCTTAGGGAATGGAAATGATCAGGATTGGGTTGGAGATAGGGGTGGCAGGTTTTAAGCCCCTACTCATGCATGCTATGGACTTAGTTTGAATGTTAAGAAGGGAACCTGCCAGAATTTGTTTAAAGGATCCATACTTCATGTCTCACTTTTCCATTAATGAAATATAAAGATTCTAAAACTGAATTCTTTTAATTCATATTTTATCAAATCTCTCCATCCCAAAATTTAAACCTCTCCTTCCATGATTTAATTCTTCTTAACAGGGAATCCATTAATTACTTAAAAATTACACACAAAGAAAAACAAAAAAGATTGCTGGAGCCAATGGACAACTTGCCAGAACCTAAAACTCTTATCCAGATACAGTCTCAAATAAAACTGACAATATTGAAAAAAGAAGGAAAAAAGGCCTAAAAACAAGCTTATCTACTCAGTAAAGTGCTCAAAGCCAAGATTGCCTAGACTGAACAAAAAATGCTTACCAATGTCAAAACCTATAAAAGGATGGCTCTAGCTGTAACTTGAGTTTCCTATTCATGCAATCTTCATACACCATTGAAGTTGTCTGTATGTGTATGTGTATATATATATATATATATATATATATATATATATATATATATATATATATATATATATAATAAAAAGGCTTAAACACTAGTACTCCATGGTCATAATTTATTACATTGGAATCGTAAATACGATCCAATTCATCAGACCTACAAATTCAAAAAGAAATCAGTAAAATAACCCCAGGAAATAAAAAATAATATATATATATATATATATATATATATATATATATATATATATATATATATATATTAAGAGACCAGGATTTGATAGATAAATATGAATAGAGTGAGATTGATAGATATTAAGAGACTAGGATTTGATAGATAAATATGAATAGAGTGAGATTGATAGATATTAAGAGACTAGGATTTGATAGATAAATATGAATAGAGTGAGATTGATAGATATTAAGAGACTAGGATTTGATAGATAAATATGAATAGAGTGAGATTGATAGATATTAAGAAACTAGGATTTGATAGATAAATATGAATAGAGTGATTGGGATAGAGAGATATGAACTGAGTGAGATAGATACATATTAAGAGACTTAGGATTTGATAGGTATAAATATAAAATGTCATAATATTTAACATAATTTTAACATCTATCTGTCTCAGTCAGAACCTACCTACTTATCGTTATCTTTATACATATATAGAGGTTAGGTAGCTTGTTTCTATTTTTACCTCAAGCTAATATGAAATCAGACTGGAGGGTCAGCACAGACCAGACAAGTTTTTATGTCCTTCTTGAAATGTTCTACAGCCATTAAATACGAGAAATGGTGGTCAGTGTGTTGTTTAGTAGGCAGGTAAGTAATGTACTCATCAATGGCAAGTTGTCTGAAGAAACTTGAAGAACCTTTCAAAATTATTGACTTGTTTTTATGAGACATAGTAAATGGATTGGTTTGTTTGTTTATTTATTTACTGTTGCTCACTCCAGATGGTTAAGGTGCGGTCTCTAAGATAGATAAAAATGACTGTCTTGGGCAAGATGTTTTATGTGACCTATAGCTTTTGTTTTTGTGTAAATCATATAAGATTTCCTAGAAATATTTTGTTTCTTTTCCTTTCGTTTTAGTTGTTTTGTTTATATTTTGCTCTCAATTGAGAAATATTTTTGGATTCACCACTTTACAAGAATATTTATTTTTGCATCCTTGCTCTCCCTCCTATTTTTGTTTTAATATATTTGTAAAAGTTCATATTTACATAATTCATTCTTCTTTTTCTGTAAGCCATATTCTTTCAGGATGTTGCTGATCATGATGCTAACACCCTGAAGGGATATGGCATATATATATATATATATATATATATATATATATATATATATATATATATATTATATGAATATATACTTTTACAACTATATTAAAACAAAAAGGGGAGGAAGAGCAAGGATATGAAAATAAATATTATTGTAAAGTGGGGAATCAAAAAATATTGCTTTTCACTCTTTGGAGCTCAAATGAGGACAAACATAAAACAAAAACAACTATTTTTAAAAATCTAATAACATTTTGTACCCCATAAAAATTATTGACATTTGTCAGGTAATTTAACTCAGAAATTCACTTGGTATTTTTTTTAATTTTTTTTAATCAGTATCACCCTATGCAAGGCAGTAAAGCCACTAAGGCACAAGGGGTTACAGGGTGTAGAAGAATTAGGAACAAAAACATTAATAAAGAGCAGAAAGAGAAAAGAGTAATCAGGAGGACAGCAGATAGTGATTGACATTGCATTTAAATTTTTGCAGATTAAAGTTGACTGGAAGGCATGAAGCCAGAAGGGAGAAAAGAAACTGTTAGCATAGAACTTATGGCTACATCTAGTCAGGTCAACTGTAAATTCATGAAATCTTGATGTCAGTCTAATACTGCACTTAAATCCAAAAAGTCATGGTACCATAGTAAAGCATTCATCTGAACAATTACCATGAAAGTGTTTATAGAAAGACATAGATAGGCAATCTTATGGTCATGGGAAAGTGACTGAAGCTGAGCTGCCAGATCAGGACTGATAATATTGCTGATTCTTCTTTGGATCTTATGAATGAGTTCAAGGTAAATAGCAGTGGCACCAGACCATATGTGGCAGCAATATTCTAAGCATGGATAAATGGTAGACTTATAGATATGTAAGATAGATTCTGGAGAGAAAAAGCTGACCCAGTAATGGATTCAACTGGTAATAATAATGGATTTTTTGTGTCAACTGAGAACATGATCCTGAGAAGGTGAAATGACTCACTTTCCTGGAGGTTAGCACTAGTAAGTTGTGGCCATCCTTACTTTCCCCAAAGAATCTGCAGTATTAAACAAAATTATAAATGAGATACAGGTACTCAGTGGTCAGTTAATGCTGTATCAGGTGTATTTTATTCTCATTTTTCTTTTGAGTGAGCCATGTTAGGCAAGGGGCTACATTTAGTGAGCACTCAGTAAAGATAAATCCTACTTATTTCCCCTTTAACCTAAAGACTATTTCTATCCAGAGAAGACTATTATATCTAACTCTACTGATGTAAAAAAAAAAAAAAAAAAAAAAAAAAAAAAGACATAAACGGGAAAATTTAGAGAAAAAAGAGGGTTGAACTGCTTTGTAATATCAATTGTCATATATGGCCATGAATAAGGACAATTTCCTCATAGATTCAATAAAATTGTAATTTTATGCTTTCAACTAGATATTTTGTATATAATTTTGTACTTTCAGAGTAAATATATATTTTGTAGATCATAAAATGTATTGTTGGTAATTTTACTATAAAAATGAATTTTTATATTTTTTTAGAGTTGCATTGTCATTTTTCTATAAAAATGTATTGTTGATTTTTGTTTGGGGATTCACTATTTTCTCATAGCTGGGGACCATAACAATTGCTGCCACCATGGTTAACCTGGGAACAACAGCAATTAAGAGGGGTGGTTCCACACACCTCAAAACTTCCAGTCTTCTGATCAGAGGCCTTGCTACTGGATGTAGTTTATTGTCATACTCAGGACAAGAAACAACAAAGATGGGCTAACCAGCTATCACTCCTTGCTCTTCAGGGCTCAATTGAAGAAAAAAACATGCAAATATGTGTACAACAACTAAAAAAATGGGAAAGAATGAAAACAAATTACTATCCTCATAGATGAAGAGTAGACTTGAGGCAACAGAGATATGGTTCTACAGAAGGATGCTGAGAAAATCATTGATGGAACAGGGGAGCAACAAGGAAATTGAAGCAAAAAATGATACTTCTATTTAGAATCAGAAAGAGAGTTGAAATTTCTAGGGTACATAAAGAGGAAAAAAGGGTCTAGAGAATTTGGCAACATGCTGAGAGTGAGAGGAAAAGGATTTCAGTGTTGAACATCTTTGGGAAGCATTTTAACAGAGGATAGAAAACCTCTGTTAAAATGCTTCCCAGAGATGTTCATAAAAAATTTAATAATCAACCATGCTTCATATAAAATATTCAGGTGACTTAAGACTATTGCTAATAGGTGTAAAATCAAAAGAAATACTTGTCAAAAATTAACGATAATTGCCAATGTTTCATCTAAGATATTCAGACATCTTATGACAATTATTACTAAGTTTAAAACAAGAGAAATATGATGATATAAATCTTTGACAATGGTAATTAATTTTTTACTTAGATTTATATCATATTTCTCTTGTTTTAATACTTAGTAATTGTCATAAGATGTCCAAAATATTATCACTTGCCATTAGTTTTTCACTATGTTTCATCTAAGATATTCAAACATCTCATGACTATTATTACTCATTCATATCAGCTGAGTACATGAGCCTGAGAAGGTGCAATGACTCACTTTCTTGGCAGGTTTTGGCCATCACTTTTCCTCAGCAAGTTTTGGCCAACCCTACATTCCCCAGAGAATCTGCAGGTATTAAACACAAAAATCTCAATGAAATATAACTACTCAGTGATCAGTCAATGTGTCAGGTATATTTTATTATTTATATTTCTTCTGAGGGAGCCATAAAACAAGAGAAATATGATGGTATAAATTTTAGTAAAAAAATTAATGACTGTTGACAAAGATTTATATCATCTTGTTCTAACTCTTGGTAGTAATAGTCATAAGAATATCTTAGATGAAACATACTGAAAAACTAGTTCAATCCTCTGTTAAAACACTTCCCAGAAATGTTAATAAAAAAATTAATCACTTCATATAAAATATTCAAGTAACTTAAGTCTAATGTTACAAGGTGTAAAATCAAGAGAAACAAGTAAGTAAGAAATTCTGATAATTTTTAGACTTTTACTAACGTTCACCCAGGGCCCAAGAGCCACTCAAGATAGAGGCTTATTGTGTGGTGTTGTATGAGTGTAAGAAAAGGCAAGAAGAACAGTTTATGATTGGAAAGATAATGGTTAACATTAGGCCCAATAATTATAAGGTTTTATTGAAGTTTCCAAAAGTTATTTCGTAATAAATAGGATTGTTTTTAAAGGTATTTTTTTTATTTTGTAAACATATTTTTAGGTTTATCATTGACTTATATATGTATACATTGAATTATAATTATAGAATATCCAAATATTAGTTCCTTGGCAAGATTACCATGCCTTCTTCTTGTTTTTATTGTTATTTGGATATTTGCCAAATTACAGAATAAAAGGTTTAAAAAACATAAGTATTTGTACCAGTGATTTGAGTAAACAGACGTTCTGATCATGAGATGATTGATCAAAGAGTCAAATATTTTGAACTTGTAAGACGAAGAGAGTGAATTCAGTGTAAACAACTGAGAAAGACAAACACATTAAACAGGAATTTTGTCAGAGAAGGTGAAAATAAAATTATGATATTATGGTGGTAATATTTGGAAAATCTATGGTAGGTACACAATTAGGGCTTTAAAACAAATGTTTTAAAAGTATATATAAAAATATGTCAAACCAAAGGTGGAGAAAGAGCAAGGATTTTAAAAAAATCATTCAACTTCAAGTGGTGGATTGGAAAATATGACAACAAAGATTAATTGATTTGTTTGTTTAACTCCTTATGGGTGTCATTTAATGCTGAAATTTAATTTTCTTGGGGGCTTTGAAGTAATAAAAATATGATCTGTCTATATTTCTGAGATGAGGTATTGTTACTATTAACACTATTCACATTGTTCAGACTATTGTCCTCATCTTTATTGTCACATTTACAATGTTTCGGCTGTTGTATGCTCTGGCCTTTATTAGGTGATACTTGTTTGAATTTCAAACCGAACCCAGAATAGTCACTCTGTATACTGGCATTTTCGAAGATTGGTTTGATGATGTTTAGTGTAGATGTTCTTCCCATGTTGATCTCCTAAAATATAACCTTCATATTTTTGTTTTCTCTTCATCTGTGAAGAGATTGTCTAACATTCACAATTCATAGCCATATAAGAGGATGGATATCACATAGAAAAGAGTGCCTGACAGCTAACAATTTTTTTCTGTTTTTCAGCACTTTGACCTAGTTTGCTACATTCACTTCTTTCATGTAACTAACCTTGAAAAAGGTATGTATCCATAACATCCCCCCACCTCCAACTATAGGATAAAAAGAAGTGATATCTAGCCATGGTTAGCAATCAGTTTAGGAGAACAACAACTCTGGATTCAAAAGTGTATGAAGCCCTGCTGTAAAACATACTATACAGCTAGACCACAAGTGGAACTCGTACAAATAATCCATCACTTAAGATGCTGGAAAAATAGATGATTCCCTGTACTACTCTAGGAAGTATCTGACTCTATCCACTGTCTTATACCTTTAGATTTAACCAAAAATTGATTATTATTGCCATATATGGGCAAGAGCTGCCCAGTTTTCTCTTTTAAGTTTCAATAGTGGCTTGTAACTTAAAGGCGTCTCTATTACTTGGACATTGCTCGTACAATTCAAGATACTGCTGGTTCAATCCAATGTTCTTGCCTTTTGCACATTTCAAAACGTAAAACCATCTTTTTCTCTCCTTCTCACTGCTTCAGCCCTCTTTTATCAGGCCAATACTGTGGCCAACCAACCAATCAGCGTTCTTTGCTTTTATTCTCAATTACCCAGGTAAATAGCCTCCTCCAGTTTGATCAATCAGAACACGACTTGGTTGAAGCATGCTAAACTTTACAAAAACCCTTGTTACCACACATACTGCTGGAATGGCTAGACAGGAGGGTAATGTGATTTTCAAGGAACAAAATTGCGAATGCTATGTGCCACATGTTGAGATAAGACTCTTATTTTCCTTTGCACCAGATGCATGCAACTCTGGCTCGCTTGCTTCTATGGGACTATTCACCAAAAAAAGCATCTTCGCATCCTTGGGTGTAATAAATCATCTTTCTCAGAGACAAAACAGCACAAGCTTCTTGTTGTTCTATTGCTATTTTCATGGAAAGTGTTCAGAAAAACTATATTCCTTAGTACCACCATTTCTAATATTCATGGCTAAGACCTGCTATGCCATGCACATTGTAGTGAAACAACCTCATTCTGTTCATTGATGAGATTTAAGTTCCACTTGAAAAATTTTTCACAAACTGCTGCTTTGTTGAAATGACTCTTAAGAGGATTCTTCCCTGATCACTAAAATCTTAATCTGTTCAAGACTAGGATTAACCATTATCTTCCCCACATATCTCCATAAACTGTGCCTATTACTCAGTAATCATCTACATTAAGTTTTTAGGCCTTGTACAGTAGGAATATCATTGTTAAAAAAAATATGAATCCATCATTCCCCCCCCAACTATCTGTTAAATAGGAGATCTCTAGCCATGGTTAGACATCAGTCTAGGAGAAGAACAAGCCTGAATTCAAAACTGTATGAAGCCCTAGTGTAAAACCTACTATGCAGCTACTGATATTTAGAGTTCACAATGACTTTATAATCTCAACTTTGGTCAAAATCTGCTGTTGTATTATTAATATTATTGTTAGATTCTATAGAATAAAAACAAACAAATTTGTTGTCATGACTGATGGAATGGAAGGTTAGGTTCCTTTTGATGCTATAAAAAAACCTGAGAGAGAAAAAAAAGATGTCTCTGCATGAGGATAAAAAAAAAAAAAATGAAACTATTATTAAAAAAAAAAAAGAAATGTTAAAAATAAAGGGACACACGTATGCATACACGCACACGCATACACACACATGCACACACAAACACACACACACAAATGTGTGTCTTATATTGAAATATTTTCTTTTCATTTGAAAAAGTCGATCGAAAGACTTAATGCAAAATGAAATGAAGAGGAAAAGAAATAGTTTGTAATGTGGTAGCTTAGGGGTGCCGATAGTCATCCATGTTGCCTATCCATTTGTGGGTGGATTGTGTTTTGATAGAAAAGGGTCTCATGATGTGCTGGTGTTATTTTGAAAACTAATAGGATTTGGCATGATCAAAATAAGCTGGGTTCACATTTGTACAAAAAATCCGATATTTCTCATCTATAGGGAGCCACAGGCAAGAGGGAATAATTGTCATGACTTTACAATGAGTATTGATGCAATAATATTGTGCAAACACACACACACACACACACACACATATATATAAAATTGTGCATTTGGGCAGCAATCCCTATTTTATACAAGTTTTATTGAAGATGACTGACAAAGCATTAAGCATTTTATTAAATTTTTCTTGCATTCATACAAGTGTTGATTGATTCATTTTCTATGTCTTCTCAACCCATTGCAGGTTACTTAAAGGCAGAAAGTTTTTTTAGATTGTAAGAATTTTTTTTGAGATAGTAATGATTTAGTGATGGTGGAGCAGCATGGATTGAGGAATTGGAGAGCCGAGTTCAAATTCCAGTCGAATCCATTACATTCACTTATGTGCTAATACCATTGGGAAAGGTATGAATCCTCTTCATCTCCCCTCAGCTATGGATAAATAGCAGGACAGATCGAGTTCTATAGCCTTGGATAGAAACTGGTCTACCACAGAAAGAAATGGCAACCTACTGCGAGAAAAATCTGCCTCGTCAGTTATGTATCGAAAGATACATCATCGCCTAAGTGTGTATAATGCATGGCACATAACTGACTGACTGATATAAGTCTTACTAATTAATCCATAGCTAGGGGGAGAAGAGGTGAATTCATACCTTTTCTAAGGGTATTTGTGCATAAGTGAATACAACAAACCCAACTGAAATTGAAACTTGGCTCTCTGATGAACTATTCTGAGCCATTACCCATTACTCCACTCACACATCCAAGCTTACAGCACTTGATATTCTCAAGTGGTCACCCATCTAGGTACTCACCAGGCTTGATGTTACTTAACTTCAGTGATGTCTATGTGGCCGTAAGCCGTATTTGTACAAATGATTTATTTTCTGGACATAGTGTGTAAAAACTGTCCAAATGATCTGTAGCTTTCAACTAATCTGTTAGCCAGTATCAAGAATTTTTTTGTTTAACCGAATATGTAGATTTTTTTTAAACATATACATATATGTATAGCAGTGGAGATATTTTTAGTTTCCAAACATGGGCAGAATATTGTAGCTGTGTTCATAGTTGATATTATTGAGACTTGGTTTCTTCGTATTTATTATTATTAATGTTTCCATTATGCTTAACAGTTTTTTACACATAGATATGACTATTATGGTCATTTTACACAAGTATGGGACATTACACATGACATCACTGTAGACTATTTCAAACTTCCAGCTTTACAAAGAATATCAGGATGTAGATAAAGGAATTTTGCTTACCACACAGATACTCATTGCTTCTTGAAAATGACTGAGCTGGTCATAAATACTTGAACAAAGCAATAACAATCACATGAACTTTAAACAGTTTATCTGTAACATCGAGCACAATATTCAACACCTTATTCAAAAAATGCATTAAAAAAATTAAACAGACAGAACTTGTTAGTTCTTTTTAATCAAACTTGTTTGGATGAATAATTCCTGCCAAAATATACCTTATAAATAAATATTTTGTATCATTTCAAAGAAATCATTTTAATTTCTGTATATGTGTGTGTGTGTATATATATATATATATATATATATATATATATATATATATATATATATAGGTAAAAATCCGTGGGTAAGTAATCGAAGTAGATCTTAATAATATAAAATATTAAAACTAATCCACAAAAGAGAGCTCAATATATTTATTATAGAGCATATAAATGAATTACATAAGAATGAAATTCAATTGTTGTTAAACAAATGTTTTAGCATTGACAAACCCCAAAGAAATTATCCCGGAGGGTGTGAAATGGCCATCAAAATGGGGTAAAATTGAGTTTTATTTTTATGTAATTCATATATATATATATATATATATATATATATATATCAACTCATAAAAAATTAACTCATAAAAAGATATGAATTTAAATTCACATCATAACAACAAAAGAAAATAATCGGATTCTACCTATGAGCACTCAGAATATGCAGCCCTTAGTATTTACATGAAGAGGAAAATTACATTGAAAATACTTTCAAGTTCCTCCAATACCTTATTTCAGATTTAATGCAAAACAAATGGCTCATAAAATATTAAAAAAAAAAAATAAAAAAAAAAATTAAATAGATTTTGTTGGTTCTTTTTAATCAAACTTGTTTGGATAAATACTTGCTGCCTAAAAATACCTTATTCATATATATGCATTTGTGATAAAGTGTCAACATTATATGGCTGTAAGCTGCCCACCTAAGGAGTGTTAGGGAAGATGTATTTCCATAAGAAGGAGTGTTTGGTTACCAGATACCTTAATCCATAAAACTGCCTAAGACCATGACCTTCTGCAATATTATGCAGGGAGATTTAGGAAGAAAATTTTTTTAAAAACAAGGATGCATTTTAAGTTTTGAGGTGGGAGAAGATATATAATTTTTCATCTTTTTTTAAAAAAAAATTATTCAGGTTCATTAAGGAAATGAAAAATGGAATAAAAAAGACAAAATATGTGTTGGATGCAAGCCACATATAGCACCTTTTTTCCTTCATGTCTAATGTTATAAGGTGATGAAAAATTGAGTGAACTGCAGTAGAGAATAACTTAATTTTTCTTTTTTGCCTAATAATGTTTTATTTTTTTTTTTTCAGGAGTTGGATAAGAAGCAGAAGTAATTTAAATAATTTAAGCAGGAGTAACAGAAAGTAAAAAGTGAAAAAAATTTTCAAAGATAACAAGGCATAGAATTTTTTTTAGGAAAGTGTGTTTTTTTTTCTTTTGATGAGTGTGTCTGTCAGTGTGTTGGTTGGGGTACCTTCCATTCTAGAAGATGGATGGCCCAACCAACAGGTTTGATTGGAGATATAATCTGGGGAATAGATTCTTTATTTTTTTCTTAGTAGAAAGGGAGATAAGATTTTCAAATGATATAAAAATCATTCAAAAATATTGCTGCTGATAATAATTATAGTAAAAACGAAAGAGAAGAACTGTAAATTGAAGAAAAAAGAAAGAGAGAAGATGAAAAAGAAAAGAATAGAAAGATGGTGAAAATGGAAATAGAAGAGTGAGATGATATAAAAGAAAGAGAGAAGATGAAAAAGAAAGAAAAAAAATAGTAAGCTGAAGAAAAATGAAAGATATAAACACTGTGATGAAGAAAAAAGAAAGAACAGTCACATCACTGGTCATTTTGAAGACAAGATCATAGAAGTTGAGACTATCTTTTCTTGAAAATGACCAATGATGGTCAAAAGTACTTGGAACATTATACACAATTATGGTAAGTTCTTTCCCCATCAAATGACTTATTTTACATCAGGAGAACTCACCAGAAAGTGCAACAGATATTCATGTAGGTTATATTTAATAATAATTATATATATATATATATATATATATATATATATATATATATATATATATATATAATATATATATATATATATTAGGTTGGTGCAAAAATAATGGCGTTTCTTGATGTTAAAAAATACGTCAAAAACGCCATTATTTTTGCAACAACCTAATATATATATATATATATATATATATATATATATATATATATATATATATATATACACATATACATAAATAAATAAAATACCACACACTGCCTGAAACTCATAGTTGTATATAGCAAATGCTGATAACCACTATGCTAAGCATATATATATCTATATGTGTGTATGCATGTCAATATATTATTGTACATATTAGTAAATAGGAGGACAGACAGGGCGCTTTAGTTTCGCAACCAGTCTAGGAAAAGGAAAAAACTAAATTCAAACTAGACAGGTGAGGGTTGGGTTTCATCAGGCAATCTTGTCCAGGACACACCACTGTTGCTATGGCTGCAATACATGTGGTACTCCTATGATCCTAATGGGTTACAGGCTTCATGAATATATATATATATATATATATATATATATATATATATATATATATATATATATACTGGCCACTATCATGGTTGATAATGAGTGTAACAGCATTTTATAATTAATACTGCATGGGTGGCAATTATGAAGAGTTGTCTGCCTAAATGTTCACTCATAAATAATTTAGCAATAACACAAGATAAATGATCATGATGATATTTGAAGCCATTGTATCATTTTTACTGATGCCTGCTGGTGATGTGATAACAATGATAATGTGAAAAGACCTATGTTTTGTCACTGTAAAAGTCTGCCTGTCATTTTGGAGAAGAAAAAATTATTCCAAAGAGGAGAAATTATTTCTTATTACTACTGCTACTACTAATAGCATAAAAGACAAACAATATTGGAATTGAACACATAGGCAAAGATGAGAAATAGTAGGTGGGGTGAAAAAAGGAGAGGGAAGAAAAGGGACGTAACTTTGTAATTTTGTTCTGAATTAATCTACATATCAAAGAATTTATCTACTTTTCTTATATGTATTTTAAAAGTTGACTTTTTAGAAATCTGTAATGTTCAGTTCAAAATTCAAAATCAATAGACATTTTGCTGCTTTTATTTGAATATGTAAATCAGAAGACATATTCAAAAAATGCATTATTTATTTCTTTTTTCATTAGTAATAACAGTTATCCTGGTATGTTTTGGCTGATTTGGGATTTTATTGGATTTTTGAAGATACATTATGATATAGGCAAAGTTTAACATTTTTACCTGCAAAAAATGGTGTGTCAAAAGTATGACACTATTATTAAGGCATACTCACTCGGTAATCTTTGTTGTTTTATAAATCTATTTTTTCCGAATTTTAATAAAGCCCAAACATATGAAACAGGATTTTTATGCATAGACTTTCAAGAATTAACAACAAAAGTATTAAACAGCATACTTGTAATTAAACAGTCTGATAAATAAGTAGTGTGTAAGGATACAAACAGTGATGGTCACCCTTTTGTTGAGATAGTCACGAGGGTCATGTGGCAGTCAGTGAATGATGTTAGGGGATAGAGTGACGAAGTGCAGTTGTGATGTAGATACCAGAGAAGAAGGATATCCCTAGCCCACAGTGGTAGGTCTTACAAGAAAAAGACCTCATTAGGTTCATAGAAAAACTACTGTAACTCTAGTTTTCCCTTTGAGAAATATTACAAGTTTTTTACACATCATTTGTTGTTGCATATATGTTATAATTTCTCTCTATAACACACACACACACACACACATATATATATATATATATATATATATATATATATATATAACTTTGTGTATGATGTAGCATTATAAAACTCTCTCTGAGGACAAAGCATGTTTTTCATTCTTTTTCCATTTAGCTATTCCATTCTATCTGTGAAATATGGTGTTATTATAATAATGCCCATAGTGGGGGAAATTCACATTGGAGAATAAATCTTTCTTCTATAGCAACCTCCTGTTATAAGTGTTTAGCATTTTAATTTAAAAAGCTCAATGACTGATTTATAAATGAATTGATTTATCTTGCTCCTGATGTGTGGATTAACCTCTGCAAAATTCTGCATTGTAAAATAAGTCTTTGAACTTTATTTACTATCTATCTATATATCTATATATATATATATCTATATAAAAGCAGACACTGATAACTTGTAAGTTTTTCCTTGTCTATCACATTGAATGAAACATGTATAAAGGAAAGGTTACTGCTTATATATATATATATATATATATATATATATATAGTAGAGTAGATAAGTTGGTCAGTAAAACAAAGTCAAACGGAAGGGTACCGATGTAATCAGTATGAGAAACATTTATTGATAAATGTGACAAAAATGAAGCACGAAGATTGAGGTTCCAAGTTTGGGATTTTCGAACACGCTTGTGTTCTTCATCAGTAGATGTGAGAAATAAACAGAGTGATGGTGGAAACTATCAAACATTATTTTTGTAGGTAGAATTATTAGAAAAAATCCGTACCCTGTTTGATTTCTCATGTGTGAAACTTAATGTGAAAATAACCACAGATTTAAAAATTGTGATTGGCGGTGGGTGGTAAGGGAGTGATATATATATATATATATATATATATATATATATATATATAATCAGACACTGAAATCAACACCAAGCAGCAACAGTGTGTTTCATGTTTGAATGCAATCTTCAGGCCTAAAGATTGCATTCATTCATTCATGATACAGACTGTCACCGTTTGGTGTTGACTTCAGTGTTCTCTTTTATATTTACATATGCTCTATCTCTGATATTGAGCACTTTATTCCATAAATATAGCAAACCTTAAAACTATATTTTTATCTTATATATATGTGTGTGTACACATTTAGATATAACTAAAGATATATTTGTAAAAGGAGAATATAAATAAAGTCAAGAGGAAAATTTGCTTTGATATAATCCATCAGAGGATGAAATATGTCAGGTTAGACAAGTTTTTCTTTTGTCTTTATTCACATATACAGGAATAAAGAGAAAAGGAAAAGATAGAATGTGATTAGCCAGACTGTTGGGTTTTAATTCAGATCTGCTGGGCACAGCATTTTTGCTGGTTTTAATGATTAAATGTTTTCATCCTGATTGCTGAACAGGAAAGCCTTTGTGCCTGTTGGAAGTTTTGAATTCAAAGTTGTCCTTCTCCTAGACTGGTTGCCAACCAATTTAGGAGAAGGACAACTAGAGAGCCTACTCTCCCCTTCTATTTAAGCCAAATAAATTTTAAGAAAAGGGAAATAAAAAGTATAATTATACTTAAAATCAGAAAGAGACAATTGAAATTTCTGGATGAGGAAAGCAAGCTTGGAGAATTTGATGCACATAGGACATACTGAAGAGAAGAGGGGCAGAAGGAAACTTTAAGTAACCTATCTAACAAGCTTGTATAAACGGATAGTGGAACAAAGAATGAAAGAGATAGTAAAAAGACAAATATTACTAAGAGCTATAAAGGTAGGAAGTTGCAGAGAGCCATAATCTCCCACATCTTGATGGAACACAACACATCAGGAAGAAGCTATAAGTGATTGGTTGCTGTTTTAACAGATCTTTTTTATTTTTTTTTTTGATCAATCAAACTCAAGACAGCCATCTTCCAATCAAATTTGACATGTCTATTTAAAAAGAATGAAAGACATAGGAAGAAACCAAAAACCTTTCTTGCATTTTAAACATTCACTTTTATTTTTGTTTTCTATGTAAAATCAAGAAAGATATTTATGTTTCTTTGTGTCTAATAAAAAATTCTGTTCAATCATCTTTTTGGGTTTAAAAATAGATTAAGTTTGATTCAAATGACACTCACTCTTGGAAGTTTCAGGAATTGGATTGGGAGGTTGTTGATGGTGGTCTGTATTCAAATGGCAGTACGTTTGGCTTTATAAGGAAATTAATCAAAACTTTTTCTTTCTGAATTTAAAAATACTAGAGATAACTATCAAGTTATTTTACACCAAGTTTTTGAAAAAGAGAGAAAAGATTTTTTTGTTCTTTTATTTGAAGAATGGTAATCAGAAAGTTTCATTCTTAGAAAAAAGAAATTCCAGGAAGATTTCTTTATTCAAATGGTCAATTAAGCACTTATAAATAGATGCCAGTGTTTACAAGACTTAAATCCAATTTAAAAAAAAAGATTTTATATTTAAGCAAAAATTATATATATATATATATATATATATATATATATATATATATTAGTGGTGGCATCCAAAATTTCCAGGAACTGGTTCTTTAAAGGCAGGTATTCTTTAGGAACCTATTCTTTTCAATCTGAGAATGGAAACAAATCACTTTATAATATAAAAAAAAAAAAATAAAAAAAATAAACCATTTTGATAATTTAATTGGAAACATTTCTTTATTAAAATATTTTTAAATTGAAATTCTGTTCTTATCATACTTCTGTTCAGAATTATGTTTTTTTACCCTAGTGTCATCAGCTGTGTTATGGTTTCTTAGCCACATTCAAACTGAATTGTTGCAGTCCTAAAAATCCAATGGAAGACCTATCAAATTCATAACTAGAAGATTTGCCATATTTTTTTTTTTCGCAAGGCACATGCATGAGAATAACTAATATTTTACCTGGACCATCAGCTATTAATATATAAGATAAGTAAGCTATTACAATTTTAAGAATCAGTTCTTGAGAACTGGTAGGATGCCACCCACACTATATATATATATATATATATATATATATATATATATATAGGTTTTGCAGAGGTATGATATAGTAGCGGGTAGCAGCTTGGATTGAGGAATTGGAGAGCTGAGCTTGAATTCCAGTCAAATCCATTACATTCACTTACGTGCTAATACCCTTGGGAAAGGTATTAATCCTCTTCTTCTCTCTCCAGCTATGGGTAAATAGCAGAACAGACTGGGTTCTATAGCCTTGGATGGCAACAGGTCTAGGAGAAGGACAACTCTGAATTCAAATCCTGCAGAGCGTCGTTTGGGGACCTTGTGGTACTAAGTGCACCAGGTCTCTGTATTCGGCCCTTCAAAAAAGTGTGTTTGGTTCTGCACAAAGCCTTCACCACTATAATGAAATCATATGTGCTGGTGTCTGGGCTGTCAGTTGCTAGGAACTGAGCTGCTTGACCCTCATATGTTGAATATGATGGGAGAGTTCACCATATTTTGGTTTAGAAACTGCACTGAAAAGTGAAATTGACAGTCACCATGCAGTGTGGATTCTTATGGCCAGAATTTACCAAGTGCATATTAAGTGTACAGAGTGTCTCTAAATTTTGGACACAGATGAAGAAAGAACTGACTTCTTTTTCTGAGTATGCTAAAGGAGAAGGTGTACTCAATGAAGATCACAGATGCAACACACTTGATTGAACGCATAAAGGGTGAATGTACTAAAATTTATAGCAATGTAGAGATATTGCATTGAGTTCATGTGAATCTTGCAAAGTGCATCAATCTTTGCATTACAAATGATGGAAATCATATTAAAGTTGTTATTTATTGGTATTCCAATTCTATAAAATTTCATGAAAATATGCATTTTTGCCTATATGCCCAAACTTTAGAGACACACCCTGTATTTACATAAATTGATTGATGATTGATTAAACAACACCAGTTGTAATCATAGATTCATTTTAAACTTTGTGGTACTTTTGTTAGTTGCCACCTACTTTGCTTTGCTTTACAGTTTAGAATTCAGAGTTGACCTGCTTCTAGACTGATTGCTAACAAAGACTAAAGAGCCTAGTTTGCCCTCCTATTTAAGCCATATCTGGGGGTTGGGTAGAGGAATTCATATCTTTCTCAAGGGTATTTGTGTGAAATTGAATGAAGCAAAACTTGACTGGAATTCAAACTAGGTTCTCTGATTTCTCATTCCAAGATGAAATATATTGCACCACTCACACACCCTACCCAAATACTTTTATAAAAATATAAAATTACTGAATAATTAAACATTGTTAGGTTTTAATTCTTAATTGTTTAAATGCTATAAATTTTTTAGTCTAAAAAAGGTTTGATCTTTGTTTCATGTCAAAAAAGTGAAATGAAATAGTAACTATAATAAAATAAAAATAACTAAATAAGAATAAACAACTACTTAATTTGTAATTTTGAACATTATGATACTTTAAGTGTGTCTAATATTGTAAATTATATGACTTTTGGTAAATTTTCTACCATGGTGAAATCATAAAATTATAAAACTGAACAATAATAATTCTGAATGATTTAATTTTATGTTACTATGTGAGAACACGTCTGAACATTTAAGTTTAAATGCTGTTATATGATTTATTAATTATTTATTCCTATGCCATCTTATTTTTTTTTTTTTTTTTTTTTCGTCGAACATCTCTTAGATATTTTAAGATCTCTCGGTTTTAATTCGCTGCAATTTATTTATTTTATATATATATATTCTTATTAGTCGTAACGTTTAAAACGGGTTTTTTTTTTTTTTTTTTTTTACCTATAAGCACTCTTGGCTTGACTCGCCATAATCTATTTATTAATTTTAATGGCTATTTTTCTTATTTCTGTATATAGTAATTATTGCTGGTGAAATGAAACGTGAGGGGAAGTGGGTAAGGAAAAAAAATTACCTTCTAAGTATCCGATGGGGGGTGTCCACCAAGGAGGGAAGTAAAGAGAGGAAAAAAAAGAAAGAAATTACCCGTGAACAGCTTATAAAGAATTTGCTTCACTGTGATTGGCTGTTGGTCAATCTCCAATCAAATGTGTGACTATGGGGTATTTATAAAAGTCAGTGTTAACAAGCATTTTTTTAGAGGGCGCTTTAGAGCCTGATCAGCTCTGAAGGGGTCGATTTGGTGAGGTCAGTATGATGTTTGAAAGACCCGAAACTGCCCAATGATCCTTTTCTAGAACATCACTGACAATGCCCTCTAGCGCTAAAAGAGCGTATATTCAAAGCAAAAAAGGTCTTTTACCATAGAACAAATTTGAAATTTGTCTGGCATCTATGATTATAATTTTTTTATGTAGCATATATAAATATGATACTTGGAGTACTTTGACATGGTGTGATGGTTAACAAGCTTGTCTTGCTTGAACAATTACAACTGAGTAGTGAGTTTGATCTGCACTGGGTGCTCCATACTTTCAGTTTTGTGCCACATCTAACCTATACTTAGTAAATTGCTGAAGTTAAGCAATGTTGAGCCCGATCATTACCTAGATTGGTGACTGCTTGGAAATACTAAATGCTGTAAACTTGGTTGCGTGAGTAGTTTAATGGATAATGGCATGAAATTAAAAATCAGGGAGCCAAGTTCCAATTCCTTTTGGGTTTCTTATATTCATTTACATACAAATACCCCTGGGAAAGGTATAAATTCATCTCTTCTCTCTCCAGCTATAGGCTAATAAGTAAGACTTGTATCACTAAAACAATATTATCTCCAAAAAAATCCTCACAGTACATTTTCTGGCTTTAAATAACCTGCAATGGGTTGATAAGCTATTGAAAATGAATCATTCAAAAATCATCTCTTCTCACAGATGCAGTCATCCATCTAAGTACTGACCAGGCTTGACCTTGCTTAACTTCGGTGATCGGGCTCGAACTGGCATTTCAATGTGATGTAGCTGTCAGCTTCATATTTAAGCAAGTTTATTATCATGTACATTTTAGCATATCATTCTTTCAATTCCAATTGTATTCGTTGTATTCACTTATGTGCAAATACCCTTGTGTAAAGTGGGAATCCACCACTTCTCCCTCTAGCTATGGGTTAATTAGTAGGACTTGTATCCATATATCATTATTATTTCCAAAAATTTCTTACAATTCAAAAATAATTTCTGTCTTTAAATAAACTAAGCTGTGAAAACAAATCAATCAAAGCCAAATGCAAAAAGAAATGTAATGGTTACAAATAAGAGGTTGTGAATCTGTATATGTTGATTTTCTAAGTGTAGCTTAGATGTGGCACAAGGCCAAAAGTATGGGGTACCCAGTGAGGATTGAACTCACTACACAACTCACAACTACCCAGTGAGGATTGAACTCACTCACTATATTGAGCTAGCGAGACAAGCTTGCTAACCATTATACCACGTCAAGGTGCCCTTGTGAATCTGTACATGAATTGGTAATAAATTCTGGTTCTATAAGTATTTAAAGGAAAAAAAACCCTATAATTTTATGTCGAAAGTAGATTAATTTGAAATGAGACAGAATAAATATTATAGAATTCAACATAAATATTCTATTTTCTATTCAAATGACGTGATTTGTCTCAATTAAAATGTTTACTTTTGAAATGATATAAAACTGCTTTTTGTTTTTTTCTAATCTCTAAACTATCATGTTTATATTGCACGTAAGATGGCCACATCATCTTAAAAGATCATACAGCATCCCATAATGCAGCAGAAATATTTACTGAGGAAGGCTAACAACAATACAAAATAAAAATTTCAAAGACAGGCTTAATACTTTCTTCAAAAGAGGCACTATTGAAATCAGATGACTTAGTTGTAAAAACTGACAGCATTTCATTGAAAAGTGATGATTTTATTGAGTGCAAATATATTTTGCTGGACACTGACTCATTCTTTATAAAAATTCATTCACTGGCAGTGAATAACAGTCAAAGTACGAAAGGAAATATATAAATTGAAATGCGTTAAGAGCAGAAGTAAAACTGTTGCAAAAGATATAATAGAATTAAACTGTGAAACCAGAATAGTAGGAAGAAGAATCCTGATTTGTACAAGAAATTTAAAATTCTTCATTCTTTTGACAGAAAAAAGTCATTTAACCTTCTTCTGCTCAGATAATTCTACAATAATCACACCCATGACTAACCATATTTTTCTTCTCTCAATAAATCAAGACCCTCTACCAACAGCCTTACCCAACTTCATGAGTGACCTTGTCACTCAACAGCTTTTGGTGGGATGAAGAAGCTTGGGACAAAGAAAAAAATTTGAATAAATAAAATTCTTCAGACTTAACTTCAACCACTTATTGTCAAAAATTCTCATTGTGAATCACTGGAGACTTTTCAAAGAGAGAATAGAAAAAAGAAACAGAATCACCCACATTTCACACACACACGCGCGCGCACACACACACACACACACAAATGAACAAATAAAAAAATCTAGCCCAAAATTGATGAAAAAGTAAAATTTCTGTCTGTTCATTCATTTGTCAAACTGTCCAGTCATTGCGTGTTTTTCCGCAAGAAAACTGGGTGTGAAAAGCTAACAATTAATTTCTACTTTTTACCATTGTTGTTGTTTCATATTGTTGTCTGGCTTTTTTTTTTGTTTATATTAAAGGAGATTCAAATTTTTTCTATCCCCCTCCCTTATTTTTTTTCTCTTCTAAAGCTTTGACTTTTTTAAAAAAAATATTTTTTTTAAAAAAAAAGAGGGTTTATCATGTTTCTCTCTTTCAAGGAAGGGTGCAGGGAGGCTAATTCTTTAAGATTTGATTACTCTCTCTCTCTTTCTCTGTTTTTTTCTTTAATGAAGAAAGATTGTATAAGCTTCTCTCTTTTATTTATTTTTTTTTCTTCAAGACTGAAGATTTTTTTTTCTTTTGTCTTTGGGTAAAACGTTTTCCTTGTGTTCTTTCAAATGCAATTTACTAATCGTTTTTGATTAGATTTACCCACATTCTTAAAAAGAAAACCAGAAATAGGGATAGTCTTTGCTGAATCTCTAGACTTTAAGACAACAAACAAGAAGTGCTTGTCTTGGATTGTCAAAAAGAGAAATAAGTGGAGCAGGAGTAAATAAAATAAAAATAAAAATGGCTGTTTTAAAAAAAGAAAGCTACAATGGGAGGATAGGAAGGATGAGTATTAAAAAAAAGGCAAAATGGTTGGGGTGGGGGGCTGGGAGAAAAATGTGAATAATTTTCAAGGGAAACAAACAGACAGGTAGAGTGGAAGGATTTGCTAAAGAATCCTTCAAAGGATTTCAAATGTGTAGAAATTATGCATTTAAGGATGCTTTTCAGCAAAAACAAACCCGGCAAAGTGTGAAGAAAGATGAATGCAGACAATAAAAAGCATAAATCAATGGGAAATGAAAAAGAAAATAATTATTTAGGCCAACAATATGTGCTTCTTTTCTCAAAGAAAATAATATCCAAATAACACGCTGTGACCAATATTATGAAAGGAAGAAGAAAAAAATGCCATCTCTCTTTAGGATATTGGTGAACATGACTCTCCCTATATTTCTTTCGTTATCTGTGAATTGCCATAACATAACCTAATAACTCTATGTGTCTAATGTCTCTGCCTACACTCTGAAATAGCCTTATAGCCACATCAAATAAAACACCGTTTCTCATACAATAACCAAAGTTAAGAATCACAATGATACAGAATCACAAACAAAGAACTCTACCAAATAACACAAACAACATCTCTTAATGACTACAAACAGTAGCAACAACTAAAATGGATAGCATATATAACTTGAAAGGAAAATAATGATGCACTTAAAATGTTAACATTCCACACTATTTCAAATAAAAGGTGAGGAAACCCCCATCAATACTGGAAAGTGTGATAACAGCTATTAGACTTGAAAAACCTATTTTCTAAGAAAAATTGTTTTAAGAGAAAGATAAATGTTCTTATAAAAAAACCTACAAAGAACTGTACCAAATAACAAAAACCACATCACTTGAAGACTACCAACAGCAGCAACAACTAAAATGGATTGCACATGTAACTCAAAGAGAAAATAATGACATAATCAAGATGTTAACATTTCACACCACAAATTCAGAAGTTTAAGAAGGAATCCTCCATCAATACTGGAAACAGAAATAACAGCTACTGGATTTGAAAAACCTGTTTTTCAAAAAAGTGTCTCAAGAGAATGATTTTATAAATTTCAACCAAAAACAGTACTGGCTGCTTGGTAAATGAATGCTAAATGTTTTCTTATAGGGAAATGGCTAATATTACCATCTAATTCCAAGAAGAAAAAATCATCATTGTAGCCATTTTAAATTCAACATTACAGCTGTACTACTGGCAAATGAAAGAGCGTTTTGGAATCTTTGAGAATAGCAAAATCTCTTTATTGCCAGAACGTGCTGAATCATAAGAAATTGTACCAGTGAGACAGCTGAAACAGATGCAATCAGCAGCAGCCATATGTGGATACACTAAAGTTAAGATAAAAAGTATTATTATTTATTTTTGTTATTCCTGTTGTATTATTTTCATTAATCATTGTTATACTAAAATATTTTTGTTATTTATTATTATATATTATTTTTGTTATTCGTCATTAATAATTATTTTTCCTTCTCTTACAAATTTGTTTTTCCTTGACATCCTGTCTGAGTTTGTATATTGTCCTGCTTCTGATTTAAAAACCAATAGCTGCCTTCGTTTTCAAGCTTAAAATTCTAGCTTCCCATGATGCACCTCACAGAAACAATAGAAGTCTCAACTTTCTCTACTTGAAGCACTGAATCTATCAAAAAAAAAAAAAAAAAAAAAAAAAAAATTACCAAAAAAGAAACAACAGCAAAATCAAAGAAAGATAGAAAGAGAAATCAAGTAGATTTCTTTACCTTGCAGGAAGAACACCAGAAACATGTCCCAAATAGACAAAAATAAATAAAATTAAATCTTAAAATGGAAAATGGTAGCAGCATGCTTATGGCTCAAGGTGGATCCACAGATTGGATACTGGGGCAAAATTCTGAGATGGACACAGCTGAGGTCAAACATATTGACCCAATTATATCCCATTCCCCACACAAATGCTGTGACTCCATTTGATCAACCACCTGCCTCACCATCACCATTTCCTTCATACCTCCAAGCAAAAGTCATTCTAATTTCCAACACTTTCCCCAGCCACCAATTTTCATCTCCCTCACCCACTTGAAGTGTTATTATTCTGTAATTGTCTTTTGAAGAATTTCCATGAAGATGGCGCCAAAAGACAAGATTGTGCCACACACTCTTGTTTATTTGGTGCTGTTTTGTTTACTATATTTTATTTATTTTATTTTTTTATTTTCCTGTAGCATATTTTTCTACAGTCAAAGTATTGAATCCAAGAAAGGAGTGGGTTTGGTGAGGGAAGTTAGCTGATTGCAGACAGTTTTGTATTTTTAGGATGTAGTATCCTTCACAATCAGGCAATAATCTTTACAATCTGAATCCATCGTTGCTTCTCTCAACTTCACACCCACCAAAAATGATCCCCCAGACAATGTCGGTAATTCCTGAGAGTTTTGATCAGCCAATGGCAAAGATAAGTGTATTTCCATTGAAGGAAGATGCAGAGATCTAACAACTGAAATGCCATCCTTGGTAAACATTAAGAAGCTAAGAGAAATAATCCTAAAAAAGCTTTCTAGCTTTGGCTGTTCAAGTGATGCTACAGATTTTGACATGGCAAAATTAACAAAGATAAAGAATTAGGCGAAATAATGATCTGATATTTCTGGTTTATATTCTTACTACTTTCCATTAGGCTAAAACCAGATAAGGCATATATACAATTTAAAGATCGACTGAGCCACCCATCATAGTTCATATATATATATATATATATTTAAACTCACTTCTGGTACATACACACACACATATATAAACTGACTTGCAATACACACACACACACACACACACACACACACACATATATATATATATATATATATATATATATATTTGGTTGGATATCTCTGATATTGAATGCTTTCTAATAAGTACCGTGCATATAATATATAAATAATTATATATATATATATTTATTTATATTTATATGCACACACTTTTCACACACACACACACACACACACACACACATATATATATATATATATATATATATATATATATAAACTGACTTGTAATACACACGCACACACACACACACACACACACATATATATATATATATATATATATATAAGGCAGGATGTGTGTGTGTGTGTGTAACGAATGCACAACCGTAATTTTCGATGGATTTGCACCAAAATTTACATGCAAATGCTCCAAGTTGGCGGGAAGGCCAAGACTGACTTTGCATTTCCCAACTCCCATTGCTAGTGGAAATAATCGATTTTTTCAACTCCGATTTTTTCATGCTTCTACGGCAGTTTTCATGTAGTTTGCGGCCATTTTGTACTGGCCAGAGTGAGAGCCAATAGCTGGCTGCCATGAATAGGCAGGAAGATTCTATTGGCCAGCGTGAGAGCCAACAGCTGACTGACATGAATGTTAACTAGCATGCTAGCATGCAAAAAAAAAAAAAATCAATTGCTGCATTCATCACAAGTGGGAAAAATTTAAATCTGCATGGCACTTTACTCCAATTGGCTCATTCGCTTGCTTAAACTCAACATTGATTCTGATTCCGCAGAACTGGGTTGGGTGTGAAAAAGTATTTGTTGTTAACATTCTTTTTTCATTCGGTTTTTTCAGTTACGAGTCCTTTTTTAAAGCTGATCGTTTTGTGTTCAATTTGTTTAGTTCTTTTTTCGTAACAGATTTAATGTTTAGTATAGAGCTTAGAAAAAATTTGCAGTGTGAGATAGGCAAGAAGTAAGGCATGTAGCAACATCAGCACGGAAAAGGGCACTCCTTTAAAGGCAAGGAAGGGCAAAAATATTTTAAGTCAAGTGATAGCGATTGCTGTATGAGTCGTACGATTTTTGAATCAAGCACGGGCAACGCCGGGCCATGCTGCTAGTATATAGATATATATAAATTCACTTGTAATACACACACACACACACACATATATAAATATATATATATATATATATATATATATATATATAAAAACTCACTTGTGATACACATGCAGATATATCTATCTATCTATCTATCTATCTATCTATATATATATATATACTAGACACAATAAATTCGAACAACATCTAGCCGACACATTGGAGTTAAAAATTAAAAATAAGAATTTGAAATGCTACATATGACACATTCATATCCTCTTTCCCACCTCACTTCCTCACTTCGTTAATTTTGCGTATACTTGATGAGGTCCATCAAAAATGTGTGAATTTCTTTACATTTTTCATTTTTCATTTCAATTTTTGGAAGTAAAGTCTGATGATCCAGAGCCCTGTTAAAGGGGTTATGGTGAAATAATTTATTACATGGAACCTTAATGTGGTCTGTTTTTATTCAAACATATCTGCTCTGAATTTTACATTGAGCTCTCCGGATATCATCCTCCTCGGGTCTACCCATACGGATTACCTAAGTTTGCATAAACTATATATATATATATATATATATATATACATATATTTCTTTTAAATTTATATATATATATATATATATATATATATATATATATATATATATATATATATATATATATATTTGTGTGTGTTTAAACCAACTTGTAATAAACAGAATCAAGACTGGCCTTAACTTTGATTTTACAAGTTCCATCCTAATTAAAAAAAAGCAAAAAAACGTAATTCTTTATCTTGAAAAAATACTTTTTGGGGAGTTGTGATAAAATTTTTATCAAATATAAACATACATCAAAAACACTATATTACATCACCAACTTTTATTAAAACCATTCTTAAAGAATCTAATGTATACTTAACTACAACATTGCCGTAAAAAAATCCCCAAATCAACATACAGATAACCTCCAAACATAAATAATACTTACTAAACACACACAGACACACTCACACACAAATACATATATATACAATATCATCCAAATCCAGCACAGACAAACTAGAATTATGATACACTTACACACACAAATTATATAGATGAATGCTGCTTTTCTAGTCAAATGCATATGAAGTCTGCTTAAGCAATGAGAATCAAACAATACAGAAATACTAGGGATTTTTTTCTATATCTCATTCTCTGATGAAGCTTTAATAAAAGTGCCAGATTCCGATCTATATTTGATCCCAATTCATACAGATATATAAGACTGACTCTGCACGAAAATTGAGTATCAACCATTTCAACTATATCATATTTCTCTTGCTTTTACGGCTTGTATTAATTTTGAATTTCTTAGATGAAAAGCATTGCCAATTATAAATAATTTTTAGGCAATGTTTCTTTCATTTTGAAATTTGCTTCTTATCAGAATATCCAGTCAGAATTCTACAGTCTTTAGGAATTTTCACAGATCGGAAATGAGATTTGTAACAAAAAGCAACAAAATTCACATGAAAGAAATAATTGTAAAAAATTAATAGCAAATTACAATATTTCATTGTAAAAATTCAAAAGCATTATATTATATCATTAACTTTTATTAAATCCATTCTTAAAGAATCTAATGTATGTCTATCTACCACTAACACACGTGGTGTGATGTAAAAACATCCCCACATTGACAAATTCCAAACATAAATAATGCTTACTTGGCACACACACACACACATATATATATATATATTACCATATGAATCCTGCAGAGTCAAACTAGAATTATATACACTAATATACATAAATTATATACATGAATGCTGCTTTACTAGTAAAATGCATGTAAGTTTGCTTAACCAATGAGAATTAAACAATACAAAAATATTAGGAATTTTTTTTCCATATCTCATTCTCTGATGAAGTTTTAATAAAAGTGAAACATGTTACATTTATAAACATTTCCTATTTATACTTATTTTAGGACAATGTATGACAGAGTGAAAAAAAGTTTTCATCTGATACATTTTGTCCTTTAGTATTTCAAATAAAAGTTTACATAAACGTAAAAGATCTTTTACAAAACAACATACTCAGTGCATTATTTACTCACCATAATGAGTCTGACCATAATTTTAATTAAAAAAAAAATGCTACTTTAATTAAAAGAGAAACCAATTAATGAAGACAAAAATGTATTTAAAAAAAATAAAATTTAAAATTTCAGCATCCCCTCTCTGTCATGAGCATGTGAAAATATATCACACAAAAAGTATTTTTTGCTTTATGATAGATTTTCCTAAATTATATATAAGATAAAAAACAATGGGGAATGTTTATCAAGCTAACATGTTTCACTTTTATTCAAGTTTCATCAGAAATTTCTCTGATTTATAAAAAACTTTAATAAAAGTGAAGCATTTTTAAAGCTTCATCAGCGATTTCTCTGATTTATAAAAAAGCTTTGATAAAAGTGAAACTTCATACTTAGTAGTATCTAGAAAAATGATTGCTATTCTCAAAACTTTTTAATGTAATTCACTGGCAAAAAAATTAGTAATTCTTACAATCCAAAATATATTTTGTCTTTAAATGACCCAAATAGGTTGATAAGCCATAAAAAACAAGAAAAACAAATTAATCATTTCCTTACATCAGTAACCTTTAAAGGCTGTTGTCTAATTAACAGTATGTTTATAATTCAATTTAGTCATTAAAAATACAGCATTCACAGATTCTTCATTTGTGTTTTTTACCCCAAACCCCCACCATGTCCTCACAAAAATTTGTAAAATTTAAACCAGATTTTCCATAAAAATGTTATGAATAAAAGAAAAAAAATCCAGTTTGGAGAAAAGATCTTCTCAATCACATTTTTATCAGTTTCTCACCTGCTAGCTGACAGTTTGAGATAATACTTTTTAATTAAAATCTAAATATGTTTTTTCTATCAAAACTCTTATTGTTGCAGATTCATTTGACATAAATAATGTGCAAATAAAAAAAAAAAATTTTTTACCAATAAATTAATTTGAAAAAATGATTTTCTAGATTTACAGAAGAGAAAGGTAAAAACAGAATAAGCAGTTAAATATGATTGGGGATAACTGATAACATTTCTTCATAAGTTTTCCTTTTAAGCCCAATTGCTTCAGTTAGGTGGTATTTACTCATATCCGAATCTAACAAAGAGATCCTATTTATTCATATCCCAATACAACAGAGAGATATTATTTATTCATGTCTCAACATTCCTATCCAGAAATATTGTATTTACTCATATACGAATCTAACAAAGAGATCGTATTTATTCATATCCCAATACAACAGAGAGATATTATTTATTCATGTCTCAACATTCCTATCCAGAAATATTGTATTTACTCATATACGAATCTAACAAAGAGATCGTATTTATTCATATCCCAATACAACAGAGAGATATTATTTATTCATGTCTCAACATTCCTATCCAGAAATATTGTATTTACTCATACCCGAATCTAACAAAGAGATCGTATTTATTCATATCCCAATACAACAGAGAGATATTATTTATTCATGTCTCAACATTCCTATCCAGAAATATTGTATTTACTCATATACGAATCTAACAAAGAGATCGTATTTATTCATATCCCAATACAACAGAGAGATATTATTTATTCATGTCTCAACATTCCTATCAAGAAATATTGTATTTACTCATATCCGAATCTAACAAAGAGATCGTATTTATTCATATCCCAATACAACAGAGAGATATTATTTATTCATGTCTCAACATTCCTATCCAGAAATATTGTATTTACTCATATACGAATCTAACAAAGAGATCGTATTTATTCATATCCCAATACAACAGAGAGATATTATTTATTCATGTCTCAACATTCCTATCCAGAAATATTGTATTTACTCATATCCGAATCTAACAAAGAGATCCTATTTATTCATATCCCAATACAACAGAGAGATATTATTTATTCATGTCTCAACATTCCTATCCAGAAATATTGTATTTACTCATATACGAATCTAACAAAGAGATCGTATTTATTCATATCCCAATACAACAGAGAGATATTATTTATTCATGTCTCAACATTCCTATCCAGAAATATTGTATTTACTCATATACGAATCTAACAAAGAGATCGTATTTATTCATATCCCAATACAACAGAGAGATATTATTTATTCATGTCTCAACATTCCTATCAAGAAATATTGTATTTACTCATATCCGAATCTAACAAAGAGATCGTATTTATTCATATCCCAATACAACAGAGAGATATTATTTATTCATGTCTCAACATTCCTATCAAGAAATATTGTATTTACTCATATCCGAATCTAACAAAGAGATCGTATTTATTCATATCCCAATACAACAGAGAGATATTATTTATTCATGTCTCAACATTCCTATCCAGAAATATTGTATTTACTCATATCCGAATCTAACAAAGAGATCGTATTTATTCATATCCCAATACAACAGAGAGATATTATTTATTCATGTCTCAACATTCCTATCCAGAAATATTGTATTTACTCATATACGAATCTAACAAAGAGATCGTATTTATTCATATCCCAATACAACAGAGAGATATTATTTATTCATGTCTCAACATTCCTATCCAGAAATATTGTATTTACTCATATCCGAATCTAACAAAGAGATCGTATTTATTCATATCCCAATACAACAGAGAGATATTATTTATTCATGTCTCAACATTCCTATCCAGAAATATTGTATTTACTCATATCCGAATCTAACAAAGAGATCGTATTTATTCATATCCCAATACAACAGAGAGATATTATTTATTCATGTCTCAACATTCCTATCAAGAAATATTGTATTTACTCATATCCGAATCTAACAAAGAGATCGTATTTATTCATATCCCAATACAACAGAGAGATATTATTTATTCATGTCTCAACATTCCTATCAAGAAATATTGTATTTACTCATATCCGAATCTAACAAAGAGATCGTATTTATTCATATCCCAATACAACAGAGAGATATTATTTATTCATGTCTCAACATTCCTATCCAGAAATATTGTATTTACTCATATCCGAATCTAACAAAGAGATCCTATTTATTCATATCCCAATACAACAGAGAGATATTATTTATTCATGTCTCAACATTCCTATCCAGAAATATTGTATTTACTCATATCCGAATCTAACAAAGAGATCCTATTTATTCATATCCCAATACAACAGAGAGATATTATTTATTCATGTCTCAACATTCCTATCCAGAAATATTGTATTTACTCATATCCGAATCTAACAAAGAGATCGTATTTATTCATATCCCAATACAACAGAGAGATATTATTTATTCATGTCTCAACATTCCTATCCAGAAATATTGTATTTACTCATATACGAATCTAACAAAGAGATCGTATTTATTCATATCCCAATACAACAGAGAGATATTATTTATTCATGTCTCAACATTCCTATCAAGAAATATTGTATTTACTCATATCCGAATCTAACAAAGAGATCGTATTTATTCATATCCCAATACAACAGAGAGATATTATTTATTCATGTCTCAACATTCCTATCAAGAAATATTGTATTTACTCATATCCGAATCTAACAAAGAGATCGTATTTATTCATATCCCAATACAACAGAGAGATATTATTTATTCATGTCTCAACATTCCTATCAAGAAATATTGTATTTACTCATATCCGAATCTAACAAAGAGATCCTATTTATTCATATCCCAATACAACAGAGAGATATTATTTATTCATGTCTCAACATTCCTATCCAGAAATATTGTATTTACTCATATACGAATCTAACAAAGAGATCGTATTTATTCATATCCCAATACAACAGAGAGATATTATTTATTCATGTCTCAACATTCCTATCCAGAAATATTGTATTTACTCATATCCGAATCTAACAAAGAGATCGTATTTATTCATATCCCAATACAACAGAGAGATATTATTTATTCATGTCTCAACATTCCTATCCAGAAATATTGTATTTACTCATATCCGAATCTAACAAAGAGATCCTATTTATTCATATCCCAATACAACAGAGAGATATTATTTATTCATGTCTCAACATTCCTATCCAGAAATATTGTATTTACTCATATCCGAATCTAACAAAGAGATCCTATTTATTCATATCCCAATACAACAGAGAGATATTATTTATTCATGTCTCAACATTCCTATCCAGAAATATTGTATTTACTCATATCCGAATCTAACAAAGAGATCCTATTTATTCATATCCCAATACAACAGAGAGATATTATTTATTCATGTCTCAACATTCCTATCCAGAAATATTGTATTTACTCATATACGAATCTAACAAAGAGATCGTATTTATTCATATCCCAATACAACAGAGAGATATTATTTATTCATGTCTCAACATTCCTATCCAGAAATATTGTATTTACTCATATCCGAATCTAACAAAGAGATCGTATTTATTCATATCCCAATACAACAGAGAGATATTATTTATTCATGTCTCAACATTCCTATCCAGAAATATTGTATTTACTCATATACGAATCTAACGAAGAGTTCCTATTTATTCATATCCCAATACAACAGAGAGATATTATTTATTCATGTCTCAACATTCCTATCCAGAAATATTGTATTTACTCATATCCGAATCTAACAAAGAGATCCTATTTATTCATATCCCAATACAACAGAGAGATATTATTTATTCATGTCTCAACATTCCTATCCAGAAATATTGTATTTACTCATATCCGAATCTAACAAAGAGATCGTATTTATTCATATCCCAATACAACAGAGAGATATTATTTATTCATGTCTCAACATTCCTATCCAGAAATATTGTATTTACTCATATCCGAATCTAACAAAGAGATCGTATTTATTCATATCCCAATACAACAGAGAGATATTATTTATTCATGTCTCAACATTCCTATCCAGAAATATTGTATTTACTCATATACGAATCTAACAAAGAGATCGTATTTATTCATATCCCAATACAACAGAGAGATATTATTTATTCATGTCTCAACATTCCTATCCAGAAATATTGTATTTACTCATATCCGAATCTAACAAAGAGATCGTATTTATTCATATCCCAATACAACAGAGAGATATTATTTATTCATGTCTCAACATTCCTATCCAGAAATATTGTATTTACTCATATACGAATCTAACAAAGAGATCGTATTTATTCATATCCCAATACAACAGAGAGATATTATTTATTCATGTCTCAACATTCCTATCCAGAAATATTGTATTTACTCATATACGAATCTAACAAAGAGATCGTATTTATTCATATCCCAATACAACAGAGAGATATTATTTATTCATGTCTCAACATTCCTATCCAGAAATATTGTATTTACTCATATACGAATCTAACAAAGAGATCCTATTTATTTCATATCCCAATACAACAGAGAGATATTATTTATTCATGTCTCAACATTCCTATCCAGAAATATTGTATTTACTCATATCCGAATCTAACAAAGAGATCCTATTTATTCATATCCCAATACAACAGAGAGATATTATTTATTCATGTCTCAACATTCCTATCCAGAAATATTGTATTTACTCATATCCGAATCTAACAAAGAGATCCTATTTATTCATATCCCAATACAACAGAGAGATATTATTTATTCATGTCTCAACATTCCTATCCAGAAATATTGTATTTACTCATATACGAATCTAACAAAGAGATCGTATTTATTCATATCCCAATACAACAGAGAGATATTATTTATTCATGTCTCAACATTCCTATCCAGAAATATTGTATTTACTCATAATACGAATCTAACAAAGAGATCGTATTTATTCATATCCCAATACAACAGAGAGATATTATTTATTCATGTCTCAACATTCCTATCCAGAAATATTGTATTTACTCATATCCGAATCTAACAAAGAGATCCTATTTATTCATATCCCAATACAACAGAGAGATATTATTTATTCATGTCTCAACATTCCTATCCAGAAATATTGTATTTACTCATATCCGAATCTAACAAGAGATCCTATTTATTCATATCCCAATACAACAGAGAGATATTATTTATTCATGTCTCAACATTCCTATCCAGAAATATTGTATTTACTCATATACGAATCTAACAAAGAGATCGTATTTATTCATATCCCAATACAACAGAGAGATATTATTTATTCATGTCTCAACATTCCTATCCAGAAATATTGTATTTACTCATATCCGAATCTAACAAAGAGATCGTATTTATTCATATCCCAATACAACAGAGAGATATTATTTATTCATGTCTCAACATTCCTATCCAGAAATATTGTATTTACTCATATACGAATCTAACAAAGAGATCGTATTTATTCATATCCCAATACAACAGAGAGATATTATTTATTCATGTCTCAACATTCCTATCCAGAAATATTGTATTTACTCATATCCGAATCTAACAAAGAGATCGTATTTATTCATATCCCAATACAACAGAGAGATATTATTTATTCATGTCTCAACATTCCTATCCAGAAATATTGTATTTACTCATATCCGAATCTAACAAAGAGATCGTATTTATTCATATCCCAATACAACAGAGAGATATTATTTATTCATGTCTCAACATTCCTATCCAGAAATATTGTATTTACTCATATCCGAATCTAACAAAGAGATCGTATTTATTCATATCCCAATACAACAGAGAGATATTATTTATTCATGTCTCAACATTCCTATCCAGAAATATTGTATTTACTCATATACGAATCTAACAAAGAGATCGTATTTATTCATATCCCAATACAACAGAGAGATATTATTTATTCATGTCTCAACATTCCTATCCAGAAATATTGTATTTACTCATATCCGAATCTAACAAAGAGATCGTATTTATTCATATCCCAATACAACAGAGAGATATTATTTATTCATGTCTCAACATTCCTATCCAGAAATATTGTATTTACTCATATCCGAATCTAACAAAGAGATCCTATTTATTCATATCCCAATACAACAGAGAGATATTATTTATTCATGTCTCAACATTCCTATCCAGAAATATTGTATTTACTCATATACGAATCTAACAAAGAGATCCTATTTATTCATATCCCAATACAACAGAGAGATATTATTTATTCATGTCTCAACATTCCTATCCAGAAATATTGTATTTACTCATATACGAATCTAACAAAGAGATCCTATTTATTCATATCCCAATACAACAGAGAGATATTATTTATTCATGTCTCAACATTCCTATCCAGAAATATTGTATTTACTCATATACGAATCTAACAAAGAGATCGTATTTATTCATATCCCAATACAACAGAGAGATATTATTTATTCATGTCTCAACATTCCTATCCAGAAATATTGTATTTACTCATATCCGAATCTAACAAAGAGATCCTATTTATTCATATCCCAATACAACAGAGAGATATTATTTATTCATGTCTCAACATTCCTATCCAGAAATATTGTATTTACTCATATCCGAATCTAACAAAGAGTTCCTATTTATTCATATCCCAATACAACAGAGAGATATTATTTATTCATGTCTCAACATTCCTATCCAGAAATATTGTATTTACTCATATACGAATCTAACAAAGAGTTCCTATTTATTCATATCCCAATACAACAGAGAGATATTATTTATTCATGTCTCAACATTCCTATCCAGAAATATTGTATTTACTCATATACGAATCTAACAAAGAGATCCTATTTATTCATATCCCAATACAACAGAGAGATATTATTTATTCATGTCTCAACATTCCTATCAAGAAATATTGTATTTACTCATATCCGAATCTAACAAAGAGATCGTATTTATTCATATCCCAATACAACAGAGAGATATTATTTATTCATGTCTCAACATTCCTATCAAGAAATATTGTATTTACTCATATCCGAATCTAACAAAGAGATCGTATTTATTCATATCCCAATACAACAGAGAGATATTATTTATTCATGTCTCAACATTCCTATCCAGAAATATTGTATTTACTCATATACGAATCTAACAAAGAGATCGTATTTATTCATATCCCAATACAACAGAGAGATATTATTTATTCATGTCTCAACATTCCTATCCAGAAATATTGTATTTACTCATATCCGAATCTAACAAAGAGTTCCTATTTATTCATATCCCAATACAACAGAGAGATATTATTTATTCATGTCTCAACATTCCTATCCAGAAATATTGTATTTACTCATATACGAATCTAACAAAGAGTTCCTATTTATTCATATCCCAATACAACAGAGAGATATTATTTATTCATGTCTCAACATTCCTATCCAGAAATATTGTATTTACTCATATACGAATCTAACAAAGAGTTCCTATTTATTCATATCCCAATACAACAGAGAGATATTATTTATTCATGTCTCAACATTCCTATCCAGAAATATTGTATTTACTCATATACGAATCTAACAAAGAGATCGTATTTATTCATATCCCAATACAACAGAGAGATATTATTTATTCATGTCTCAACATTCCTATCCAGAAATATTGTATTTACTCATATACGAATCTAACAAAGAGATCGTATTTATTCATATCCCAATACAACAGAGAGATATTATTTATTCATGTCTCAACATTCCTATCCAGAAATATTGTATTTACTCATATCCGAATCTAACAAAGAGTTCCTATTTATTCATATCCCAATACAACAGAGAGATATTATTTATTCATGTCTCAACATTCCTATCCAGAAATATTGTATTTACTCATATACGAATCTAACAAAGAGTTCCTATTTATTCATATCCCAATACAACAGAGAGATATTATTTATTCATGTCTCAACATTCCTATCCAGAAATATTGTATTTACTCATATACGAATCTAACAAAGAGTTCCTATTTATTCATATCCCAATACAACAGAGAGATATTATTTATTCATGTCTCAACATTCCTATCCAGAAATATTGTATTTACTCATATACGAATCTAACAAAGAGTTCCTATTTATTCATATCCCAATACAACAGAGAGATATTATTTATTCATGTCTCAACATTCCTATCCAGAAATATTGTATTTACTCATATACGAATCTAACAAAGAGTTCCTATTTATTCATATCCCAATACAACAGAGAGATATTATTTATTCATGTCTCAACATTCCTATCCAGAAATATTGTATTTACTCATATACGAATCTAACAAAGAGTTCCTATTTATTCATATCCCAATACAACAGAGAGATATTATTTATTCATGTCTCAACATTCCTATCCAGAAATATTGTATTTACTCATATACGAATCTAACAAAGAGATCGTATTTATTCATATCCCAATACAACAGAGAGATATTATTTATTCATGTCTCAACATTCCTATCCAGAAATATTGTATTTACTCATATACGAATCTAACAAAGAGATCGTATTTATTCATATCCCAATACAACAGAGAGATATTATTTATTCATGTCTCAACATTCCTATCCAGAAATATTGTATTTACTCATATCCGAATCTAACAAAGAGATCCTATTTATTCATATCCCAATACAACAGAGAGATATTATTTATTCATGTCTCAACATTCCTATCCAGAAATATTGTATTTACTCATATACGAATCTAACAAAGAGTTCCTATTTATTCATATCCCAATACAACAGAGAGATATTATTTATTCATGTCTCAACATTCCTATCCAGAAATATTGTATTTACTCATATACGAATCTAACAAAGAGTTCCTATTTATTCATATCCCAATACAACAGAGAGATATTATTTATTCATGTCTCAACATTCCTATCCAGAAATATTGTATTTACTCATATACGAATCTAACAAAGAGATCGTATTTATTCATATCCCAATACAACAGAGAGATATTATTTATTCATGTCTCAACATTCCTATCCAGAAATATTGTATTTACTCATATACGAATCTAACAAAGAGATCGTATTTATTCATATCCCAATACAACAGAGAGATATTATTTATTCATGTCTCAACATTCCTATCAAGAAATATTGTATTTACTCATATCCGAATCTAACAAAGAGATCCTATTTATTCATATCCCAATACAACAGAGAGATATTATTTATTCATGTCTCAACATTCCTATCCAGAAATATTGTATTTACTCATATACGAATCTAACAAAGAGATCGTATTTATTCATATCCCAATACAACAGAGAGATATTATTTATTCATGTCTCAACATTCCTATCCAGAAATATTGTATTTACTCATATACGAATCTAACAAAGAGATCGTATTTATTCATATCCCAATACAACAGAGAGATATTATTTATTCATGTCTCAACATTCCTATCCAGAAATATTGTATTTACTCATATACGAATCTAACAAAGAGATCGTATTTATTCATATCCCAATACAACAGAGAGATATTATTTATTCATGTCTCAACATTCCTATCCAGAAATATTGTATTTACTCATATCCGAATCTAACAAAGAGTTCCTATTTATTCATATCCCAATACAACAGAGAGATATTATTTATTCATGTCTCAACATTCCTATCCAGAAATATTGTATTTACTCATATACGAATCTAACAAAGAGTTCCTATTTATTCATATCCCAATACAACAGAGAGATATTATTTATTCATGTCTCAACATTCCTATCCAGAAATATTGTATTTACTCATATACGAATCTAACAAAGAGTTCCTATTTATTCATATCCCAATACAACAGAGAGATATTATTTATTCATGTCTCAACATTCCTATCCAGAAATATTGTATTTACTCATATACGAATCTAACAAAGAGATCGTATTTATTCATATCCCAATACAACAGAGAGATATTATTTATTCATGTCTCAACATTCCTATCCAGAAATATTGTATTTACTCATATCCGAATCTAACAAAGAGATCGTATTTATTCATATCCCAATACAACAGAGAGATATTATTTATTCATGTCTCAACATTCCTATCCAGAAATATTGTATTTACTCATATACGAATCTAACAAAGAGATCGTATTTATTCATATCCCAATACAACAGAGAGATATTATTTATTCATGTCTCAACATTCCTATCCAGAAATATTGTATTTACTCATATCCGAATCTAACAAAGAGATCGTATTTATTCATATCCCAATACAACAGAGAGATATTATTTATTCATGTCTCAACATTCCTATCCAGAAATATTGTATTTACTCATATCCGAATCTAACAAAGAGATCCTATTTATTCATATCCCAATACAACAGAGAGATATTATTTATTCATGTCTCAACATTCCTATCCAGAAATATTGTATTTACTCATATCCGAATCTAACAAAGAGATCGTATTTATTCATATCCCAATACAACAGAGAGATATTATTTATTCATGTCTCAACATTCCTATCCAGAAATATTGTATTTACTCATATCCGAATCTAACAAAGAGATCCTATTTATTCATATCCCAATACAACAGAGAGATATTATTTATTCATGTCTCAACATTCCTATCCAGAAATATTGTATTTACTCATATCCGAATCTAACAAAGAGATCCTATTTATTCATATCCCAATACAACAGAGAGATATTATTTATTCATGTCTCAACATTCCTATCCAGAAATATTGTATTTACTCATATCCGAATCTAACAAAGAGATCCTATTTATTCATATCCCAATACAACAGAGAGATATTATTTATTCATGTCTCAACATTCCTATCCAGAAATATTGTATTTACTCATATCCGAATCTAACAAAGAGATCGTATTTATTCATATCCCAATACAACAGAGAGATATTATTTATTCATGTCTCAACATTCCTATCCAGAAATATTGTATTTACTCATATACGAATCTAACAAAGAGATCGTATTTATTCATATCCCAATACAACAGAGAGATATTATTTATTCATGTCTCAACATTCCTATCCAGAAATATTGTATTTACTCATATCCGAATCTAACAAAGAGATCGTATTTATTCATATCCCAATACAACAGAGAGATATTATTTATTCATGTCTCAACATTCCTATCCAGAAATATTGTATTTACTCATATACGAATCTAACGAAGAGTTCCTATTTATTCATATCCCAATACAACAGAGAGATATTATTTATTCATGTCTCAACATTCCTATCCAGAAATATTGTATTTACTCATATACGAATCTAACAAAGAGATCCTATTTATTCATATCCCAATACAACAGAGAGATATTATTTATTCATGTCTCAACATTCCTATCAAGAAATATTGTATTTACTCATATCCGAATCTAACAAAGAGATCGTATTTATTCATATCCCAATACAACAGAGAGATATTATTTATTCATGTCTCAACATTCCTATCCAGAAATATTGTATTTACTCATATACGAATCTAACAAAGAGATCCTATTTATTCATATCCCAATACAACAGAGAGATATTATTTATTCATGTCTCAACATTCCTATCAAGAAATATTGTATTTACTCATATCCGAATCTAACAAAGAGATCGTATTTATTCATATCCCAATACAACAGAGAGATATTATTTATTCATGTCTCAACATTCCTATCCAGAAATATTGTATTTACTCATATACGAATCTAACAAAGAGATCCTATTTATTCATATCCCAATACAACAGAGAGATATTATTTATTCATGTCTCAACATTCCTATCCAGAAATATTGTATTTACTCATATACGAATCTAACAAAGAGATCCTATTTATTCATATCCCAATACAACAGAGAGATATTATTTATTCATGTCTCAACATTCCTATCCAGAAATATTGTATTTACTCATATACGAATCTAACAAAGAGATCCTATTTATTCATATCCCAATACAACAGAGAGATATTATTTATTCATGTCTCAACATTCCTATCAAGAAATATTGTATTTACTCATATCCGAATCTAACAAAGAGATCGTATTTATTCATATCCCAATACAACAGAGAGATATTATTTATTCATGTCTCAACATTCCTATCCAGAAATATTGTATTTACTCATATACGAATCTAACAAAGAGATCCTATTTATTCATATCCCAATACAACAGAGAGATATTATTTATTCATGTCTCAACATTCCTATCCAGAAATATTGTATTTACTCATATACGAATCTAACAAAGAGATCGTATTTATTCATATCCCAATACAACAGAGAGATATTATTTATTCATGTCTCAACATTCCTATCAAGAAATATTGTATTTACTCATATCCGAATCTAACAAAGAGATCGTATTTATTCATATCCCAATACAACAGAGAGATATTATTTATTCATGTCTCAACATTCCTATCCAGAAATATTGTATTTACTCATATACGAATCTAACAAAGAGATCCTATTTATTCATATCCCAATACAACAGAGAGATATTATTTATTCATGTCTCAACATTCCTATCCAGAAATATTGTATTTACTCATATACGAATCTAACAAAGAGATCCTATTTATTCATATCCCAATACAACAGAGAGATATTATTTATTCATGTCTCAACATTCCTATCAAGAAATATTGTATTTACTCATATCCGAATCTAACAAAGAGATCGTATTTATTCATATCCCAATACAACAGAGAGATATTATTTATTCATGTCTCAACATTCCTATCAAGAAATATTGTATTTACTCATATCCGAATCTAACAAAGAGATCCTATTTATTCATATCCCAATACAACAGAGAGATATTATTTATTCATGTCTCAACATTCCTATCCAGAAATATTGTATTTACTCATATACGAATCTAACAAAGAGATCGTATTTATTCATATCCCAATACAACAGAGAGATATTATTTATTCATGTCTCAACATTCCTATCCAGAAATATTGTATTTACTCATATCCGAATCTAACAAAGAGATCGTATTTATTCATATCCCAATACAACAGAGAGATATTATTTATTCATGTCTCAACATTCCTATCAAGAAATATTGTATTTACTCATATACGAATCTAACGAAGAGTTCCTATTTATTCATATCCCAATACAACAGAGAGATATTATTTATTCATGTCTCAACATTCCTATCCAGAAATATTGTATTTACTCATATACGAATCTAACGAAGAGTTCCTATTTATTCATATCCCAATACAACAGAGAGATATTATTTATTCATGTCTCAACATTCCTATCCAGAAATATTGTATTTACTCATATACGAATCTAACAAAGAGATCGTATTTATTCATATCCCAATACAACAGAGAGATATTATTTATTCATGTCTCAACATTCCTATCAAGAAATATTGTATTTACTCATATACGAATCTAACGAAGAGTTCCTATTTATTCATATCCCAATACAACAGAGAGATATTATTTATTCATGTCTCAACATTCCTATCCAGAAATATTGTATTTACTCATATACGAATCTAACGAAGAGTTCCTATTTATTCATATCCCAATACAACAGAGAGATATTATTTATTCATGTCTCAACATTCCTATCCAGAAATATTGTATTTACTCATATCCGAATCTAACAAAGAGATCGTATTTATTCATATCCCAATACAACAGAGAGATATTATTTATTCATGTCTCAACATTCCTATCAAGAAATATTGTATTTACTCATATACGAATCTAACGAAGAGTTCCTATTTATTCATATCCCAATACAACAGAGAGATATTATTTATTCATGTCTCAACATTCCTATCCAGAAATATTGTATTTACTCATATACGAATCTAACGAAGAGTTCCTATTTATTCATATCCCAATACAACAGAGAGATATTATTTATTCATGTCTCAACATTCCTATCCAGAAATATTGTATTTACTCATATACGAATCTAACAAAGAGATCGTATTTATTCATATCCCAATACAACAGAGAGATATTATTTATTCATGTCTCAACATTCCTATCCAGAAATATTGTATTTACTCATATCCGAATCTAACAAAGAGATCGTATTTATTCATATCCCAATACAACAGAGAGATATTATTTATTCATGTCTCAACATTCCTATCCAGAAATATTGTATTTACTCATATACGAATCTAACGAAGAGTTCCTATTTATTCATATCCCAATACAACAGAGAGATATTATTTATTCATGTCTCAACATTCCTATCCAGAAATATTGTATTTACTCATATACGAATCTAACAAAGAGATCCTATTTATTCATATCCCAATACAACAGAGAGATATTATTTATTCATGTCTCAACATTCCTATCCAGAAATATTGTATTTACTCATATCCGAATCTAACAAAGAGATCGTATTTATTCATATCCCAATACAACAGAGAGATATTATTTATTCATGTCTCAACATTCCTATCCAGAAATATTGTATTTACTCATATACGAATCTAACAAAGAGATCCTATTTATTCATATCCCAATACAACAGAGAGATATTATTTATTCATGTCTCAACATTCCTATCCAGAAATATTGTATTTACTCATATACGAATCTAACAAAGAGATCCTATTTATTCATATCCCAATACAACAGAGAGATATTATTTATTCATGTCTCAACATTCCTATCCAGAAATATTGTATTTACTCATATCCGAATCTAACAAAGAGATCCTATTTATTCATATCCCAATACAACAGAGAGATATTATTTATTCATGTCTCAACATTCCTATCCAGAAATATTGTATTTACTCATATACGAATCTAACAAAGAGATCCTATTTATTCATATCCCAATACAACAGAGAGATATTATTTATTCATGTCTCAACATTCCTATCCAGAAATATTGTATTTACTCATATACGAATCTAACAAAGAGATCCTATTTATTCATATCCCAATACAACAGAGAGATATTATTTATTCATGTCTCAACATTCCTATCCAGAAATATTGTATTTACTCATATCCGAATCTAACAAAGAGATCGTATTTATTCATATCCCAATACAACAGAGAGATATTATTTATTCATGTCTCAACATTCCTATCCAGAAATATTGTATTTACTCATATCCGAATCTAACAAAGAGATCGTATTTATTCATATCCCAATACAACAGAGAGATATTATTTATTCATGTCTCAACATTCCTATCCAGAAATATTGTATTTACTCATATACGAATCTAACAAAGAGATCCTATTTATTCATATCCCAATACAACAGAGAGATATTATTTATTCATGTCTCAACATTCCTATCCAGAAATATTGTATTTACTCATATACGAATCTAACAAAGAGATCCTATTTATTCATATCCCAATACAACAGAGAGATATTATTTATTCATGTCTCAACATTCCTATCCAGAAATATTGTATTTACTCATATACGAATCTAACAAAGAGATCGTATTTATTCATATCCCAATACAACAGAGAGATATTATTTATTCATGTCTCAACATTCCTATCCAGAAATATTGTATTTACTCATATACGAATCTAACAAAGAGATCCTATTTATTCATATCCCAATACAACAGAGAGATATTATTTATTCATGTCTCAACATTCCTATCCAGAAATATTGTATTTACTCATATCCGAATCTAACGAAGAGTTCCTATTTATTCATATCCCAATACAACAGAGAGATATTATTTATTCATGTCTCAACATTCCTATCCAGAAATATTGTATTTACTCATATCCGAATCTAACAAAGAGATCCTATTTATTCATATCCCAATACAACAGAGAGATATTATTTATTCATGTCTCAACATTCCTATCAAGAAATATTGTATTTACTCATATCCGAATCTAACAAAGAGATCGTATTTATTCATATCCCAATACAACAGAGAGATATTATTTATTCATGTCTCAACATTCCTATCCAGAAATATTGTATTTACTCATATCCGAATCTAACAAAGAGATCGTATTTATTCATATCCCAATACAACAGAGAGATATTATTTATTCATGTCTCAACATTCCTATCCAGAAATATTGTATTTACTCATATCCGAATCTAACAAAGAGATCGTATTTATTCATATCCCAATACAACAGAGAGATATTATTTATTCATGTCTCAACATTCCTATCCAGAAATATTGTATTTACTCATATACGAATCTAACAAAGAGATCCTATTTATTCATATCCCAATACAACAGAGAGATATTATTTATTCATGTCTCAACATTCCTATCAAGAAATATTGTATTTACTCATATACGAATCTAACAAAGAGATCCTATTTATTCATATCCCAATACAACAGAGAGATATTATTTATTCATGTCTCAACATTCCTATCCAGAAATATTGTATTTACTCATATCCGAATCTAACAAAGAGATCCTATTTATTCATATCCCAATACAACAGAGAGATATTATTTATTCATGTCTCAACATTCCTATCCAGAAATATTGTATTTACTCATATACGAATCTAACAAAGAGATCCTATTTATTCATATCCCAATACAACAGAGAGATATTATTTATTCATGTCTCAACATTCCTATCCAGAAATATTGTATTTACTCATATCCGAATCTAACAAAGAGATCGTATTTATTCATATCCCAATACAACAGAGAGATATTATTTATTCATGTCTCAACATTCCTATCCAGAAATATTGTATTTACTCATATACGAATCTAACAAAGAGATCCTATTTATTCATATCCCAATACAACAGAGAGATATTATTTATTCATGTCTCAACATTCCTATCAAGAAATATTGTATTTACTCATATCCGAATCTAACAAAGAGATCGTATTTATTCATATCCCAATACAACAGAGAGATATTATTTATTCATGTCTCAACATTCCTATCCAGAAATATTGTATTTACTCATATCCGAATCTAACAAAGAGATCGTATTTATTCATATCCCAATACAACAGAGAGATATTATTTATTCATGTCTCAACATTCCTATCCAGAAATATTGTATTTACTCATATACGAATCTAACAAAGAGATCCTATTTATTCATATCCCAATACAACAGAGAGATATTATTTATTCATGTCTCAACATTCCTATCAAGAAATATTGTATTTACTCATATCCGAATCTAACAAAGAGATCGTATTTATTCATATCCCAATACAACAGAGAGATATTATTTATTCATGTCTCAACATTCCTATCCAGAAATATTGTATTTACTCATATCCGAATCTAACAAAGAGATCGTATTTATTCATATCCCAATACAACAGAGAGATATTATTTATTCATGTCTCAACATTCCTATCCAGAAATATTGTATTTACTCATATACGAATCTAACAAAGAGATCCTATTTATTCATATCCCAATACAACAGAGAGATATTATTTATTCATGTCTCAACATTCCTATCAAGAAATATTGTATTTACTCATATCCGAATCTAACAAAGAGATCGTATTTATTCATATCCCAATACAACAGAGAGATATTATTTATTCATGTCTCAACATTCCTATCAAGAAATATTGTATTTACTCATATCCGAATCTAACGAAGAGTTCCTATTTATTCATATCCCAATACAACAGAGAGATATTATTTATTCATGTCTCAACATTCCTATCCAGAAATATTGTATTTACTCATATACGAATCTAACAAAGAGATCCTATTTATTCATATCCCAATACAACAGAGAGATATTATTTATTCATGTCTCAACATTCCTATCAAGAAATATTGTATTTACTCATATCCGAATCTAACAAAGAGATCCTATTTATTCATATCCCAATACAACAGAGAGATATTATTTATTCATGTCTCAACATTCCTATCAAGAAATATTGTATTTACTCATATCCGAATCTAACGAAGAGTTCCTATTTATTCATATCCCAATACAACAGAGAGATATTATTTATTCATGTCTCAACATTCCTATCCAGAAATATTGTATTTACTCATATACGAATCTAACAAAGAGATCGTATTTATTCATATCCCAATACAACAGAGAGATATTATTTATTCATGTCTCAACATTCCTATCCAGAAATATTGTATTTACTCATATACGAATCTAACAAAGAGATCGTATTTATTCATATCCCAATACAACAGAGAGATATTATTTATTCATGTCTCAACATTCCTATCAAGAAATATTGTATTTACTCATATCCGAATCTAACGAAGAGTTCCTATTTATTCATATCCCAATACAACAGAGAGATATTATTTATTCATGTCTCAACATTCCTATCCAGAAATATTGTATTTACTCATATACGAATCTAACAAAGAGATCGTATTTATTCATATCCCAATACAACAGAGAGATATTATTTATTCATGTCTCAACATTCCTATCCAGAAATATTGTATTTACTCATATACGAATCTAACAAAGAGATCCTATTTATTCATATCCCAATACAACAGAGAGATATTATTTATTCATGTCTCAACATTCCTATCCAGAAATATTGTATTTACTCATATACGAATCTAACAAAGAGATCGTATTTATTCATATCCCAATACAACAGAGAGATATTATTTATTCATGTCTCAACATTCCTATCCAGAAATATTGTATTTACTCATATCCGAATCTAACAAAGAGATCGTATTTATTCATATCCCAATACAACAGAGAGATATTATTTATTCATGTCTCAACATTCCTATCCAGAAATATTGTATTTACTCATATACGAATCTAACAAAGAGTTCCTATTTATTCATATCCCAATACAACAGAGAGATATTATTTATTCATGTCTCAACATTCCTATCCAGAAATATTGTATTTACTCATATCCGAATCTAACAAAGAGATCGTATTTATTCATATCCCAATACAACAGAGAGATATTATTTATTCATGTCTCAACATTCCTATCCAGAAATATTGTATTTACTCATATCCGAATCTAACAAAGAGATCGTATTTATTCATATCCCAATACAACAGAGAGATATTATTTATTCATGTCTCAACATTCCTATCCAGAAATATTGTATTTACTCATATCCGAATCTAACAAAGAGATCGTATTTATTCATATCCCAATACAACAGAGAGATATTATTTATTCATGTCTCAACATTCCTATCAAGAAATATTGTATTTACTCATATACGAATCTAACAAAGAGTTCCTATTTATTCATATCCCAATACAACAGAGAGATATTATTTATTCATGTCTCAACATTCCTATCCAGAAATATTGTATTTACTCATATCCGAATCTAACAAAGAGATCGTATTTATTCATATCCCAATACAACAGAGAGATATTATTTATTCATGTCTCAACATTCCTATCCAGAAATATTGTATTTACTCATATCCGAATCTAACGAAGAGTTCCTATTTATTCATATCCCAATACAACAGAGAGATATTATTTATTCATGTCTCAACATTCCTATCCAGAAATATTGTATTTACTCATATACGAATCTAACAAAGAGATCGTATTTATTCATATCCCAATACAACAGAGAGATATTATTTATTCATGTCTCAACATTCCTATCCAGAAATATTGTATTTACTCATATCCGAATCTAACAAAGAGATCGTATTTATTCATATCCCAATACAACAGAGAGATATTATTTATTCATGTCTCAACATTCCTATCCAGAAATATTGTATTTACTCATATCCGAATCTAACAAAGAGATCGTATTTATTCATATCCCAATACAACAGAGAGATATTATTTATTCATGTCTCAACATTCCTATCAAGAAATATTGTATTTACTCATATACGAATCTAACAAAGAGTTCCTATTTATTCATATCCCAATACAACAGAGAGATATTATTTATTCATGTCTCAACATTCCTATCCAGAAATATTGTATTTACTCATATCCGAATCTAACAAAGAGATCGTATTTATTCATATCCCAATACAACAGAGAGATATTATTTATTCATGTCTCAACATTCCTATCCAGAAATATTGTATTTACTCATATCCGAATCTAACAAAGAGATCGTATTTATTCATATCCCAATACAACAGAGAGATATTATTTATTCATGTCTCAACATTCCTATCCAGAAATATTGTATTTACTCATATCCGAATCTAACAAAGAGATCGTATTTATTCATATCCCAATACAACAGAGAGATATTATTTATTCATGTCTCAACATTCCTATCCAGAAATATTGTATTTACTCATATCCGAATCTAACAAAGAGATCCTATTTATTCATATCCCAATACAACAGAGAGATATTATTTATTCATGTCTCAACATTCCTATCCAGAAATATTGTATTTACTCATATACGAATCTAACAAAGAGATCGTATTTATTCATATCCCAATACAACAGAGAGATATTATTTATTCATGTCTCAACATTCCTATCCAGAAATATTGTATTTACTCATATACGAATCTAACAAAGAGATCCTATTTATTCATATCCCAATACAACAGAGAGATATTATTTATTCATGTCTCAACATTCCTATCAAGAAATATTGTATTTACTCATATCCGAATCTAACGAAGAGTTCCTATTTATTCATATCCCAATACAACAGAGAGATATTATTTATTCATGTCTCAACATTCCTATCCAGAAATATTGTATTTACTCATATACGAATCTAACAAAGAGATCCTATTTATTCATATCCCAATACAACAGAGAGATATTATTTATTCATGTCTCAACATTCCTATCCAGAAATATTGTATTTACTCATATACGAATCTAACAAAGAGATCCTATTTATTCATATCCCAATACAACAGAGAGATATTATTTATTCATGTCTCAACATTCCTATCCAGAAATATTGTATTTACTCATATCCGAATCTAACAAAGAGATCGTATTTATTCATATCCCAATACAACAGAGAGATATTATTTATTCATGTCTCAACATTCCTATCCAGAAATATTGTATTTACTCATATACGAATCTAACAAAGAGATCCTATTTATTCATATCCCAATACAACAGAGAGATATTATTTATTCATGTCTCAACATTCCTATCAAGAAATATTGTATTTACTCATATCCGAATCTAACGAAGAGTTCCTATTTATTCATATCCCAATACAACAGAGAGATATTATTTATTCATGTCTCAACATTCCTATCCAGAAATATTGTATTTACTCATATACGAATCTAACAAAGAGATCCTATTTATTCATATCCCAATACAACAGAGAGATATTATTTATTCATGTCTCAACATTCCTATCAAGAAATATTGTATTTACTCATATCCGAATCTAACAAAGAGATCGTATTTATTCATATCCCAATACAACAGAGAGATATTATTTATTCATGTCTCAACATTCCTATCCAGAAATATTGTATTTACTCATATACGAATCTAACAAAGAGATCGTATTTATTCATATCCCAATACAACAGAGAGATATTATTTATTCATGTCTCAACATTCCTATCAAGAAATATTGTATTTACTCATATACGAATCTAACAAAGAGATCCTATTTATTCATATCCCAATACAACAGAGAGATATTATTTATTCATGTCTCAACATTCCTATCCAGAAATATTGTATTTACTCATATCCGAATCTAACAAAGAGATCGTATTTATTCATATCCCAATACAACAGAGAGATATTATTTATTCATGTCTCAACATTCCTATCCAGAAATATTGTATTTACTCATATCCGAATCTAACAAAGAGATCGTATTTATTCATATCCCAATACAACAGAGAGATATTATTTATTCATGTCTCAACATTCCTATCCAGAAATATTGTATTTACTCATATACGAATCTAACAAAGAGATCGTATTTATTCATATCCCAATACAACAGAGAGATATTATTTATTCATGTCTCAACATTCCTATCCAGAAATATTGTATTTACTCATATCCGAATCTAACAAAGAGATCGTATTTATTCATATCCCAATACAACAGAGAGATATTATTTATTCATGTCTCAACATTCCTATCAAGAAATATTGTATTTACTCATATCCGAATCTAACAAAGAGATCGTATTTATTCATATCCCAATACAACAGAGAGATATTATTTATTCATGTCTCAACATTCCTATCAAGAAATATTGTATTTACTCATATCCGAATCTAACAAAGAGATCGTATTTATTCATATC
>OZ010603.1:44763924-44773924 GCA_963932145.1 Acanthosepion lycidas | reverse complement strand
AGAGATCCTATTTATTCATATCCCCAATACAACAGAGAGATATTATTTATTCATGTCTCAACATTCCTATCAAGAAATATTGTATTTACTCATATCCGAATCTAACAAAGAGATCGTATTTATTCATATCCCAATACAACAGAGAGATATTATTTATTCATGTCTCAACATTCCTATCCAGAAATATTGTATTTACTCATATACGAATCTAACAAAGAGATCCTATTTATTCATATCCCAATACAACAGAGAGATATTATTTATTCATGTCTCAACATTCCTATCCAGAAATATTGTATTTACTCATATCCGAATCTAACAAAGAGATCCTATTTATTCATATCCCAATACAACAGAGAGATATTATTTATTCATGTCTCAACATTCCTATCCAGAAATATTGTATTTACTCATATCCGAATCTAACAAAGAGATCCTATTTATTCATATCCCAATACAACAGAGAGATATTATTTATTCATGTCTCAACATTCCTATCCAGAAATATTGTATTTACTCATATACGAATCTAACAAAGAGATCCTATTTATTCATATCCCAATACAACAGAGAGATATTATTTATTCATGTCTCAACATTCCTATCCAGAAATATTGTATTTACTCATATCCGAATCTAACAAAGAGATCCTATTTATTCATATCCCAATACAACAGAGAGATATTATTTATTCATGTCTCAACATTCCTATCCAGAAATATTGTATTTACTCATATACGAATCTAACAAAGAGATCCTATTTATTCATATCCCAATACAACAGAGAGATATTATTTATTCATGTCTCAACATTCCTATCCAGAAATATTGTATTTACTCATATCCGAATCTAACAAAGAGATCCTATTTATTCATATCCCAATACAACAGAGAGATATTATTTATTCATGTCTCAACATTCCTATCCAGAAATATTGTATTTACTCATATACGAATCTAACAAAGAGATCCTATTTATTCATATCCCAATACAACAGAGAGATATTATTTATTCATGTCTCAACATTCCTATCCAGAAATATTGTATTTACTCATATCCGAATCTAACAAAGAGATCCTATTTATTCATATCCCAATACAACAGAGAGATATTATTTATTCATGTCTCAACATTCCTATCCAGAAATATTGTATTTACTCATATACGAATCTAACAAAGAGATCCTATTTATTCATATCCCAATACAACAGAGAGATATTATTTATTCATGTCTCAACATTCCTATCCAGAAATATTGTATTTACTCATATCCGAATCTAACAAAGAGATCCTATTTATTCATATCCCAATACAACAGAGAGATATTATTTATTCATGTCTCAACATTCCTATCCAGAAATATTGTATTTACTCATATACGAATCTAACAAAGAGATCCTATTTATTCATATCCCAATACAACAGAGAGATATTATTTATTCATGTCTCAACATTCCTATCAAGAAATATTGTATTTACTCATATCCGAATCTAACAAAGAGATCCTATTTATTCATATCCCAATACAACAGAGAGATATTATTTATTCATGTCTCAACATTCCTATCCAGAAATATTGTATTTACTCATATACGAATCTAACAAAGAGATCCTATTTATTCATATCCCAATACAACAGAGAGATATTATTTATTCATGTCTCAACATTCCTATCCAGAAATATTGTATTTACTCATATACGAATCTAACAAAGAGATCCTATTTATTCATATCCCAATACAACAGAGAGATATTATTTATTCATGTCTCAACATTCCTATCAAGAAATATTGTATTTACTCATATCCGAATCTAACAAAGAGATCGTATTTATTCATATCCCAATACAACAGAGAGATATTATTTATTCATGTCTCAACATTCCTATCAAGAAATATTGTATTTACTCATATCCGAATCTAACAAAGAGATCGTATTTATTCATATCCCAATACAACAGAGAGATATTATTTATTCATGTCTCAACATTCCTATCCAGAAATATTGTATTTACTCATATACGAATCTAACAAAGAGATCCTATTTATTCATATCCCAATACAACAGAGAGATATTATTTATTCATGTCTCAACATTCCTATCAAGAAATATTGTATTTACTCATATCCGAATCTAACAAAGAGATCCTATTTATTCATATCCCAATACAACAGAGAGATATTATTTATTCATGTCTCAACATTCCTATCAAGAAATATTGTATTTACTCATATCCGAATCTAACAAAGAGATCGTATTTATTCATATCCCAATACAACAGAGAGATATTATTTATTCATGTCTCAACATTCCTATCCAGAAATATTGTATTTACTCATATACGAATCTAACAAAGAGATCCTATTTATTCATATCCCAATACAACAGAGAGATATTATTTATTCATGTCTCAACATTCCTATCAAGAAATATTGTATTTACTCATATCCGAATCTAACAAAGAGATCCTATTTATTCATATCCCAATACAACAGAGAGATATTATTTATTCATGTCTCAACATTCCTATCAAGAAATATTGTATTTACTCATATCCGAATCTAACAAAGAGATCCTATTTATTCATATCCCAATACAACAGAGAGATATTATTTATTCATGTCTCAACATTCCTATCCAGAAATATTGTATTTACTCATATACGAATCTAACAAAGAGATCCTATTTATTCATATCCCAATACAACAGAGAGATATTATTTATTCATGTCTCAACATTCCTATCCAGAAATATTGTATTTACTCATACCCGAATCTAACAAAGAGATCCTATTTATTCATATCCCAATACAACAGAGAGATATTATTTATTCATGTCTCAACATTCCTATCCAGAAATATTGTATTTACTCATATACGAATCTAACAAAGAGATCCTATTTATTCATATCCCAATACAACAGAGAGATATTATTTATTCATGTCTCAACATTCCTATCCAGAAATATTGTATTTACTCATACCCGAATCTAACAAAGAGATCGTATTTATTCATATCCCAATACAACAGAGAGATATTATTTATTCATGTCTCAACATTCCTATCCAGAAATATTGTATTTACTCATATCCGAATCTAACAAAGAGATCGTATTTATTCATATCCCAATACAACAGAGAGATATTATTTATTCATGTCTCAACATTCCTATCCAGAAATATTGTATTTACTCATACCCGAATCTAACAAAGAGATCCTATTTATTCATATCCCAATACAACAGAGAGATATTATTTATTCATGTCTCAACATTCCTATCCAGAAATATTGTATTTACTCATATACGAATCTAACAAAGAGATCCTATTTATTCATATCCCAATACAACAGAGAGATATTATTTATTCATGTCTCAACATTCCTATCCAGAAATATTGTATTTACTCATACCCGAATCTAACAAAGAGATCGTATTTATTCATATCCCAATACAACAGAGAGATATTATTTATTCATGTCTCAACATTCCTATCCAGAAATATTGTATTTACTCATATACGAATCTAACAAAGAGATCCTATTTATTCATATCCCAATACAACAGAGAGATATTATTTATTCATGTCTCAACATTCCTATCCAGAAATATTGTATTTACTCATACCCGAATCTAACAAAGAGATCCTATTTATTCATATCCCAATACAACAGAGAGATATTATTTATTCATGTCTCAACATTCCTATCCAGAAATATTGTATTTACTCATATACGAATCTAACAAAGAGATCCTATTTATTCATATCCCAATACAACAGAGAGATATTATTTATTCATGTCTCAACATTCCTATCCAGAAATATTGTATTTACTCATATCCGAATCTAACAAAGAGATCCTATTTATTCATATCCCAATACAACAGAGAGATATTATTTATTCATGTCTCAACATTCCTATCAAGAAATATTGTATTTACTCATATCCGAATCTAACAAAGAGATCGTATTTATTCATATCCCAATACAACAGAGAGATATTATTTATTCATGTCTCAACATTCCTATCCAGAAATATTGTATTTACTCATATACGAATCTAACAAAGAGATCCTATTTATTCATATCCCAATACAACAGAGAGATATTATTTATTCATGTCTCAACATTCCTATCCAGAAATATTGTATTTACTCATATACGAATCTAACAAAGAGATCCTATTTATTCATATCCCAATACAACAGAGAGATATTATTTATTCATGTCTCAACATTCCTATCCAGAAATATTGTATTTACTCATACCCGAATCTAACAAAGAGATCGTATTTATTCATATCCCAATACAACAGAGAGATATTATTTATTCATGTCTCAACATTCCTATCCAGAAATATTGTATTTACTCATATACGAATCTAACAAAGAGATCCTATTTATTCATATCCCAATACAACAGAGAGATATTATTTATTCATGTCTCAACATTCCTATCCAGAAATATTGTATTTACTCATATACGAATCTAACAAAGAGATCCTATTTATTCATATCCCAATACAACAGAGAGATATTATTTATTCATGTCTCAACATTCCTATCCAGAAATATTGTATTTACTCATATCCGAATCTAACAAAGAGATCCTATTTATTCATATCCCAATACAACAGAGAGATATTATTTATTCATGTCTCAACATTCCTATCAAGAAATATTGTATTTACTCATATACGAATCTAACAAAGAGATCCTATTTATTCATATCCCAATACAACAGAGAGATATTATTTATTCATGTCTCAACATTCCTATCCAGAAATATTGTATTTACTCATATACGAATCTAACAAAGAGATCCTATTTATTCATATCCCAATACAACAGAGAGATATTATTTATTCATGTCTCAACATTCCTATCCAGAAATATTGTATTTACTCATATACGAATCTAACAAAGAGATCCTATTTATTCATATCCCAATACAACAGAGAGATATTATTTATTCATGTCTCAACATTCCTATCCAGAAATATTGTATTTACTCATATCCGAATCTAACAAAGAGATCCTATTTATTCATATCCCAATACAACAGAGAGATATTATTTATTCATGTCTCAACATTCCTATCAAGAAATATTGTATTTACTCATATCCGAATCTAACAAAGAGATCGTATTTATTCATATCCCAATACAACAGAGAGATATTATTTATTCATGTCTCAACATTCCTATCCAGAAATATTGTATTTACTCATATACGAATCTAACAAAGAGATCCTATTTATTCATATCCCAATACAACAGAGAGATATTATTTATTCATGTCTCAACATTCCTATCCAGAAATATTGTATTTACTCATATACGAATCTAACAAAGAGATCCTATTTATTCATATCCCAATACAACAGAGAGATATTATTTATTCATGTCTCAACATTCCTATCCAGAAATATTGTATTTACTCATACCCGAATCTAACAAAGAGATCGTATTTATTCATATCCCAATACAACAGAGAGATATTATTTATTCATGTCTCAACATTCCTATCCAGAAATATTGTATTTACTCATATCCGAATCTAACAAAGAGATCCTATTTATTCATATCCCAATACAACAGAGAGATATTATTTATTCATGTCTCAACATTCCTATCCAGAAATATTGTATTTACTCATACCCGAATCTAACAAAGAGATCGTATTTATTCATATCCCAATACAACAGAGAGATATTATTTATTCATGTCTCAACATTCCTATCCAGAAATATTGTATTTACTCATATCCGAATCTAACAAAGAGATCCTATTTATTCATATCCCAATACAACAGAGAGATATTATTTATTCATGTCTCAACATTCCTATCCAGAAATATTGTATTTACTCATACCCGAATCTAACAAAGAGATCGTATTTATTCATATCCCAATACAACAGAGAGATATTATTTATTCATGTCTCAACATTCCTATCCAGAAATATTGTATTTACTCATACCCGAATCTAACAAAGAGATCGTATTTATTCATATCCCAATACAACAGAGAGATATTATTTATTCATGTCTCAACATTCCTATCCAGAAATATTGTATTTACTCATATACGAATCTAACAAAGAGATCCTATTTATTCATATCCCAATACAACAGAGAGATATTATTTATTCATGTCTCAACATTCCTATCCAGAAATATTGTATTTACTCATACCCGAATCTAACAAAGAGATCCTATTTATTCATATCCCAATACAACAGAGAGATATTATTTATTCATGTCTCAACATTCCTATCCAGAAATATTGTATTTACTCATATCCGAATCTAACAAAGAGATCCTATTTATTCATATCCCAATACAACAGAGAGATATTATTTATTCATGTCTCAACATTCCTATCCAGAAATATTGTATTTACTCATATCCGAATCTAACAAAGAGATCCTATTTATTCATATCCCAATACAACAGAGAGATATTATTTATTCATGTCTCAACATTCCTATCCAGAAATATTGTATTTACTCATATCCGAATCTAACAAAGAGATCGTATTTATTCATATCCCAATACAACAGAGAGATATTATTTATTCATGTCTCAACATTCCTATCCAGAAATATTGTATTTACTCATATCCGAATCTAACAAAGAGATCGTATTTATTCATATCCCAATACAACAGAGAGATATTATTTATTCATGTCTCAACATTCCTATCAAGAAATATTGTATTTACTCATATCCGAATCTAACAAAGAGATCCTATTTATTCATATCCCAATACAACAGAGAGATATTATTTATTCATGTCTCAACATTCCTATCCAGAAATATTGTATTTACTCATATCCGAATCTAACAAAGAGATCCTATTTATTCATATCCCAATACAACAGAGAGATATTATTTATTCATGTCTCAACATTCCTATCCAGAAATATTGTATTTACTCATATCCGAATCTAACAAAGAGATCCTATTTATTCATATCCCAATACAACAGAGAGATATTATTTATTCATGTCTCAACATTCCTATCAAGAAATATTGTATTTACTCATATCCGAATCTAACAAAGAGATCCTATTTATTCATATCCCAATACAACAGAGAGATATTATTTATTCATGTCTCAACATTCCTATCAAGAAATATTGTATTTACTCATATCCGAATCTAACAAAGAGATCGTATTTATTCATATCCCAATACAACAGAGAGATATTATTTATTCATGTCTCAACATTCCTATCCAGAAATATTGTATTTACTCATATCCGAATCTAACAAAGAGATCCTATTTATTCATATCCCAATACAACAGAGAGATATTATTTATTCATGTCTCAACATTCCTATCAAGAAATATTGTATTTACTCATATCCGAATCTAACAAAGAGATCCTATTTATTCATATCCCAATACAACAGAGAGATATTATTTATTCATGTCTCAACATTCCTATCAAGAAATATTGTATTTACTCATATCCGAATCTAACAAAGAGATCCTATTTATTCATATCCCAATACAACAGAGAGATATTATTTATTCATGTCTCAACATTCCTATCAAGAAATATTGTATTTACTCATATCCGAATCTAACAAAGAGATCCTATTTATTCATATCCCAATACAACAGAGAGATATTATTTATTCATGTCTCAACATTCCTATCCAGAAATATTGTATTTACTCATACCCGAATCTAACAAAGAGATCCTATTTATTCATATCCCAATACAACAGAGAGATATTATTTATTCATGTCTCAACATTCCTATCCAGAAATATTGTATTTACTCATATCCGAATCTAACAAAGAGATCCTATTTATTCATATCCCAATACAACAGAGAGATATTATTTATTCATGTCTCAACATTCCTATCAAGAAATATTGTATTTACTCATATCCGAATCTAACAAAGAGATCCTATTTATTCATATCCCAATACAACAGAGAGATATTATTTATTCATGTCTCAACATTCCTATCAAGAAATATTGTATTTACTCATATCCGAATCTAACAAAGAGATCCTATTTATTCATATCCCAATACAACAGAGAGATATTATTTATTCATGTCTCAACATTCCTATCCAGAAATATTGTATTTACTCATATCCGAATCTAACAAAGAGATCGTATTTATTCATATCCCAATACAACAGAGAGATATTATTTATTCATGTCTCAACATTCCTATCCAGAAATATTGTATTTACTCATATCCGAATCTAACAAAGAGATCCTATTTATTCATATCCCAATACAACAGAGAGATATTATTTATTCATGTCTCAACATTCCTATCCAGAAATATTGTATTTACTCATATCCGAATCTAACAAAGAGATCCTATTTATTCATATCCCAATACAACAGAGAGATATTATTTATTCATGTCTCAACATTCCTATCCAGAAATATTGTATTTACTCATATCCGAATCTAACAAAGAGATCGTATTTATTCATATCCCAATACAACAGAGAGATATTATTTATTCATGTCTCAACATTCCTATCCAGAAATATTGTATTTACTCATACCCGAATCTAACAAAGAGATCGTATTTATTCATATCCCAATACAACAGAGAGATATTATTTATTCATGTCTCAACATTCCTATCCAGAAATATTGTATTTACTCATATCCGAATCTAACAAAGAGATCGTATTTATTCATATCCCAATACAACAGAGAGATATTATTTATTCATGTCTCAACATTCCTATCCAGAAATATTGTATTTACTCATATCCGAATCTAACAAAGAGATCGTATTTATTCATATCCCAATACAACAGAGAGATATTATTTATTCATGTCTCAACATTCCTATCCAGAAATATTGTATTTACTCATATCCGAATCTAACAAAGAGATCCTATTTATTCATATCCCAATACAACAGAGAGATATTATTTATTCATGTCTCAACATTCCTATCCAGAAATATTGTATTTACTCATATACGAATCTAACGAAGAGTTCCTGTTTATTCATATCCAAATAAAACACATGTATTTATTAATAACCTAATTTTATAAAGAGGTACAATTTAATCATATCCCAATAAAACAGAAAGATAATATTTATTCATATCCCAATCTAACCAGAAGGTACTATTTATTCATATCCTAATATAACGGAAGTATTTATTCATATCCTGATCTAACAAGGAGGTACTATTTATTCATATACCAATATAACAGATATTATTTATTCATATCTCAATATAAAAAAGATATTATTTATTCATATTCCAATATAACAGTAATATAATATTCATATACCCATATAACAAAGATATCCTATTTATTCATATCCCAATATAACAGAGTTATATTACTTATTTGTATCTCAATCTATCAAAGAGCTACTATTTATTCATATCCCCTTGTGTCTTAGTGGCATTATCACTTTTCTTTTCTTGGGATGAATTGATTAATATATATATTTATATATTAATCAATTAAAATATATTTTATATATATATATATATATATATATATATGTATATATAATGGATTTGACTGGAATTCGAACTCTGCTCTGTGATTCCTCAATTCGAGCCGCTATCCATTACTCCACCATGCCATTATATTCACTTATGTGCTAATACACTTGAGAAAGGTATGAATCCTCTTCTTCTCCCCCTATCTATGGGTAAATAGTAGGACAGACTTGGATGGCAACTGGTCTAGGAGAATGACAACTCTGAATTCAAAACCTGCAGAGGGTCGTTTGAGGACCTTGTGGCACATAGGGCACCATGTCTTTGTATTCAGTTCTTCAAAAAGTGTGGTTGATTTTGTACAAAACTTTCATCACTATAATCAAATCATATGTGCAGGTTGTCTGGTTTTTGGTTCTCAGGAACTGAGATGTCTGACCCTCATACATCATAAATAAGCCCCCAGTATGTGCGGGTCAACAGCCCGTGTCGATCAATAATGGGAGAGTCCACGATATATATATATATATATATATATATA
>OZ010603.1:44733924-44758924 GCA_963932145.1 Acanthosepion lycidas | reverse complement strand
AAGTGTGTGATATGAATGACAGAGAGGTGGTAGGAAATGAAGATTATGAGGATAAAGAGGATAGATAATGACTGACCCTTGACTCGAGGATGCTAAGATTTTAGTTTTAATTGTAGCACCAATGTTGGAATCAGTTCTACAAAATAGTAGTTCTTGGAAAAATGCAATCTAAGTGAAGTTTTGAATATGGGAGAAAGGAAGTTGATTCAATTCTATGCAGATTTTGTCCTATTCATAAAGGGTCTGAACTGGAAGATCTAAAGAACGGAGAACATCAGAACATCGGAAGTAGCAATAGAGTAGTAATAAGCTTGTGATGCTGCGTCTGTGGGAAAAAGGTTGCAGAGTGGAGAATAAGTCTTCTCCACAAAATCATGTAAATGATTTTGAGCTCTATCAAGGCTGGAAAGAGAGGACTGTGCATCTCCAGCCAAGATATGGCAGCAATAGCCAATTTTAGGTCTAATCAGATTCTTGTAGAGATAAAGAATGTCAGGAAGAGTCCGAATTTTAACAATCTTTTTTATGTTGGTCAACAAGGGAGAAATTTTTTTTTTTTATTTCACTCAAGCTGGTTGCTTACAGAAATTCTTTTTTGTTTATAGCAAAGGATATTTGTAAATATTTATAAAGATGATTTTGGGGGCTGAAAAACATTCACAAATATGTTTAGTGTAAAAGTTTGGGCGAATTTATTGTTATAGGAAGATATTTCTAAAAATAAAATATATTACAATATCATTGAAAAAGACATTAAATGCTTTATCTCATTGTATAAGGTTTCCAAACTTTGTAGTAATCCGCAGATGTATTGACGTTCTGTAGACATTTGCAAAGTTTTGATTATCTTGTGAAACAATGGTTTTGATTGATTGTTTGTTTGTTTCTTATTTTATGTAAGTAAATAACTCCTTTTGGGTGTACCAAAATGTAGAAAAGTCTCTTAATCAGTAGAACTTTTGTTTAGCAAATAACATAAACCACATTACTTCAAGACTTTCAGCAGCAGAAACAACTAAAGTTGATAGCAAATATAATTAGAAGAGAAAATAACATAGTTAAGACGATGACTTTCCATACAATCTCAAACAAAAGGTGAAGAAGGAAACCCCCATCAATACTAGAAAGAGTGATAACAGTTTGTGGATTTGAAAAACTTATTTTCCTGAAAAACTGTTTTAAGAGAAATATTTTATTAATTTCAACTAAAAGTAATGCTGTTTGGTCAATGAATGCTGAAAGATTGATTTTACATAGCATTTCAGTTCTCTTTTCTTTGTTTCTAATGATTTTTTCCTGTTTTCTTAATACTTTGTTTAGTATCTGACCCACTTGCCTTAAATATACCTTGGGAGTGTTATACTTTCAAAGCCTTCTTTCTTCATTATGGATCCAAGAAATTTCAACTGCCTCTTTATGAATTTAAGTACAAGTGTCTTTTTTGTTACTATTTTCCTTAAAACTTTCTCTTTGTTCATATTCAGTTTGTGGTATTGTCAGCATCCTTCCGTAGAATCACATCTCTCTTACCTCAAATCTTCTCTTCATCTGTGAGGAATTATCCAGTATTAACTGCCATATACGAGGATTGATATGGCATAGTGTTTCAGTTCTCTTTTCTTTGTTTCTAATAATATTTTCCTGTTTTTTAATACTTTTAGTTTTTTTGGAAAGCATCAAGATATTTAAAAAAAAAAACAATATATTATATGCCTTTTTATTCAGATTGGTAAGCTCATTATTATACATAAAGTTTTGACCCTTGTATCCCACAAGTAATTTTAGTTAAAAATTTTAAAAACATTACAGAAAGGGACAGGCTAGAGAATACAGTAACTGAGACATTGTGAGTAAAAAAAGCAACTAAGATGAAAAAAAAAAACAGTTTGAATTAATTGATTTGTAATGACAATTTCTCAATTCAAAAATTCAGATTAATAGATTCTTTTTATTTTTATCCTAATTTAATGGAAACAAAAAAGGATCTTATACTTTTGCCATCTCAAAGGATTAATATTTCATGGCAGTTTTGTATTATTTCTTTGTTTTTAATGATATTTCTCTGTTTCTTAATACTTTGCTTAGTTTTTTGGAAAGTTTCACTATGTTCAAAAAAACAACAATACCTTATATGCCTTTCTGTTCATTTTGGTATGCTCATTATTATACACAAAAAGTATCAGCTGTTGTACCCTTTAGGGCTTACCAGAGTGATTTAATTAGTAGAATTTCTATGACTAAATAGTTTCTTTGAATCCCTTTAAGACACATATTGAAAGTGTCATGCAAATAAAAACAAAATAGTTAAGTGACTTACTTTATAACCTTTAAATTCTCCTCTTATTTGATCTTCTGAAGTATCAACTGCTTCCCAGATAAAGTGTGCTTCGTGGGGCTGCAGAGTGAAATGTGGATCAAGTCTAAAGTCTTTGGGTCGATTTAGAGGACCTGGAAAATATAAAAAAAGAGAAAAAGATAATAAAAATGAAATGTTTGTTCTAAAGAAAAGCAGTGTATCTATTTCATACATGAATATCCACTAAAAATAATGTTTGAAGTAATAAAAATGTTGGACTAAAAATAAATCCATTAATTCTTTAGAAATTGCTTTGTTTTCATTTTGGATATAAAACTGAGCAAATATGGGTTTTCAAGAAAATCTAAATCAGAAAGTATGTATTTCTTAAGAGTAAATAGAAGCTGACTTGATTGCGATGATCTCTGTGACTGAGTGGTTTAAAGCATGCTTGATCAAATGGTGATTTCTTCTACATAGGGGTACACAGACTCAAATGCTACCAGAGAGCACATTTTCTTTATTAAGATTTCTTGAGTGTGCAAACTGATAGATGTAATAGACACCATTTAAAATAAAAATGGGGCACCTATTTCATTAATGGATATCCACTAAAAATAATGTTCAAAGTCATAAAAATAGAGGAAAGTCTAATAAATTAGTCACAATTTTTTTCAGTATTTTACAAGTGGATTATTTTCTCTCAGTAGAGATGATGAGTTTAGGTAGAAAGTGTTGGGGTAACCTGACTGCAAAATTTTTCATGTCCAAGTTTATAAACAGTGCAAAACAGATAATTAAATTGAATGTGTTGTAGGATTTGGTGTGGGTATATCAAATATATAATATTGTTATATACGAATAAAGTGTTGCTGCTGACACTTGAGTTTGAATATAGATTGTTAGTCAGCAAACACAAGTGATCCCTTTATTGAATTAAGTAGACTATGTGACCACAGAGTAAATGCATATATATATATATATATATATATATATATATATGTAGAAAGTAGATGACGACTAATGATTGTTATTTCTAGTCTATCCTCTATAATATACGGACCACTATTTCTATTCTATCATCTATTAATATATGAACCGCTATTCTCTACTGTATTCACTATACTATTTCTCTATTCAGCTCACTATACGGGTTACTTGTTGAGTGAGTATTATCGAACAAGTACTATTAGTGTGAGTGTTATTTGAAGACATCTGGCATCAGAATTGTTCAACAGCATACTATAGTTGTATCTGCAGTTACAAAGTCTCTACTATAACGATAATTATAAAAGTGACAATGAGTATTCATTGGAATCACAAAAGTGGCAACGAGTGTTCATTAACATCACAAAAATATATATTTTAGGCTAGAAATATACTATATTTATAATCTGAATTAAATAGTTTAGAACATGTTTGTTTTAGTTGATGGCTCAGTGAACTTATTGGAATTTCCTCAAGCAAAACAGTAAGAATAAATATACATACAATAATGTACAATTAACAACATATTTGATTGCTGGAAGGTGAATGAATCTGTGTATACAGAAATGTCCTTTTAGTACACACGGATATGATGTTCTGGGTACAACGGTAAAAACTGCATCTGACAGCAAGCCCTGTGATTGGGAGATTGGAGGTTTTGAGGAGCATGTAACCAACTCTAAATTGCTGTGGTTCCTAGGTCCACTCTGACCTGGGGTGGTAGCACCTGTTAGAGGTCCCAGCTATGGGAAAATAGGTGCTACCACCCCAGGTTATAGGTAATGGGGTAAAAAAATAATGAAAGTATAAAAATATATTTTTACAGTAAAGATACCAGCAATAAATTTTCATAGTAAAAAAATTACCATCAGTACATTTTTGAAAACAATTTATTTTAGCAGCAGTAGATTATTGTAAAAAAAAAATTACCAGTAATTCATTTTTGTAAGGAAAAAAATAGTACCAGCAACACATTTTTCTAAAAGAAATTACTAATGCTCCCAAGAAAATTTAATTTTGGCATTAAATGCCCCATAAAGAGTTGATATATTGCTAAACAAAGAAACACATGAATGTATGAATATTGTAAGAGACATTTGAGAAGAGTTTATTTGTTGGCTTAATAGAATTATTAGAGATGCCTGTGAGTAGTCAAGTAAACTTAGGTGATTGTATTTTGGGTACTATGTGTTCAATTTGATATGAGGTTCACTGGGGACCAAAAAGTACACCAGAAGAGAATGAGACATGTCTTATCTTTAAGGCATCCTGTGGGAGTGGGAGAGAGAGAGAGAGAGAGAGAGGGAGACTTTTTGCATCCATCCCTTATATACTACTTTGGCAGCACCATCTAGTGGTCGTCAGCAGAAGTTCTTGGGTAGACAAGGGGAGTAATCCAACAAAAAGTAAAAAACATAGACAAAAGAAAAAGAAATGTTGAAATGAAAGCAAATAAAAAAATGCAAGTTTTGAAAGTAATGTAATGAGTCCTTGACTAATTATCTGCATATTTTGAACTGCATATAACATGATTGACACACAATCACACAAAAACAAACACTAGGAAAAAAGTCACTAAAACTAATAACTAAATAAGACTTTGTGGACAGAGTAGAAAAAATCAAGATGTATAAAAAGTTAATTTTTAGTCAATTGTTGGTTTGTGTAAATTAAAAAACATCTTTAAGTTAGTTTTCACAGAAATAATAAATTTTGCAACAGGCTGTAGTCAGACTTTCTCATCCCAAAGAGGAAAACAAAGTGGCTAGAGATCAAAAGACTCACTGACAACTGAAACTACATTGCAAAACACCTGTACTTCTTTTCTCATATAAACTGTAATGACATTAAATAAATTGTATGAATTTTCTTTTTATCAGATGAATGTCCATTTTCTATGAACATTACAAATAGTAAGAATGGTTACTATGAATAGTTATATCCACAAAAATTGGATTACAACTTTATATACCAAAAAATTGTAAAAAAATAAATTGCAGTTTCAAATTTTAGCAGATAAAAAATCTGTTTATTCAATAATTGTTGTTATGACGAATGGTACTATAGATGTTTTTAAATTGCTTCATAGCAAGAATGTTTCACATAAAAAGAAGATATTTTCAATAGAAAGATGTTTCCTTTGTGCATAATTTAAGTGTTCCATGCTTTAGAGCAGGTTTCCTAGTTGAGTAAATCTCTGTGAAAATTGTCCCTAAACATTTTCTAGATACGTCTTTTCTCTAACATGATCATGCACTGAAACATGGCCGATTAATCTTTCATATATTCTACAGACACCACGAAACTAATTCAATCTCGAAAAGGAGAAAATTAGTCGGTAATATAAAATTCTTGCCAGGGAACTTTGTAGCCATTCTGTAGAAGCTTAGAACTCTGAGTGTAAAGAAATAATTCTAACATTCTAAATTAAAAGTACTATATCGGGTGTATAAACCTAAAAAAAATGGTCATAATACAGATATAAGTTACAAATGAAATAACCTCAGAAAAAAAAATCTTGTTTATAAGGAATCGAAGTGAATAGGGGTCTTGAGTACATATATAAATTTAGAGTAGTAAGCTATTAAGATTGGGAAATAAGACGTCTGGGACTCACAAGAGAAAAAAAAAAAAATGGAAACGAGAAAAGATCCTGAAAATCTAAGAGATGGAAATTAAGAAAATTTGGAAAAGTTAAATAAAAATTTGGGAGAGAGTTAAATAATTAAAGATATTTCTGGAAGGTTTTTGGTTCCGATTGCGAATCGTTTTTCCTTTCAAAAGTTTATTTCAGTCAGACTAGCTAAGAGGTAAAAGATCTCTTTGACTATTTCTTTCTCTTTCTCTCTCTCTCTCTCTCTCTCTCTCTCTCTATCTATCTATCTATCTATATATATATATAGGATATATATAGAGATATATATTTTTTACACAGTAAACTTTTCAGCATAATTCCTTTGCTTGTCAATGCACTTAATACATTACTGAACACAATACTGATCAAAATTCAGCTACATGTTGGGCTACTTAATGCTTATTGATCTGTGTGCATGTATAAATACATACATACATATATATAGGATGTATTTCAGCAGCAATAATTTTTTCAAACACTTTTGGTTGAATAATATCAACAAGTTCTCTCTATTGACTTTTTACATAAAACAATTCATTTGGAAATTTGAAAAAGTAAATAAAAAATTTGATAGATAGAACTTGTCAATATTATTGAACTAATATATATATATATATATATATATATATATATATATATATATATATATATATATATATTTATGAATAAAAATGACAATAGGAAAACTGGTAATTGCTGACATGTTTCGTCCACATTGGACGAAACGCGTCAGCAATTACCTGTTTTCCTATTGTCATTTTTATCCATAAGTATTGTCTTCTCTACTAGTTAAATCGGAGAAATTTTCATATATATATATAAAATAAAAAAAAATATTCTATGATTAAATTTTGCTCTCATCAAAATATCCTCCTTTAGCCTCATTGTAGTGTGTGTGTCTACCAGTGTACAGACTAACTATAAAATAGTATTAAATACTAACAATTCTTGTTTCATTTGTGAAAAAGTATGTTAGTAAACTGTTGGACTGAAAAGACAGGCAATAAAATAAAATGAACATAATATATGTAACTGTTCCAACTTTGTACCAGAGGCCAATTAAAAGAGCCATATCCATTTAAGGTAACTGAGTCATACAATGATATCTTGTGATAGTCATACACAACATCAAAATAGTGGCCATCATATATGTGTGTGTATATTTATATATGTATATATATATGTAACAGCGTACCAACCAAGCAACCAACTACAAAATCACATCATGCATGTAAATACATGCCCACAGATAAGGCTATGTACTTATTGATGTATCTCGTGCATGTGTGCTTTTGTGTGTGTGTGTATATATATATATATATATATATATATATATATATATATATATAAAAAGTGTGGCTGGTCCTGCACGAAACCTTCACCACTATAATCATATCTCATGTGCTGTTGTCGGGCTGTCGGTTTCCTTGGAGCTGATCTGCTTGACCCTCATACGTCGAACTAAACGGGAGAGTCAACTATTAGGTTGGTGCAAAAATGATGTCGTTTTTTGACGTATTTTTTAACGTCAGAAAACGACATCATTTTTGCACCAACCTTATATATATATATATATATATATATATATATATATATATATATATATGTATGTATGTATGTATGTATGTGTGTGTGTGTGTGTGTGTGTGTGTGTGTTTACACATAAAGGTGGATCATTAATATGTAGCCTTACAGACAAGCTGAATTTTGAGTTAAAGTTGTCACAGTATGAGGTTGAATTGAAGTTTTCACATTTCAGTGTATGTAAATAATATTCACCACTGAATTAAGTGCATTGACAAGGAAAGTAAGTGTTATGGTGACCTATCTACACTAGAATGAACTCTTCCTCCTTCATAAATACTAACTTGCGAGACTTCCTAAGCGAGTTAGTTGGGACGCAGTGTTACCTGACAGTTCGGACGGACACTTCTATCTGCTGACTAATAACCCTCTTATTTTGTGTATATGTTCTGTTATTTCAATACACTTGTTCAACCAAAACTTCTTCTTTCCATGTCTTTCTTTCTGGGCTCTAACAGGCCACAACAGTAAGTATGTTGAAAAATAACTTGTGTAAAATATACAATTTTTTTATCATTAGATCATGGACATACTAATATACACTATATTGGAACCTCGAGGTGGTGTAATTGGTTAGCAAGCCTGTCTCGCTAGAACAATTATGAGTGAGTTTGATCCTCACTGGGTGCCCAATAATTTCGGCCTTGTGCCACGTCTAAGCTATTCTTGGAAAATCACTACTAATATACATTATATAAGAACAGACAGAAATCCGTTGAGATGTGTTTCATAAAGAAAAGAACATCCTCAGACAAGATCTGATGAAATTAATTGTATACACGATTGGTGTAAGAGATTCATGTCCCCCACCCCAATTTATGATTATGGGGGCCCCCACTATGTTCAGTTTTCATAAAGTAGTATTCATATAAAATACAAATTTTATTGTAACCTAATTATGTACAATAATGGATCATAGATGAACAATTCAAGTAGAAAAATTATAAATAAATACAGTGTATATCTAAGTACAAATTAGAGACATGTCATAATAGATCATTCCATCTTTAATAAATCAACAATGATTTGCAGTAATTTTTAACACCTTGAGAATTTTTTTGTTAAAATGTTGAATAATTTAAACATTAGAAATGAAAAATTTATATAGTTTTCTGAAATTTAGCATGCACAAATCAAATTCATGAACTTAGACAAAAAAAATAAAGACCCTAGAAATGACATCAAAATCTATTTTTCATTCTTTAAGTTATGCTTCGTTTAATTTGTTATATATATATCAATGAAGGTAGAATAAAGTAGACATTGATAAGCTAGTGTGAGTCACAAAGTACTGCCTGAGAACTCCAATAAGACTTGCCACCCCTCATTTGAGGTTTCAGGGGTAGTACACGTTGGCCTTGATCATATATACAAAGATATTGATTCTATTTATAAAGCCTTGTCTGAAGACATTCTTTTCTGAATAAAATGAGTCACAAGACAGCTTTCTGTGTTGTCATTTATTTACATATTTTAATATTATATTTTTCATACCTATATATATATAACTGTCTTAAAATTAAGAGACAAGGGGGAAGAATTTTAACTTTCATTTGAATGAAAGAAAAACAACAATAAATAAATTAATAAATAATGTAAATAAAGCTATAAATAAACTAAATAAATGAATATTTAAAAAAAAATATTAAAATATGTTTAAATATGTTAAAAGACTATTAAAATATGATGAAATTAAGAATATTAAAATAAAGCTATAAATAAGCTAAATAAATGAATATTACAATGAAAAAGAATATTAAAATATGTTTAAATATGTTAAAAGACTATTAAAATATGATGAAATTAAGAATATTAAAATAAAGCTATAAATAAGCTAAATAAATGAATATTACAATGAAAAAGAATATTAAAATATGTTTAAATATGTTAAAAGACTATTAAAATATGATGAAATTAAGAATATTAAAATAAAGCTATAAATAAGCTAAATAAATGAATATTACAATGAAAAAGAATATTAAAATATGTTTAAATATGTTAAAAGACTATTAAAATATGATGAAATTAAGAATATTAAAATAAAGCTATAAATAAGCTAAATAAATGAATATTACAATGAAAAAGAATATTAAAATATGTTTAAATATGTTAAAAGACTATTAAAATATGATGAAATTAAGAATATTAAAATAAAGCTATAAATAAGCTAAATAAATGAATATTACAATGAAAAAGAATATTAAAATATGTTTAAATATGTTAAAAGACTATTAAAATATGATGAAATTAAGAATATTAAAATAAAGCTATAAATAAGCTAAATAAATGAATATTACAATGAAAAAGAATATTAAAATATGTTTAAATATGTTAAAAGACTATTAAAATATGATGAAATTAAGAATATTAAAATAAAGCTATAAATAAGCTAAATAAATGAATATTAATATTTTTCAAATGAAGAATCTTATTGCAAAAACAACTTTGAAATCTTGGCATCATTGCTTGTCAAGCATTCAGAAAACAAATTAAGCATTTTATTAATAAAGGCGCTAAATAACATTTAACAAGAATTTCAGATGCTGTCTTTTTTTTCCATTTGATTGCTTTGCTTCCTGTATTGCTTAGAATAAAATTAAACTTGACAAGAATTTGTGAGGGAAAAATAAAACGCAGATTTAAGGTAGAAAAAATAAAAATAAAAACCCATGCACAGTTAAAAAAATTTATCAAAATTAGAACTTTGCTTTTATTTATTCAGTTCAAATTTTCTTTTTCTTTTTTTTTTCTTTTATTTTGTTAACTTAAAGTCCTTTGTGACTGTGTTAAAATATTTGTCCTTTTGGAATGACAAACAAGTGAATTAAACTTTCATGGGGGGAAACCAACAACAGAGTGCAGAATGGATGGGCAAAGCAGTTTGGGGTGGAGCAGGAGCAACAGAGGAGGTGGTGAAAACATTAAATAGAGTTTTGGGTGAGATGATCGAATTGATGACTGAGGATATAATGAAGGGGGGAGAGAGAAAGAGAGGATGGGTCTATATATCCTGAGATTTGTGTCACATGACATACAACATACTCACGCAACAAAGAGAAAGAAACAGAGAGAGAGAGAGAGAGAGAGAGAGAGAGAGAGAGAGAGAGAGAGAGAGAGAGGTATCAAGTGAGAATAAGAAAGACAAAACAAAACAGTAGTGATAGGAGGGGCTAAGAAAATTAGTGTAGGGATGAGGCAGATGGAAAAGGAGAGAGATTTAATCAGAGAAAGATCTGATGTTAAACAGGAAAGTGAGAAAGAGTAAATGTTTAGATAGAAAGGAGGAGAGAGAATGATAAGACCATTAGAGTGAGTAGAATGAGGGTGAACAGGAAGGGGAGAAAGAGTAAATGTTTAGATAGAAAGGAGGAGAGAGAATGATAAGATGAGCAGAATGAGGGTGAACAGAAATAAACAGAGTAAATGTTTAGATAGAGAGGAGGAGAGAGAGAGTGAGTAGAATGAAAGTGAACAGGAAGGGGAGATAGTGTAAATATTAGATAGAGAGGAGGAGAGAGAATGACAGGATTATTAGAGTGAGTAGAATGAGTGAGAGATTGAGAATGCAAGAATGTTTCAAAAGCACTTTTCACAGAGTGAACAGATACTACACTGATCCTAGACTGAAATCAGGGAGCTTCTCTTTGAATCTAGATAGAGCACATTGATACTGCATTGATTCTAGGTAGACATGTTGAAGGAGGCACATTTTGATCATAGATAGGATACTGATCCTAGGCAAAAGGCCAAGGTGTGCACAGATAAAATGGTCCTAAGCAGAAGTACCTATCCACATGTAAAGAATTCCATCATTTTTTATGGATACTATGCTAGTAAATAGTATCTCTAGTGTAATGGTTATCAATGCAAAACTGAAATCAGCAAGCCGAGATCAAATTCCTGCCTAGTGTGTTGTGAACAAATATCGTTGGAAAAGAAATGTATTTATTTCTTCTCTACAAGCAAGGTAGACTAGATTCTTGAACCTTGTGTGGCAGTGGGTCTAGAAGAAAAAATATTCTGAATTAAAACCCTGGAGAAGGCAACAGGAAACATCTTGATTATATTTCCCTTTAAGGAACAGAAGCTGTGGAGAGCCATGATTACTTAACTCCTGAAAGAATATGGCATTAAAAAATACTAGCAAATAAATAGTCAAAGAAAACAAATAAGTGAGTGAAAGATAAAGTTTTGGTATAAGAAAGAGAGAAGGATTGATTGAGCAGAAGAAAGTGAAAATTGAGTCACTGAAAATGAGAAAGAGCTTATGAAGAGAAGAGGAAGAATGAGCAAAGAATGTCCAATTGATCTCCTTATAATTCAAATGGTAGCAAAATTACAGATAACTCTTTGAGACAAACCCAAGACAGTAAAGAACCCCGTCTCTAAACTCCAGCCACCATCCTCTAAACTCTATCGCTGCATTCTTCCCCTACCTCTTGACCCACATCTGTCATCAACTCTTGATCTGATCCCTCCATATCCTGATCAGAGTTCCTTACGATTTAACCACTGCTTTCCTTTTCTGTTTTGTCCAACCCACAAAGGCTCATTATTTATTCTTTATTTTAATCGGCCAGTTTGGAATTTTCTCGATCTGACAATTCTCGGCTGAAGGATGGGGTAACTTATTTGTGCAATGTTAATACGATTTTAACATATCTCCTCATGCATCCAGCATCACTGATAAGCAACCGCTGTCAGAATTAATCGTCATTGTTAAATCTTCCTCAGGTAGCTGTTCTTCTTGTTGTTCTTTCTCATGTATTTGTTTCTTCATACCAGATGTTCGGTGGTCAGTGTTGGAGTATTGAGTGAAAGCAAGTCCTCAAATTCCAAAAACCATTTTCAGTATCCAAGCAGGTCCCAGAAACATAGTAATTTGTTCAACAGATTTGCACCTCATCCAATTTCAATTCCAGTGTTTTCTTTGGAGTGGTTCTTACAATTACAGGTACATTTCTGACTCTCATGATGTGTACAATTCTTAGATTCCAGAAAGATTCACTCTGTAAATACATAGAAGAATTGACAGCCATGATCTAGCACAGTGGTTTGCAACCTATTTTACCCAATGCACCCTTTTCAGCATATGCCAGAATGTTATTCACCTGCCAACCCACTTCCCAAGATTGTTCAACTCAAAAGGTGCATTCCAAATAATATGTATATATTACTGAAAATGTTAATTCTTTATCATATTAGTATACATACATTTACATCAGGGTACCTTGGCATGGTGTAATGGTTAGCAAGCTAGAACAGTTAAGACCGAATAGTGAGTTTAATCTTCACTGGGTGCTCCATACTTTAATCCTTGTGCCATATTGAAGCTATGCTTAGAAAAATCACCATTTACACAATTTATTTTTATAGAGGTGCTTTACAAATTTAATAGCAATAGAAAATGTTGATGGATTTTTAAACAGTAATTTGTTTTAATTCATAACTAATTATTATATTATTCATACTAATTATAAAATAAATTGAAGCATACTTTAATAAACAAAAAGTTTAATAGAATTTCAGGGTATTGTAATCTAATAAACAAAAAGTAGAATCCCCCCACCCTGAAATCCCTCCCTGGGGGGAGCTCCCTTTGGCTGAGAACCCATGTTCCAGCAGATCCATTTTGAATTATTCTTTAATTGTTATTCATTTATTTGTTAAAACTAAAAACTAAACCAAAGACTGTCTTCTTAAACTCATTTTATGACAATGCCGTTGAGCTGAGTTGTATCATTTGCCTAAAACCATGGCTGCAATTAATTTTCATAATAAATAAGTAAATTTAATCTTTCTTTCTTCTTTTTTTTTTAAACATTAGCTTGTAAAGCTTCTATACAAGTTTTATATGCAAAAAAGTTTTGTAGGTCTCATTCCAGAAAATACATAAAAACAAACAGCAATATGGGAATAGTAATGTTAGCCATTTCCTTATAAAGAAATAATTTTTCAGGAAAATAGGTTTCTCAAGTGTGTTTATATATAAATATATGTATTACTTCTAACATTTATATATATATATATATATATATATGTGTGTGTGTGTGTGTGTGTGTGTGTGTGTGTGTGTGTGTGTGTATTTCTTCAAACATTTATATATATATATATATATATATATATATATATATATATATATATATAATTATATATATACAATTGTGTATTTGGGCAGCAATCCCTCTTTTATGTAAATTTCGTTGAAAATGACTGACAACTGACAAGGTGTGGTGATTGAGTTTTTTATATACTTTCTCATGTATTTGTATATTTTTTTTTCTTTTTAGGACACAAATTATATAAGAATTGTCCAAATGTTTTACTAGTACTTTCGGTTATACTTTTAACCATTATTTTTTATTTATGTATTTAGAGTTATAACAATGTTTTACTTTTCAAACATGGTCAGCACATTGTGGCCATTTTCACAGTTGATATTATTAAGTGTTGGCTTTTTTTATTAATAATGCTTCCACTACTTTTAGCCTTTTGTACATATGGATAATGTTATTGTATTTGTATTATCAGCAGATATGTTATAAATAGTGTTTGGTAGGTCTCCATGTGTATTTAAATGAGACCTAATTGAGCTATGGTCAGAGAGATGTAATGTGGGTCTTCTTGTTAAACATATTGTAGCATATCCAATATAATTATTTAAAAATTTGAATTGGTCAAGAACACAGCTCTTTAAGGGACATGTAAATTTGTAAATATTATTGGATCTCTGTAATTTGAAATACTAAAGAATAAATTTATTCAATAAAATTGCCATTGGCTTCAACCACAACCTCCAGATGACTTCGGAAATCTTCTGCAACTCTTCTAGACAGTTTCCTTATTTAAGTTGGTGAATGCTGCCATAATCTTGGCCGTCAGTTCATTTTTGGTATTACAAGGAGTTTTGTTAGTCTCTCACTCTTTTTCTTACAGACGGAGCCCAACTGACCCTACTATACTGGGCAGTCAACAAAATCAAAAACAAATAATGCACATGTATAAAATTAAAAATATAAAATGGCAACAATTTACCTATTGTGCTCTGTAGATTATTGTGAATGAATGTCCCATTACTGTGTCAGTGTGCCAGACTGAGTAAAAGGTCTGTATTATATAGCAAAGTGTGCTGCAAATTTGTATGCTGCCAGCCACAACTACCCTACTTACTAGTTCTATTTCTTTTTGCTGATGCATTTTCAGTTCAAATCAATATAGTATTGATTACACTTATATATATATATATATATATATATATATATATTAGATATTTCTTTTTTATTAACTGAATTTTATATCCATGAGCCACTGAGTGTCTTCTAGTAGTTATTAACTCGTTTTCCCACTGAGATGGCATAAGGTGCAAAACTTGTTTGTTTTTGTTTTTTTTTATAGTGGGAACACTTACATAAGGTTGTTGTTGATGTTGATTTCATAAAATGCAGAACTCCTGCTGTAATTAATTGTGAATTTAAAAACCCTGTACAGTATATGTGTGTTGCCAAGGATATGTATGGTTTTGAATTCAGAATTGTCTTTCTATAAGACTACTTGCCACAAGTATGAAACATTTGGATTAAACTATGCAAGAAAGAGACCAGCTTACCAAGTTAGGAATCCAGGGGAAATAACTTGAATCAAAACCAGAGGAAGTAAAAAGGAGGGGAGTGTGAAAAGCCTTTTTTTCATTGTCTGATGCTGACTGACATATTTCAATAAGAACAGTCGGACTCCAGGCTATGTCGGTTGATATGATTTTTATCCCTCTTTCATTTGACACAATTTGGATTTCAGATTTGTCCTTCTCCCAGTATGGTTTCCACCCAGGCCTAGAAAGCTTAACTCTTCTGCTATTTAACCCTTAGCTGGGAGATAATAAGCAATAATTCAAAAGTAAACATAACGGTCATGGCTGGGATTTGAACTTGTATCTTCAATTCCATTTTCTGTGCTGATAACCATTTTACACATTCTTGCCTTTTCTACTCTGTTCCAGCTTTTGTCTTTCTATTTGCGGGTAAAATAGTCTTGCAAACTGGCTTATTCTGCATGCACTTCTACTATGTGCTCTGTCATTTCAGGACATGGACGATAATGGCTCTTCGCAACATCCTATCCTTAGTAGTGTTTAGCAGTGTTTCTCTTTTTACTATCTTTCTCCCTCCCTCTTCTGCCATCCATTTATACAGACTCTTTAGGTAGGCTACTTGTTTTTTTCCCTCTACCTTTCTTCCCTGTATATCTTTTGAGTAACAAATTCTCCACATCATATTTATGTGTCCTAGAAATTTAAACCATCCCATTCTGATTCTAAATATAAGTGTCCTTTTTGTTTTCATTTTCCTTAATACTTCCTCATTGCTCAAATGCTTCATCTATGGTATTCTCAGCATCCTTCTGTAGACCACATCTCTGATGCTTGTCTCTTTCTGATTCTAGGTAGAAGTGTTCTTTTTGTTTCCATTTATCACCAAACAAAAATTAAAACACTATAGCTGGGACTCTAACAGGTACTATCACCGCTTTGGACTTGGTATCTATACCAATGTTTACTATTTATTACTGTCTTAATAGTAAGTCTGATTAGTTCAATAAAGTCAAATTGGCAATCTCAAAAATAGCTTGTTAGTTTTAATGCCTCCCAAACTAAACTGCTCTTTTTTTTTTAATTTTTTGTTTTACATCAGCATGTGTGATGCTAATCTCCAGGAAGAGTAACTCATTGAAGTTTCTAAGTTTAATGTTTTTCACTGATATGAACTGGAATGATTATATCGAGTCAAATGCTATGTCTGCTACTAAAAATTTGGTTCACTGTGTCATACTAAACAATTTTTCTCACCCAAATCTTCCTTGAATCTTTATAAGCCTACCATTCATCTGTTGATTGAATATTGTTGCCACATATGGTTTGGTGCTTCTGATATATATATATCTAGAGATTCTTGACAAAATACAAAGAAGAAACTGCAATGTTATCAGTTCTCACCTGATATCACTACCCACTATCAAAATGTACCCTTTCCTATAAATATTTACATGACAATTGTTCTGATGAGCTCTTCTCTTTGCCATTTCTACTTCATTTTAAATGTAGTACTAGATTTCGAAGCTTGACCTCATTGTTTTACTGTTGAAATTTTCAAGTGTAAGCTCTATTATAAGGTTTTTCTGTCTCACACTCCTTGCCTGTGGAACTCTGTTAGCTTTTTGCTTTCCTGTCAATTGGAATGTTTAATAATTTAAATGCAATGACAATCATCATCTCCTGTCTTCTTGAATCCTGATCTTTTTATTGTTCTTTCTCCTCGGTAATGGTTTCTTGGTTTCATTCACTCTATTCTCCTCAGTAGCCCCTTGCATCTTAGTAGCTTTAATGTGTTGCTGGAGGTCAATTGATTAAAATACAATGAAAGTAGCATAATGATTACAAGTTTTGGGTGTCGCATTTGAGGAAATTGGTATAATGATATATGATCTTGTAATGAAGTAGATGTTGTCCAGTTTTGGAATATTGCTTAGACAGTTGGCAAATTCTACAACAATCAAGGGTTGCATGAATGCTAGTTACACCACTGCTTATAAGTATTGCATCTCAAATAGTATTTAGAATGAGTGACAAACTCTGTAATTTAGTGTACCATTAGAATATCCTGTAATAAAACTTATAAAAAAAAAATCATTCAATATTATGATTAGTATCAAATCAACCATATGTGACCAAGATTCATCAATGTAACAAGTGGCAACAAGTAAATATTGACAAATAAACACATTATATAAAAATGGTTTAAGCTAAGCCTCAATTTACTTTCTTTGAAACTGAGTGAAAGGTGTTGGCTGTTTTTTAAAGGTACCTCAATATAGAATTACAACTACATGTGTTCAGTACATCTCAGAATTACTATTACTCCCACACAATACAACTTAGAAAATGAACAAAGAAAATTATACTAATAATGAACGAAATGAAAATGTATTGACTGAGACAACTTGTGACTATAATTCCTACAATTTCTTAAATTGTCACATCCATCATATTCAATGAAACATGTATAAATGAAAGTTTGCTGCTTATATATATATATATATATTATAATAATAATAACAATTATAATAGCTAGCCACTCATATTTGAGGATACCCATCTACTAGGGCGGCTAGCTAATCCTTATTGTAGACCCTTGCTCAGCCACATTTTTGCTCAACACCCACACTGCCCACCTGTGGTTTATACTGCAACTATACTGAGCCAACCTTAGTTACAGTTTCTGGGAGTGAACTTGTTATCTGGCATGATCAACAATTTGAACAAGGCCAGCACGCACAAGCTCTCGACCACAATGACTTGTAGTTTCATGTTAGCACAGCTGTTGAAGGCCCCCAAGAGTTCTGTCTACCCAATTTCACTTAAAAGGCTTGGGTCAACCCCTGGTATAGTTTTCAGGCAATTTCTAAAGGTGCTGCATGGTGGAATCGACCTCGATCTAGTCTGATAACTATATATATATATATATATATATATATATATATATATATATATATATATAAAAGCAAGTTCATTGCCAGCTGATACCATATAAAAGTGACAGAAGATGATCAAGGAATAAAATTTACTTTGACAGAATCTGTCAAGAACCCTCCTCTAAAAATAAATAAATAAAATAAAAATTCTTGCCATGGATAAATCCTTTAGGACAAATATTTACATAAACTTTTGAATCGTCAGATTTTTTTAAAATGTAAAGCCTATGAATATTTTATTGTCCCCATGACTACTTGCAAGGAAGAGTGAAAAAGGAGACGAGAGAGAGAGAGAGACAAAGCAAGAAAGAGATGGGAAGGTAGAGAGAAAGAAATTAGAAAGAGATATAGGGAGAGAGATAGGATAGAAAGACAAGAGGAAGACAAATGAGTGAAAGTGATGGGAACAGAGGGAGAAAAAAAGGAGAGAAAACAAAGAAAGAGACAAGTTGAGAAATACAGTGTCATTTGAATCTAGTAATAATATGAACTTGGATTTGGAGAAATACATACAAATAAAATTATTATTTTGTTACTCCATCTTATTATTGTTGCTTTGTTTTCACAACACATTGGGTCAATACATTCTTTGTCATCATCATCATTATTATTATTATTATTATAATTTTATTACTAGTTTTACTCCATCTTATTATTGTTGCTTTTTTATCACAACACATTGGGTTAATATATTCTTTGTTATCATCATCATTATTATTATTATTATAATTTTATTACTAGTTTTACTCCATCTTATTATTGTTGCTTTTTTATCACAACACATTGGGTCAATATATTCTTTGTCATCATCATCATCATTATTATTATTATTATAATTTTATTACTAGTTTTACTCCATCTTATTATTGTTGCTTTTTTATCACAACACATTGGGTCAATACATTCTTTGTCATCATCATCATCATCATCATCATCATTATTATTATTATTATTATTATTATTATAATTTTATTACTAGTTTTACTCCATCTTATTATTCTTGCTTTTTTTTTTATTACAATACACTGGGTTGATACACTCTTATCATCATCACCATCATCATCATAATTTAAAAAAAAATTTATTCCATTTTATTATTGTTGCTTTTTTTATCACAGTACTGTGTGTTGATAAAATATAATGTTATATGTCAGTCTCATGTTTTCTTTTGTAATATATAACAATAAAATGATAATGGAAATAATGATTATGATAAAAATGTGCATTGAACCAAAATGATGTTAGAAGTATAGGGTTAAAATAAACTTTAGAAGGAACAGATACCCAATAATACACAGAAAATAAGGGATAAACCTCCACTCCTGTTTGAATGACCTGGGAGATGTATGAAGTGGGTGATAGTCGAACCTATCTACTTCTATACTGTGAACTCACAAAAGAGAACTCTACCTTTCTATGAAACTGAACCATTCTAATTAAACATTGTGCTTATGGAAATACACTGTTAATCTATATTTTGTCATTGTTAGAAAACTCAATTTTGTTATGTATCCTATCTGCTTTTCTTTTTCTTCATTCAAATCTTGTGGATTATTGAATGTGAATTATTAATATTGAATTGAATTATTAATATCTTTAATGAACAATAATACTATTCCAAGTATGTGTATCTAACCTAACTTTATAATACTGTAAAAAAATGCCATGACTTCTTGGAAAAATACTGGAGTGGTTTCCTGTTCTCTTCTCCACAGTTTTGAATAGTTCCTTTTCTCGACTGGCTGTCCCCAAGACAAACAAGTTTACCTTGCTATTTAACTTATAGTTGGATGAAAAGAGATTGATTCATGTCTTTTCCAATAGTTTTAGTGCAAAAGGAGATGCAACAGATTAAGGTGGGATTAGAACTCTGCTTGAAGAGTCCATTTTCCACACTGATAACTGTTATACTACATGCACATCCTAAATAGTACGAAAATGCAGGGGATTAAATGTCATCGAATACAGTAGTCAAGTTTTGGTTACCAAGATCTTGGTTATAATTGACTTAGTTGTAATTGTAAGGATAAAGAAGGTACTTATTTCCCTTTGGTGGAGATAAGTCACGTGGGTCACATGGTGGTTGCTTAGTGACATCACTCTATACAGAGATGAAAACGCTGGTTAGTTCAGATTTGTTTACAGCAACAATAAGGTTGCTTTCTTAGATGCTCCCCCTCCCTAGCCTGAGCAAAGGCTAAATCTGCCTCCCCAGCAGACTACAGGACCATGGTGTCATTTCTCTTTGGGAATAGATATATTTTCTTGATATAAAGTGAAACTTCAGCTTGCAGTCCTCAAATTGGAAAAACCCAAGACTTGTTGTTTCCTGTTCATGGAATATGTCTTCACCTAGGACATAGATGAATCTGGTGTCCACAAAATGGCTTCTCCAGGTACAGGTGTATCTCCATATTATATGTAAGCTCCTTCCATTTTGTTTTTCTTTACACTCTGTTTTGTATGTGATATATTATTCTTCATGTGGGAAACATGTATATATGTAAATTTAAATATAGTTTTACGTTTGTTGGTTGGTTGGTTGGGTTTTATGGCATATCAACCACTGTGGGTCATTTAATGCCAAATTAAGGTATATAAATATATGCATTATACATATATATATATATATATATATATATATATATATATATATATATATATATATATATACAGACATACACATATACCTATACATATATTAAATATACAGTACTATCAAACATATAACTGGCAACATTATTTTTTCAAAAATGCATAGCTGGCAACATTATTGTTTCAAAAATACATAGCTGGCAACATTATTGTTTCCAAAAAACGTATAGCTGGCAACATTGTTGTTTCAAAAATGTATAGCTGGCAACATTGTTGTTTCAAAAACGCATAGCTGGCAACATTATTTTTCCAAAAAACGTATAGCTGGCAACACTTCTACTTCAAAAACGTATAGCCAGCAACACTGCCTTTTCCAAAAAACATACAGCTGGCAACATTATTGTTTCAAAAACGTATAGCTGTCAACATTATTTTTCCGAAAACATTATCTGAGGCCTTGTTGTTGGACGTAGTTTATCGTCATACCCAGGACACGGATGTAGTTTATCGTCATACCAAGGATGTTTTACGTTTGTGTATATCTTGGTATTATAAAAGTCTCTCTCAGAACAAAGCGTGTTTGTCATTCTTTTTCCTTTCAGTCATTCTGTTCCATCCATGAATCATGGTGTTATTATATCATTGATATAATAATGTCCATAATGAGGGCAAGGAAAATGGAAGAATAAATCTTTCTTCCAAGTGCTCACATTATATAATAAAGCATTCAAATAAGTCTATAGATGAAATTTAATGAAAAAATGTCACTGAATGTTCCATATTTTCTCTCTTAAAAACAGAAAATGAACTTTATATATTGGACACTGAAAATATTTGTGGACATTGGCTTCAATTAAAAGAGGCAGACAGAGACATTAAACTGTCTACAGACATTAATTTCTCTTGAGAGAGGGAAAAAGAAAGAGACAATGGAACTGGAAAAGAGAATGATTTTAAATATTTTAAGCACTCAAATGTCTACTGGCATACGGTCTTCAGGTAGGAAAGAGACAAAAAATTCTGGCATTATAGTTTTCACTAAATTTACTTCTGAGACTTTTGTAGAAATGCAGGAATTTTAAATTGCTTCCACTGTTGTGTAAACGCCATTCTTTTCTATTCCTGCAGCATTTTTTTTCCTTCTCCCATGTTTTTGTTTCTTGTTTCCATCCCATTCCATTTGCTTTTGTTCAGCTGAGAATTCTTCAACTTCAATTCTTTCGTGAGTGAATTATTTTCATAACAACTAAAGTAATTTGTACAGTTCAATAGCTCTGTGGTCGTAACAGCTTTTTAAAATACAACAGAGTTGAACTGTTCAAATTCCAGAATTTAAAAAAAAAATAAAATTATATTTGAAATAAGTTTCTTATAGTCCTCAATAATCTCAAGATCACAATGTCAGCATTTAAATCTCCAGTGTTGACAAGGAAAAAAACTCATAGTAATTAATAAGTAATTAAGAGAATACAAAGTTAAAAGTTAATTTATTAATAAGAATACTAAGTTAATATCTTAGTTCTTATCAAAACTTAAGACTTATAAAAGAAGACATATACATATATATTATGAAATGGATTAAGTTCAACAATTATTTACTTCCTGTTTATAGGTTATTTTAATAGATACAATTTATTTTAGTAAATGCACTGTTTTTAAATTAATCAATATTAATTACATTTACCAGCCAGGATGTTTGAGAAATTTCAACAGAAATTGAACCTGTGTCCTATATGAAACTATCATTTGATCTGATGTGCTATACTACTTGGCTATAGAGAAGCATCTGGGGAGCAAAGTTCAAATTACAGTTTTTAAACAACAAATCTTCGGTGATCTTTCCCAAATGATTATATCTACTCAAGAAACGTGCCTTAACGTAAACATTGACAACTTATTATGGAATGTTTTAAATCTGCCAATTATTTAATATATTTTCTGTTCATATATATATATATATATATATATATATATATATATATATATATATATATATATATATTAATGTATATTTGGGCAGCAAACATTTTTTAACATGTTTTGTTGAATATGACAGACAGAGAAAATTTTATTTTTTATTTAGTTTTTCCAGCATTCTCCCATTTTTCTGTTTGGTGTGAGTAAGGGAGTGCAATAAATTGCCTGTATTGTCTGTTGCCTCAAGCACTTTCAGCTTTTCATAATAGAAGCAACAGATCAGATATGGCAGCAATATTCAATGCATGGTTGAATGGCAGATTTATAAATGTGCAAAATAGATTCTGATGAGAAAGTTTTTCTTGCATGACATCGTGAACCAACTTTCCTAGCAAGCAGACCTGATTCAATATAATCATGCCATTTCATGTCAGTGGGCCAAGATATGAGACCAAGAAGGTGTAGTGTTGTTCTCCTGGAGGTTAGCATCAGCCATGAATACTTCTTGAGTTATTTCATGTCGAAATGAATTATTTCATCATCTTTTGCATGGTTTTTGTTTTCAACCAGAGATCTTGCATTATGGATGTTCTCCATTATTGTATGACCTCAGAGAGAGGGTACCTTTTGAGGAACATATATAGTGCCAAGCAATGCTGACTTCTGAAGTGATCTGATACTAGGCTTTATTATGATTTTCTCAATGTAGAAATAAGTTTGGTGGTATAGACTCCAATGATAACAGGGACTGTGGGCCAATAGTGGCCTAAATGTCCCACAGTTTGGTAATTTCAATCTGGAAGTCTGTGCATTCTTTGAGCTTGGCAATTTCTTTGACAATCATATTATGGTCATCAGGAACATCCATGTCAATGAGCAGGCATATTCTTCATTAGTGTTATTATTATTATTTGAGTTTGTGAGCAGATACTAGGTAAATATTAGTTGTTTATACCTGTGCCATTAGGGAAATATTAGTCAGTTATATTTGAGTATTTCATCAGTAGCCCCTTTTTGGAGAGGGCCTTGTACCACTGCAGATGATGTAATCAGTGTATTTTAGGGTATTAGTGAGAAAGGGCATTCAACAGACAATCCTGGAATTTGAACTCAGCTTGCAGATTCCATTATTTGTAGTGAATATCCATTAAATTACCCACACATCTTGCACTATGAACTACCACTTCCTTTTTTATGATATTGAACAATCAGCTTTAACTGATTTTGTATCTACAGGGTGTGATGAGTAAACTGTCACCATTTTATATTCTTAATTTCCTGCATGTGTGTTATTTGTTTTTGTTGACTTCAATAGTAACGTCAGTTGAGCAGTATCAGTGAGAAAAAGATCACCATGATGCAATTCATTCCACCAGAAATTTGGAAATGGCTTGTTGTACTGCTTGATATTCAAGCCAGAAACTCCAATCTTAACATTTCAGAGTGTTTGGGTGTCAATCTGAGGACAGTGCAGATGATTCAAAAAGAGTTGGACGTGTCTAAAGGTGGTTACAAAGGTATGGCAGCTCAGAAAACTCATTCTGATTGTTCTGATAAGAACTCCCGAATTGGTTGAACAGACTGAACATGGAAGCCTACACCAAGTGCCTTGAGGAGGTAGTGCTGGCCTGGGTCAAGTGGGTGGTTGCTGGAAGCCTATGTCTGGCAAGAGGACTCTGCACCATGCCACACAAGCAGGAGAACCCAGTCATGGCTTCCAGACAATTTCTGTGACCACATCACCCCTTATATCTAGCTACTTAATTCCCCAGTTTGCAACCCCTTTGATTATTATATGTGGGGCACAGTTGAGCAAGTGACCAACAAAACTTTTTGTAACACCAAAGATGAACTGAAGGCAAGGATTATGGCAGCATTCACCAATTTAAACAAGGAGACTGTCCAGAAGAGTTGCAGGAGGATTCCGAAGTCGTCTGGAGGCTATGGTTAAAGCAATGGCGATTTTATTGAATAAATTTACTCTTTAGTATTTCAAGATATTTTTGTGTAATTTTGGTAAATATATGTTAAAATGAGATGTCAGTGTTATTTTCATTTTTGCGTAATTTAGTTGAAAATTTATCCATCGCATCCTGTACATTCACTTGTAGTGAGTTTATGTATCTCTGATATTTTGTCATTGTTATAAAATGTTTTTATGTATCTAGTCTACCTTTTACTTCACTTCAGATTGAGTTGTTTGTTGAGCGTGTTAATGTCTTCAGTGAAGCAGAATGTAGAAAGGCAAGTTAAAATTGACAAGACAAAATTGGGTTTTCAGTGAAATTACAATATCAGCAACACTTGTAAAAAAATGAAATGGAGATTGTAATTCCGGATTATATAGAAAAGAGAAAAATAGAGAATGGATAAAGAATGTGGAGAAGGTTACAAAATAAGAGAGAGAAAAAGTAAAAGTATAAAGAGAGAACATTCCAGTCAATCCTCATTCAGTGGAATAA
>OZ010603.1:44613924-44728924 GCA_963932145.1 Acanthosepion lycidas | reverse complement strand
GTGTGAGAGTGAAAATGAGGCTGGGTTAAGTCTAAAAAGAGAAATGATAAAAAATGCTAAGAGGAAAAGTGACAGTAGAACAAGAAAAACAAGAAATATAAAGGGTGAAAGTAAAGAGGCAGTGTGAGAGAGAAAGAGAGAGAAATGACTTGAATAAAGAAAAAAAGAACAAGAAATGCAATTTAGAGAAAGATAATAAAAATTTAAAGAAGTTTAAAATTCTAGTACACTACAAAAAGAAAATTATGTGTTAATTTAATAGAAAAGTTAGAAGCTAAATAAACGTTTAAACAAAAAGAAAGAAAAAAGAAGAAAAGAACTTTAGTAATCATCAGAATAAATCTGATTAAGTCTGATATCAATAAGACAAAGTGTTGACCTTTACATTTAGCCCATATTCTTTTGGGAAGGCATTTTTTTGCCAGCCATTTTTGTTTTCAGTAAGTTTTAAAAAGGAAAAACAATAACAAAAGGACAACATCCACCTCCTCTCTTGCTTTTTGCATTTCCTTCCGTTGGAGGTGGTAAGGAGAAGGCAAGGAGGACAGAGAGAGGGAAAGCTGAGAAGGGTGAGGGAAAGCGATGAAAGGAAATGGAGGAGGAAATGAAAGGAGGAAATGAAAGGGAGGGAGGGTGTGAGACGAGGAAGGAAGGAGAAAGAAAAGGAAGAAGTGAAATGAGAGGTAAGGATAGAAGGGAGAGAAAAAGGGAGAAAGAGATCAAAGGGGAGGGGAGAGGAGAGAAAAAAGAGTGTGGACAAATGAAAGGAGAGGGAGATAAAAAGGAAGAGACAGAAGAGGGAGGGAGTGAAGGAAGTGATGGAGAAGGATGGAGAAAGGAAGGGAAGAGAAAGGGTAGAGAGGATGAGGAGTGGGAGAGAGAAAAGGTGTGAAGGAGGGAAGAGAGGATGGGGGGAGGAAGAAAAATGGAAGGGAAAGCAGGAAGTGAGGAAGAGATAGAATCTAACAAAATAGTTTTATTTATTCATGCAATGGTTTCTGGAGGAATGGAGAAACTTGAAAATTGATGGAAGCTTGAAGAGAAAGATTTTACAAAATGGATGGTGACATGAAATATAAAGTAGAGAAATGATAATGATGAGATTAACTGTTTCCTTATAAGGAGACGTAAAAGAGAGAATAAAAGTGGGGAAAATGGGAATAAACGGGAGGGAAAGAGTAAAAAAAAGTAAAAGAAAAGGAGAAAGTATTAAAAAAAAAAAAAGAGAGAATGATAAAGGGAGATCACTCATGAAAAAGAAACAAATGAAAACTGCAAGGGAATAAATAAGGTGAGGATTAGAAAATATAAGAAAAAAAAATAAAATAAAATAAAAGAGAGAGAGAGAGAAAGGTTTGTAAAGGAGAATGGTAAAAGAAAGACAGGTGATAAATATTTATAGTAATTTAGAAACTATAAAGATGATAAAAATGAAAATGGAGAAAAAAGTGAGAGAGAAAGAGAGAGAGAGAGAGAGAGAGAGAGAGAGATTGAGAAAAGAGAATATGAAAATAAAAGGAAGAAGCAGAATTATTTGATTTGAATCTAAATTAAAATTTTAAAAAACGGACAACTATTTTATAAGAACAAAGACAATATGCCGAGATATGGCAAGACCTTGGCCAATTTGATTGTTGAACTGTTACTACCTGATTAAAAAAATATTTTTCTTACTGCTAAATTATCTTAAAAAAATTAATGACTTTAATAATAAAGGTTGAGCATAAAAACCGAAAGACATGCAAATGTCATCAGAGGTTGAGAAAAGATGAGACAAAAGGTGGAGTTTATTTAACAAATTTATGACTAAAAGAAATGCATTCTACAAAGTTCAAGACTAAAATAAAGAACAGAGAAGAAATGTAGTGTAAAAAATGTGATTAAAACCAAGAATTATTAAACAAAAGGAGATTTATTTTTTTATTTTTAAAGATGGTAGGATTTTTATTTAGATGGGAGATCAAATTTTATACTAGGCCAGTTTAATGAATGAGCACCCATCTCAGGAATATATTGAAAAGAGTGCTCATTAAACGAACGTTGTGTCAAATTTTCCCTTGTATGGTGGCAGATAATAGAAATATTTCTTTGTTTTTAGAAATGGTAGAGTTGGTTGGAATAAAAGAACAATGGTATGAAAGACATAGAAAGATAGAGAGTCAGAATGTGTGTAGAGCATAAAAGGAACAGAAAAATTGAAACAGAATTTGAGGTAGAATAAAAATGTCAAGAAAGAAATGAAAGATACAAAGAGAGAAGTATGAGAAAATGAAGATTATAAAGGAAAAAATGAAAGAATAGAGAGATATAAAGAGAGGGAGGGATGAGAAGAGGAGAGAATTTGAAATGAAAGAATAGAGAGATATAAAGAGAGGGAGGGATGAGAAGAGGAGAGAATTTGAAATGAAAGAATAGAGAGATATAAAGAGAGGGAGGGATGAGAAGAGGAGAGAATTTGAAATGAAAGAATAGAGAGATATAAAGAGAGGGAGGGATGAGAAGAGGAGAGAATTTGAAATGAAAGAATAGAGAGATATAAAGAGAGGGAGGGATGAGAAGAGGAGAGAATTTGAAATGAAAGAATAGAGAGATATAAAGAGAGGGAGGGATGAGAAGAGGAGAGAATTTGAAATGAAAGAATAGAGAGATATAAAGAGAGGGAGGGATGAGAAGTGGAGAGAATTTGAAATGAAAGAATAGAGAGATATAAAGAGAGGGTGGGATGAGAAGAGGAGAGAATTTGAAATGAAAGAATAGAGAGATATAAAGAGAGGGAGGGATGAGAAGAGGAGAGAATTTGAAATGAAAGAATAGAGAGATATAAAGAGAGGGAGGGATGAGAAGAGGAGAGAATTTGAAATGAAAGAATAGAGAGATATAAAGAGAGGGAGGGATGAGAAGAGGAGAGAATTTGAAATGAAAGAATAGAGAGATATAAAGAGAGGGAGGGATGAGAAGAGGAGAGAATTTGAAATGAAAGAATAGAGAGATATAAAGAGAGGGAGGGATGAGAAGAGGAGAGAATTTGAAATGAAAGAATAGAGAGATATAAAGAGAGGGAGGGATGAGAAGAGGAGAGAATTTGAAATGAAAGAATAGAGAGATATAAAGAGAGGGAGGGATGAGAAGAGGAGAGAATTTGAAATGAAAGAATAGAGAGATATAAAGAGAGGGAGGGATGAGAAGAGGAGAGAATTTGAAATGAAAGAATAGAGAGATATAAAGAGAGGGAGGGATGAGAAGAGGAGAGAATTTGAAATGAAAGAATAGAGAGATATAAAAAGAGGGAGGGATGAGAAGAGGAGAGAATTTGAAATGAAAGAATAGAGAGATATAAAGAGAGGGTGGGATGAGAAGAGGAGAGAATTTGAAATGAAAGAATAGAGAGATATAAAGAGAAGGGGGGATGAGAAGAGGGGAGAATTTGAAATGAAAGAATAGAGAGATATAAAGAGAAGTGGGGATGAGAAGAGGAGAGAATTTGAAATGAAAGAATAGAGAGATATAAAGAGAGGGAGGGATGAGAAGAGGAGAGAATTTGAAATGAAAGAATAGAGAGATATAAAGAGAGGGAGGGATGAGAAGAGGAGAGAATTTGAAATGAAAGAATAGAGAGATATAAAGAAAGGGAGGGATGAGAAGAGGAGAGAATTTGAAATGAAAGAATAGAGAGATATAAAGAGAGGGAGGGATGAGAAGAGGAGAGAATTTGAAATGAAAGAATAGAGAGATATAAAGAGAGGGAGGGATGAGAAGAGGAGAGAATTTGAAATGAAAGAATAGAGAGATATAAAGAGAGGGAGGGATGAGAAGAGGAGAGAATTTGAAATGAAAGAATAGAGAGATATAAAGAGAGGGAGGGATGAGAAGAGGAGAGAATTTGAAATGAAAGAATAGAGAGATATAAAGAGAGGGAGGGATGAGAAGAGGAGAGAATTTGAAATGAAAGAATAGAGAGATATAAAGAGAGGGAGGGATGAGAAGAGGAGAGAATTTGAAATGAAAGAATAGAGAGATATAAAGAGAGGGAGGGATGAAAAGAGGAGAGAATTTGAAATGAAAGAATAGAGAGATATAAAGAGAGGGAGGGATGAGAAGAGGAGAGAATTTGAAATGAAAGAATAGAGAGATATAAAGAGAGGGAGGGATGAGAAGAGGAGAGAATTTGAAATGAAAGAATAGAGAGATATAAAGAGAGGGAGGGATGAGAAGAGGAGAGAATTTGAAATGAAAGAATAGAGAGATATAAAGAGAGGGAGGGATGAGAAGAGGAGAGAATTTGAAATGAAAGAATAGAGAGATATAAAGAGAGGGAGGGATGAGAAGAGGAGAGAATTTGAAATGAAAGAATAGAGAGATATAAAGAGAGGGAGGGATGAGAAGAGGAGAGAATTTGAAATGAAAGAATAGAGAGATATAAAGAGAGGGAGGGATGAGAAGAGGAGAGAATTTGAAATGAAAGAATAGAGAGATATAAAGAGAGGGAGGGATGAGAAGAGGAGAGAATTTGAAATGAAAGAATAGAGAGATATAAAGAGAGGGAGGGATGAGAAGAGGAGAGAATTTGAAATGAAAGAATAGAGAGATATAAAGAGAGGGAGGGATGAGAAGAGGAGAGAATTTGAAATGAAAGAATAGAGAGATATAAAGAGAAGGGGGGATGAGAAGAGGGGAGAATTTGAAATGAAAGAATAGAGAGATATAAAGAGAAGTGGGGATGAGAAGAGGAGAGAATTTGAAATGAAAGAATAGAGAGATATAAAGAGAGGGAGGGATGAGAAGAGGAGAGAATTTGAAATGAAAGAATAGAGAGATATAAAGAGAGGGAGGGATGAGAAGAGGAGAGAATTTGAAATGAAAGAATAGAGAGATATAAAGAGAGGGAGGGATGAGAAGAGGAGAGAATTTGAAATGAAAGAATAGAGAGATATAAAGAGAGGGAGGGATGAGAAGAGGAGAGAATTTGAAATGAAAGAATAGAGAGATATAAAGAGAGGGAGGGATGAGAAGAGGAGAGAATTTGAAATGAAAGAATAGAGAGATATAAAGAGAGGGAGGGATGAGAAGAGGAGAGAATTTGAAATGAAAGAATAGAGAGATATAAAGAGAAGGGGGGATGAGAAGAGGGGAGAATTTGAAATGAAAGAATAGAGAGATATAAAGAGAAGTGGGGATGAGAAGAGGAGAGAATTTGAAATGAAAGAATAGAGAGATATAAAGAGAGGGAGGGATGAGAAGAGGAGAGAATTTGAAATGAAAGAATAGAGAGATATAAAGAGAGGGAGGGATGAGAAGAGGAGAGAATTTGAAATGAAAGAATAGAGAGATATAAAGAAAGGGAGGGATGAGAAGAGGAGAGAATTTGAAATGAAAGAATAGAGAGATATAAAGAGAGGGAGGGATGAGAAGAGGAGAGAATTTGAAATGAAAGAATAGAGAGATATAAAGAGAGGGAGGGATGAGAAGAGGAGAGAATTTGAAATGAAAGAATAGAGAGATATAAAGAGAGGGTGGGATGAGAAGAGGAGAGAATTTGAAATGAAAGAATAGAGAGATATAAAGAGAGGGAGGGATGAGAAGAGGAGAGAATTTGAAATGAAAGAATAGAGAGATATAAAGAGAGGGAGGGATGAGAAGAGGAGAGAATTTGAAATGAAAGAATAGAGAGATATAAAGAGAGGGAGGGATGAGAAGAGGAGAGAATTTGAAATGAAAGAATAGAGAGATATAAAGAGAGGGAGGGATGAGAAGAGGAGAGAATTTGAAATGAAAGAATAGAGAGATATAAAGAGAGGGAGGGATGAGAAGAGGAGAGAATTTGAAATAAAAGAATAAAAGTTCAAGAAAAAAGTGGCAACTTCCTCCTCTACTCAAACTTATAGGAGTATGAGAAAAGAAAGAAGATGTGAGTGCAAAATAGAATGAAAGGTAATGGAGAGAAGTAGAAAATAGAAAGTATGAGACAGAGGTATGAACTGGAAAAGAGAGAAAAAAGGAAGAAATTTTTAAAAAGTGATCATGGTGATGTTAGTACTAGGATCAGTAGATATCAACAGACTGAGATAGACATGAACAGACTGATTTAGATAGATAGATAGATATGAACATACAGAGATAGATATAAATAGAGTGAGATGTTGAGAGACTGAGATAGATAGGTATGAGCAGACTGAGATAAATAGACAGGTATGAACAGACTGTGATAGATAGATAGATAGATAGATAGATATGAACAGACTGAGATAGATAGAGAGACAGATATGAACATACTGAGATAGATAGATACAGAGATAGATATGAACAGATTGAGATAGATATAAACAGACTGAGAAAGATAGATAGGTAGGTATGAAGAGATATAGGTAGTTAGCTAGCTAGCTACCTAGATAGATAGATATATAGATATAAACAGACATATATAAATAGAGAGCTATAAACAAATGGAGTCTCGAGAGAGTAGGACTCAAAAGTAGATTTTTCTTGTTAAAAATCTCATTTATTTTCATTTAAGAATTTGTCAGTTGAAAAGAAAAAAGAAAGAAAAGAAAATTAGAAAGAGATTTTTCAAGTTTCATTCTTACTTTGGTTTGATTGTTTCAAATAGTTAGATGAAAATGATTTTGTCTCGAGAGGAATTACAGGTTTATGATGAAATGTCTTTTTTTTAATCATTTATTTTGAATAAAAAATGTTTGAAAGTAATTTTCTTTGAATTAAGATTTAAGTTAGATTTTTATAAAAGCGATCACTTGAATTTTCTTTTTCATTCAAAACCAGTCCAAAATTGGTTAGAGCTTGAATTAGAAAGGAGGAAAATCATAATAAGGTCGACTAACAATCAGATTATGCCTTTCAATGTAAGATAATGAAACTTTTAGTAAAAAGGAATCTGTCACCTACCATTAGGAATATATATATATATATATATATATATATATATATATAAGTGCGCAGGTATGCAGAAAATAGAAAAGAACACGTTGGGTGCATAATCCAGAGTTCCTTAGTATTTTTGTTTTTATTTTTAAGAGGACAGTGCTCCATACAGAAGTGGAGCTTTATTATAATATTTTTTTGTTTAAAAATATGATTCCTTTGCTACATAAGAGTTCTCATGTTTCAAAAACGAGAGTCGAAACCATCCAAATAATTATTAAAATTAAGCTGAATTGAGGTGTTTAGTACTGTTTCATCTTCAAGCAAAATTTTAGGAATAAGCTATCTCTTGGTTTACGTGTGTTTTTAGGCATGGTTCGTTATAACATTCATTATTGTGGGAGTGGCTAGGCTAGTTTTCTTCGTTAAGTGGTCAGAGAGTTAATTCTTATCTATAGATTCATCATCTTCTGAGAGGTTTTGCTAAGATTGGGTAGGGTATCTATTTCAAGGCTATTGTTGGTGGTCATCCTCTAGTTAGTTCCCAGTGGGGGATATTTTTATGGCGCGCCTACAAGTCGTTATGCTTCGGGAGGATTGTGTTTTATTATTGTCTATCTGATTATCTATTTATTTATTTGTTTATTCAAGTGGGTGTTTTATATACAAACCATATTGCACTGAATTTCAATTTGTTTTTTGACGACTACAGAAAAAGTTTTTCCTATTTAATGATTTGGCTAAGCTTTTAAGACTTTTATTAAAGTATGGGATTTTTATATATATATATATATATATATATATATATATTTATATTACATAATTCTGCAAAAAATTAATCAGAAATAAACATTTCCATTTTGCCATACAAATTCTCCAATATTATTTTTTGATATATAAAAATATATATTTTATCATATATATATATATATATATATATATATATATATATATATATATATATATATATCTTTTCCCCTTCCTTTCCATAACACTCAATGTTCTGTCTTTCAATCAACATGAACCTGTTATTTTTTTTAAAGATAATTATGTAGCATTCCTTGTAGTTTTTTGAAATAAAGTGTTAAAGTGGTCATTTTAAAAATATCGCCTGAAGAGACTGTCAGGTCAAAACCATCGTTGTGTATTTTAATTGACCTCCTGATTTTTAAAGTTAAAAGCTCTACACATTATTTCTATTTTTACTTATATTTTTTCTCACATGTATTGAGCAGTTTTTACTCCTACTGTTTCCTGGTCTGATTCAACTCTATGTATTATATATATATTCATTGAATAATATAGACATATTATATCTATTTTTATACTGATCCTTTCCAGTTCTCTAATCAGTTTCATGATGTTATGATGAAATTCCTCAAGGAAGGTACTATAGCTTTTTTCTACCCAAGCACTTTCGATCTTCTCCAAGTTCATCTTCAGAGGGTAAATTACAAAGACAAATTTATTGTAACTGTAATAAAATCTGCATTTTCTTGTGATGGGGATTTTTAAAAACTTGTGTAAATATACTCTGTTATAATTATTTAAAATTTTTTAAATATATCCATTGTTACTATGGAGTTTTTTGCGAAACAAGCATGTAAGGGGAATAACTGGAAATCACCATCACAATGAAATTCAGATTTTATCACAACAAATAGACATATGTCTATCATATTCAATGAAACATGTTTGAATGAAGATATGCTGTCTAAATATACATATATATATTTAGACGGTTGTTTGTCAAAGTTGGGTTTGACCAGGGAACAGTTATATTAAAAAATGCTCTATACACAAACCAAAAAATTGAATGTGCAGAATTGTTATATATTAAACTAGCCGAAATACCCAGTGCTGCCTGGGTATATATGGCTGCAATTGTATACCCCCACCGTATACCTGCATTCCTTGTCTAGAAATGTTTATCTGCGTCCCTGCTTGCATGCATCATCTGTTGGTTTACTAAGCTATTCTCCCTCATCATTTTTATGGTATGTCCTCTGCAAGTGTTTGTTCTTAATAAAGGAATCCCATCATTAAAACATTCTTGCGTGGTCATTGCTCGGGGTTAAATTGTTTCAATGTTTTAGATATTCAGTAAATTTCCATAATCGTAATAACTTTCAAATAGTATGGCATTGTTCACAAAACTAATAATCAAACAAAAAAAAAGGATGAAGCACCAGAGCTTGATTCAACTGCAAGTGCAAAGGCATGAATGTCCCCCTCCTTCTTCATGCGTTTACTCTAAAGCTGGGGTTAATAATAAGTTCTTCAGGAATTTTCCCCTTTCAATGCTTCCATAATCCTTCTGAAACAATCTTTGCATCAAAGGTTGTTTGAATGTCAATTTAGGATGGAATCATATGAAGAAACTATTGGCTAAATACCAAAAGCTGATTTTAAACCTAGTTTGTTGCAGATTTCGTCCACTTAACTGAAATAATCTAAACCAAACATTTGTGCAAGATAATTTGTGTGTCATATGTAATTTACATGGCAAAGCATCGATGAAAAACCAGTGAGTTATGGACGAAAAATGGGCTTTTTGAACAGTTTTTCATGGTTTTTCTTATATGTGGGAAAGGGAGCAGGACTAAAACCACACTATCTTATTTCTTGCATAATGATAATTTTTTTGTGACATGTTTGAAGAAAATCAGATAAAAAATGGGAAGTTATTCAAGTTTTTATTTTAAGTAGTACAAAAAACTCGATTTTATCACAGTTTTTTGTAATTTTTTGTGTGAGGCTAATATCGCTGGAAAAAGAGTCTGGAGATTAAAAAGTTGGTCTTGATTTAACTTTGCAACATATGCGTGTAGTGTATAACTTCATTGAAATTGGTCGAGAAATGTGGACATGCATGAATAGCATACAAACACAAAAATATTTTCTGATATATAGATATCAAAAAACAGGAAGTTTTATCACTTACAGCCCCCCTCTCCATGATTTCAACCATTGCAGTCTCATCATGCGGTAGATGCTAGTTAATCTCCTAATGCTTTATTTGCTTATTTTATGTGTGCACAACAGGAAGTGTGACAGAAGGGGATGGGTGAGGTAAGAGTGAGAAAATAGGGTGGGATGGGGAGTGAAAAAAATTATATGTACTTTCATCTGGATTCGTATAAACTCAAAATATACTTTTTAGTGTGTCAACACCCAGACATGACCTCAGACCTTTTATTTAACAGTTTTTTTTTTGGGTTTGGACATGTTACTATTGCTAGTTTTTCTTCCTGGCACAGCCTACAGACCTCATCACCATTACTGTATGACTTGGCTCTCCTCAATATGCTCCAGTTCGCATTAGGGCTTTTGTCGTTATTTTTTTCTTTTAATTTCCACACATGATTAGTCAGTCTGGTACAATTCCTATGGCTTTCTATCCTAAAAGACGAACTGTGATTGTACCATTTCTTTTTTAAGGTACTTTCATTATATCCAACATATATCTTGCTCTGACCATTTCCATGTGTGAAAGTGAGTGAAAGAGAGAGAAAGAGGCTGATAGATTATTCTATTATCTTTCTAGTGTAGGTTTTATGCAAGTGAAGATCGTAAATATGCTACAAAAAACAATAATCTTATTTCAAAATCAAGTGTAGCCGTTACAAAGAAGTCGTGATGATGTGTTTGAAAGCAAAGCTGATACACTTATCTATTCTGTCTACGTTAACCTCATTGCTAAAATACAAACAGATGTACACAACACCAGAAGCTGCACCAAGAAATGCATTAATCAATTTTATCTTTAATTTTTTTATTTACATGTCAGAAGTTTCTTTCTTGAGACAATGACTGAAATAAGAAAACATGATTAACAAAAACAGATTTCTGATACATTGCTCAACAAATCGTTCTGATTGCGTTTAAAATATTCTTAAGTTTTTAATTCAATTCAGTATATCAGATTGAAGGCACACTGGGATGGCCAAAGATGCATTCCAAAAGCTAAGCAAAGTATTAAGAAACAGAAAAATTTCATTAGAAACAAAGAAAAGAGTACTGGATTGTTAAGTAATGTCAGTGCTCCTCTATGGCAGTGAATGGTAGATAATCTCTTCACAGAAGAGGCTTGAAGCAACAGGAATATGGTTGTGGAGAGCCATGATCTGAAGGAACATGGTATATAAAAGAAGAAGGAACTATGAAATAGCAAAAATCCTATCAACCATACCTATAAAACTATTAATATCTAGCAAGACAATTCCATGGTTAACTGCATCTGATAGCATAAAACAAATTCTTTTTATTTTACCAAATATTAGAATTATATATTATATTATATATTAATAATAAATTTATGATAAGAATAATCCACTTTTTTTTATTATTTTAATAATCATATTTGATGGCATATAAGACCCATTATTTTACTAATTATATTTGATGGCATATAAGACCCATTTTTCTTTGTTGTTTTACTAATCATATTTGATGGCATATCAGACACATTATTTTATTAATTATATTTGATGGCATATAAGACCCATTGTTTTACTAATTATATTTGATGGCATATAAGACCCATTTTTCTTTGTTGTTTTACTAATCATATTTGATGGCATATAAGACCCAGTATTTTACTAATTATATTTGATGGCATATAAGACCCATTTGTTATTATTTTACTAATCATATTTGATGGCATATTAGACCCATTTTCTTTATTGTTTTAATAATTGTATTTAATGGCATATAAGATCCATTTTTCTATATTATTTTAATTATTCTATTAGGTGGCATATAAGATCCTACTTTTTCCTTTTAATTTTAAGTGCTGTATTTGCTGGTATATACGATTTACTTTTCTCTGCAAGATTTTCTTAAATTTCTAATAAATTCACAAATAGAAAGTTTGTTTTAAATTGAATCTAATCAGGAAATGGATGAAGTTCCATTAACTGAACAACATTGATTATACCAGCACAATTTCCTCATAGTCCCTGCCAAAATGGTTAGAAGTTATGGAACGTAGATATGTATTAGGTTGGTGCAAAAATAATGTCGTAATAATGTCGTTTTTTGATCTTAAAAATACGTCAAAAACGACATTATTACGGCATTATTTTTGCACCAACCTAATAAATGTATATTGCAAATTATGGATTTTCTTTTAGAGAGGTGTGTGTTATAGGGTGACGAACCTTTGCAAGCTATCCGTGCCAGGGAGTTTGATTCTCACTGAGAACCCCATTTGGATTAGCCGTTTTGCCACGGTGGATAACAAAACATCGCTCTACGTTAAGCGCTTGCGTAAATTTTTATACGCATGAATTTCATTGTCTAGACGTGTGTATGTCAAAGAAAAACTATAGTTTTCTCTTTTATTTATTTATTTATTTTTATTCTGGGTATCTTCCTGGCATTCAACCTTTTTGAAATCTCTTAGACTCTTGGAAATTCGTGGATAATATATAAAGTTTGGTCAAAATAGTTGTAGGCATCTTCGAGAAGAAGCATGGAGATAAGCTTTCATTCATGCAACATATTCATTACTATCAAAAGACGTGTTACTTGCAAGTAAACATAAAATGAGAAAAAATGGCTTATTCGCACATATATTGTTAATACAAATGTATAAAAACGTCAGCTTATGGAATTTATCTCAGTTTTTTTTTCCATTTATTTGGTATTTTTTTTTATTCCTTATTTGGCAAAGTCAGAGATTTCTTAAACCTCTTTTACTCTCACTCCAAGACACCTGAAAAGGGAAATAAAGAATCTAACCAAAGGTATTTGTGAATATCGCATAAAGCCAACTAAATCATTGATATAAAACTATATATTTTCCAAATTTGCACAGAAGTTGACAGGAGAGTCTATTTGTCTATTTTCTCATTTTTTTTTCATAACTATTATCGATTTTCATACTTTTTTTTTATGTTTTGGTTATTTATTTGTCTTTTTACGAGTGTGTTCTAACTGACGCCTGCTTACACACCTTTCTCCCTACTCAGTGCCCCGCTTTCATTCTCATCAGCGAGGAAAAAAAGTTTTGTAATTCTCAAAGGAGGGTTGAAACAACTTTAGTATTGCCTGATTTGGATAAATCCGAACTGAAAAGGCTGTGCAAAATTCGCCTGACATAAAGTGTCGGAGAAAATTTGAATCTAAATCTATTCAGAGACATAAGTAGGAAAAAAACCCAAACAAATAAAAAACAACGAAATATATACACATGCATAAATACAATTTATCAATCTAATTCTCAATGTCTATTTCTCAATTTCTTTCTATCTTTCTAATTCTGTCTATCTATCTATCTATCTATCTATCTCTCAATATCTATCTATCTAATTCTCAATATCTATCTATCTATCTATCTATCTATCTATCTATCTATCTATCTATCTATCTATCTAATTCTCAATATCTATCTATCTATCTATCTATCTATCTATCTAATTCTCAATTATCTATCTAATTCTCAATTATCTATCTATCTATCTATCTATCTATCTATCTATCTATCTATCTATCTATCTATCTATCTAATTCTCAATTATCTATCTAATTCTCAATTATCTATCTATTTTATCTATCTATCTATCTATCTATCTATCTAATTCTCAATTTGTATCTATTTTTCTAATTCTTAATTTAAACTTATGAATGTGATTTTCATTAAATACATTTTTCCCCATCAAAGCGTTTTGTAGTGACTGAAAAAGGTAATAATCAGTTGGTGCAAAAGGTCAGGTGAATATAGTTGTCGGGTTAAAAGAAACTAACCGAGTTCCCAAAATTTTACCTGTGTTATTTTTGCTGCATGCAGATTTTCATTGTGTTTGAAGGTGAACAACATTTTCTTATTTTTCAACCAAAACTTTATGGACACGTTGCAGCTGCTGGACGTACAAATGTGCATTTAGTGCTTCATTGCATTTCAAGATCTCTAAATAAATAATACCCCGACGATCTGACTACACGCACAACATTAAATTTCTTCTGTGGAGCTCAGTTTGTGGGGTTTATTTTGCCAATTTATTCTTGTTTATACAGGGGAGATAACTCTAGTCCATAACAAAAGTTACAGACAATACAAACCAAAAGTCAATTGGCACAACACGCACACACACACACACACACACACACACAAATATTATTAATTATGAAATATGTGTGTATTCGGTCATAAGTTTTCTTTTCCAAGATTTTTGTAAATACAGTTATATATCTGTGAGTGTGTGTGTGTGTGTGTGTGTGTGTGTGTGTGCATGCAAACCCACGTAACTAAATGAATAAAGCTCACCATCTCAAAAATCTTTAATGGAAGAGCGTCGTATGGATTCTTTTTGTTCCTAGAACTCTACTAATAAAAATATACATTTCAGTTTTTTTCCTTGCTTATTCACTAACACTGTATTTTTCACCTTTCTCTGCCGTTAAATAAACAACGACATATATCAGAAAAATACTGCTTTCTCATTTTCTATACAGATTTTTAAATTCTGCTTTTATTTATATTTTTAAAGCTTGTCTGGCATAAAGTCACAATCAAGATTCACTTGAAAACAACACAGAAGCAATGTTCTGCAAGGTTAGTTTTACAGTTTTTCTAAACTTTAGTCTGGTATAAGTCTCCAAGCAGAATGTTACCAATGAAATGTGGTTCAACCCAGTGGCAGTACTAAGGGGCTCTATGGCTTAGTAATCTATTTAATGACTGATTTCTATTTAGTTTGGTAATAGGTGACCAGAAGAAAGTCGTTAAATCTGACAAAGTTCTTGCCCCTATTAAAAAATGTTTCGATTCTGATGTTTGGTTATTTGGCCAAATTATGTGAAATAAGGCAGACTGTGAACCTTACATCGTTCCAAATCAATATATTTTAAATAGTATATTTAGTTATTTCAGTTTATTTATATTTTTCTTCATCTTTATCCCCTATACTCCGAATAAATATTCCTTGACGATTTCGATTTTAGTAACTGTCGATTTTAATAACAGAAATTGACCACTGCATATCCAGACCTCATTTTTTTTTCTTCCCTACTGCCACTAATCCTAACCCTTCTGCTAGTCAAAGACCGACCACCTTTTCCGTTTCGTTCAGAAGAAAAGCGATTTTGTTTTGCTGGTAAAATTAGTTAAGTTGGAGAGAGAGAGAGAGAGAGAGAGAGAGAGAGAGAGAGAGAGAGAGAGAGAGAGCTGAAAGAATAAGGAGTGGTAGAAAATGCCAATGGCCATAGAAGAATTTCGGTAACGAGGCGAACTTTGGCAGCGATAAGATAAAGAGACGGTCGTCGACTATACCAGCATTGACTGGTTGGTTCTGGCAGAGGAATTATTGGAAATTTTAATGTAAGGTGTTCCCCTTGGTGCTTTAGGCAGTCTATTCTGCTTGTATTGAACGTTTACACAGACACACACACTATATATATATATATATATATATATATGCTTGTATCTTTATTATAGGAGCGTGTAAGTATCTTTATAATGCATACTTTTTTATTTTATCATTAATATACATCTTGACTTTTCTAGGTTACTTCTGTTGTATATGTGTATTTGTGTGCTTAAACGCACCCAATAATTTATACATGTCAGAATAAAAATGAATATTTTCTTTACATTCTGAAAACGTACATCTAGGAACAGACAGGCACACACTTTCTATATTCTGCTTTTTATATTTAACCTCCCACCCACCTTTGAGTCTTGTTCTGATTAGAAATACGACACAAAATGCCTGAATGAAAGAATTCTTGTTTAAGAATAAATCGAATAATGCCTAGAAATGTAGTTATGAGGGGAATTGTATAAGTTTCCATAAACTTTGGTGCATGAATATCTGTCAGCGGCTACAAGTTGTCAAATTTAGGAATTTTCATACATCTTGAGGAATATTATTTATACGAGTGTATCTGTGCCGTCAAAAATGCTGGCAATTGTTAAAACATTTTAATTGTGAGATGCAAAGAGACAGAAGTCTTGAAACATTGTACTGAGATTCAATATAATGTAGATAAAAAATTTACAACTAAAATAGAGGCCAACGAACCGTTTAATTGGTCCGTTCCCTTTATATCTATATATAAATAAATATAGATATGAAAGTGAACATTGAAGTCAACACTCAGAGGCAACAGACTGTTTCATGCTAGACGCAATCGTCAGCGGCCTGACGATTGCGTCTAGCATGAAACAGCCTGTCGTCTCTGAGTGTTGACTTCAATATTCACTTTTATATTTATATTTACATACGCTCTATCTCTGATATTAAGCACTTTATCCCATAAATATAGCATACCTTAAAACTATATTTCTTCATATAAATATATAGTTATATTTGGTATCTATGATCCATTGATTACTCCTGGTATTATATAAATCGCTTTTTGCTCAATATCTTTTCATGCTGAAAATGTTATGTGTTTAATATAACAGTGAAATCGAAATATTCCTTCGGATAAAAAAGATTAGCAACAGAACAACAAAGTCGTCAACAACAAAGCCTATCTCAAGACCAAGTTGAAGCAAGACGATCACGTGATAGACAATAGCATCTGAGGGCCTCACATAAAAGGCTTGAACAAATAAGACTGTAATATAAGAAACGTAGGAACACAGGAACTGATTAATTAAACAGTTCATTTTGCTCAAGAGCTAATTTTATCTATATGCAGATAAATATTTTATTTGTGTAGATTATTAAAATTACAAAGGGGAGTAATAACTGATAAATTTACTAACAAGTTGATTTAACTCCCTTCCCACTACAGATATGACAGGAAATATATAAATGTACATTGATAATTATTATATGGTTTGATGTACTTGGTAGGAAAGAGGACACATTAGATCTTTCTAGTAAAAATGAATAGGTGAATAATCGAATGACCACGAAACACATTACTGATAATTTTTTGCCATTTTATCCAGCTATGGGTAAATAGCAAGACAGACTGGGTTCTATAGCCTTGGATGGCAACTGGTCTAGGAGAAGGACAACTCTGAATTCAAACTCGGAGTGGAGCCCCTAAGGCGGATGGACGGCACTTTGTGTTACCTTCTGGCAACTCCTGCAGCCGCGCTGATACCAAACTGTATTGGTTTATCCTCTTCTTTTGACTCTGCTAGTAAGGCCGAGAGGGGGAACTAGACGTCCGGGCAACCCTAGTTCTCCATATATCCCACCCAGGCTCGTAGCGCTCCACACTACTCCATCGTCTCTCGATACGGACGGATGCCGACGACGACGACCATTTTATTAACCACTTTTTGTCTGATATAAAGATTTGTACATAATATCTTCCAAGAATGAATCTACAAAGAACTGCGTACAATTAAAAACATATTTTACTGCCTGATCAAACGAAATAGAAAGAATAAAAAAGCGTATTAAAGAAGGAGTGATCGTACACGTGTGTGAAATTTCTATGAAATATGAATAGACATACATTAAAAAAAAAATTCTTAATCTTTTGGTTTGGTACATGTGCCTGCCTGTTGTCAAGTAAGCATGTTGCATAAATTTCTGGTTTGTTTTTAATGTGACACGAGGTTCGCTGGTTACAAAAGGTCTCCCAGAGGGAAACGAGACAAGTATTATTTCTAAGGCACTTGTAGGTAAAAAAGAATTTAACTTTCATGCTCTTTTCTTATATATTTGGCGATGCTACCTAGAAGGTGTTAATGGTCGTTCTTTGTCGGACAAGGGGATTAATCTCACATAAATTCAAGTAGTTGCATTCTTCCCAAAGTGTCGAAGCGAGAGTAAAAAAATCAAATCAAATCAGGAATACTGAATTTTAAAACAGGCAGAATGTCCGTACTTAAAAAAATGACATAAAATAATTTTCGTACCCACCTACAGAAATGTACAATGAAATAACTGTTATGGCCCGGTTCCTTGTACCACGGGTGATAGTCCAAGGTAGAACCAATAAAGAAGAACTGGAACACGGGCATGGAATAACACAGATATATTACAAACAAGAATATATACAGAGAGGTAGAAAGTGTTAGTATGAACTATCAGGTTTAGTAGAGAGAACAATGTAATCTCGACCAGTATCACTATTCCAATGTCTTGCAGTAATTGTCTGAACGCGACTCTGTTTCAGACTGCCTCTGACTCGACTCTTGACTCGACTCTTGACTCGACTCTTGACTCGACTTGAACTACTGACTATATTTAGTCCCCCCCCACGTGGGCATCATGCGGCACATGGCCGGTTTAACGCTGGATCTCCAAGCCCGTGGGCTCGGCCAAATATATGCCCATTGAACCCGTATAAACGGGTTCAGTGTCGGTTTACCTCCCCGAAAGAGAATCCGCTCTTCGGCGTAGCCTCCTTCGGGTTCCTCCCCGCCCGAAGGCAGAGAGTTCAACCAATCAGCCAGTCGACCGACATCGACTTGAACTACTGACGATATTCAGTCCCCCCCACTGGGGCATCATGTGGCACAAGGCCGTTTTTTACGTGGGATTTCCGAGCCCGTGGGCTCGGCCCGAAAATATGCCCATTGAACCCGTATAAACGGGCTCAGGGTTGGTTTACCTCCCTGAAAGAGACTCCGCCCTTCGGCGTAGCCTCGTTCGGGTTCCTCCCCGCCCGAAGGCAGAGTTTTTAACCGAACAGCCGGTCGACCGAGATCGACTTGAACTACTGACTCACTTCTTCCCTACTCCTGAGGCGCAGTATTTATTAAGTATGGAATAGTCCATTATTATTATTATGGGTAAGATTCCATAACAATAAAAATACACACCAATATCCACAATGACCTGCTTTGTGATCGAGTAAGGTACGTAGCTGTGGTTGCTGTTGAAGCCCAGGTAAAAAGCCAAGATTTCAAATGCTAATTGTCAGGGTGGACAGTTCATCTATTCATATTTTTAATTCACATTCTTTGTATTATTAAATGTTTTAAATGAAATTTAAATTTTGGATTTAGTAGGGGGAATTTTAGATCCAATCATAACGGTTGATTACTCGTTTCTAGGTTTGACCATTTGCTCGGATAGCAAGCTAATTCCAGCTGCAGCCAAATGGTAAGGTACATATTGGTGCTTCTTAAACGCCAACAGAGCCAACCTTTGGTTCATACTGCAACTATATATATATTAAAGAAAAACAGACCACTTTAAGGCTCCATTGTAATAGTTTATTTCACCAGAGACATTTTAAAGGACGCTGGATCATCAGACATCACTTCCAAAAGGTGAAACGAAAAATGAAAATGAATGAATTTTCATTTTTCATTTCACCTTTTGGAAGTGATGATCCAGCGTCATGAATTTATATTGAGCTCTCAGGATTTTATACTCCTTAGGACTACCCGTACGGATTACCAAGTTTATCGTAACTTAACTAAACATATATATATATATATATATATATATATATATATATATATATATTTGTTTTTGAGGAATAATCTGGTATGATCAGTAGTTCGACAAACCAGTACACTCAAACTTTTGGTTACGATGACTCGCGAATCCGTGCTAGACTAATGATCGACGCCTTCAAAACAGTTTCGTCTACGCAATTTTATTCACAAGGATTGGGTCAACCCGTAATATGATTTTCCTAATCGGTACCATACGTGGGATCGTTTCTGAGTATGACATTATCAGCTCCCCGAAAAATCGATTATGGAGGAATCCGAACTCAGATCTCATGATTGGAAAGCTAACCACTTGGACACACTTGTCAATGTACACTCTACTCCTCTTTACTTATGAAGTTGTGTTATATATAATTTAAAGTAGAAAGATTATATTGAATCAATTGCTAAGTCTGCAGCTAGGAAAGTTTGTTCACTGTGTGGAGCTAGACGATTTAAATTTAAATGCAATGTCAATCGTTATCATCTAACTTCTTAATTCTTGTTCTTTTATTGTTCTCACCTTAATATTTGCTCATATTCTCTAACACTTAGTAATCCCTTGCGTCTTAATGGCTTTACTGCCTTGCTTGGGGTGGAATGATTAAAAAAAAAGCACTACCAATCTATTCGTCTACAGAAAATGTGCGTGAGAAAGATCATAAAGGGCATTTTATGTTTGTGTTGAAAATATTATTTTTTATTCATTAAACATTTACTCCTTTAGCATCTGAAAACAGAAAAATTAAATAATAAAGATAGCGATTTTTAAAATATGTTTATATATATATATATATATATATATATATATATATATATATGTATGTATATATATATATATATATATAATATGCTTTTATATATATATATATATATATATATATATATATATAAATATATATATATATATATATATATATATTTATTCATTAAACATTTACTCCTTTAGCATCTGAAAACAGAAAAATTAAATAATAAAGATAGCGATTTTTAAAACATGTTTATATATATATATATATATATATATATATATATATGTATATATATATAATATGTTTATATATATATATATATATATATATATATAAAATATATTTATATATATATATAAATATATTTTATATATATATATATAAATATATATATATATAAATAAATATATATATATATAAATATATTTTTCATATATATATATATATATATATATATATATATATATATATATATATATATATATATAATTTACCAAAAGAAGAGACAGCAGGTGTCCCGTGTTATATTGGTTACACTCTTGGACATTTTTTTTACTTTTTTATCAAAAAAAAAAAAAAAAGGTGCGAATTACTTTACTCTGATTATTGGCACGAAGTTTGATGAACTAGTCTCATCCCACCGATTGGCACGGTCACTAACAGATGCACCAATGAGCAATGAAAGCCCAACCCAAATTGGGACATCGAAATAGTAAACCGCATCTGGGCATTGATTAAAAAAAAAAAAAAAAAAAAAATCGAAATGTTTTTTACACTCATCATCATTTTTTTATAACAATTATAATAACAACAAGCTGAATACCCATAAAAAATGACGCGATTATTTACATAGAGACAGTTTCTCCTGTCTAGGATCAAAATGTGGCTTCTACGGGGCTTCTACTACTTACAGTCAGAGTGTAGCATCTGTACGCTCCGTGGAAAGCGTTACGTAGATGCAAAATACAAGGAATGCTCCGAAAGTAATGCTTCCTATTTTATTATCAGTTCATAATGGCGGTGGCATGGGAGTAGGGGCTTTTTATAATACATAATTTGGAGTCTGGCAAAATGGTGTCTGTGCGAAGCCAAGATGTATAAATGAATTCCTCCTTACGGAAATAAAAATGCATCGGACATTCACAAATGCATGATGAATGATTTACGGAGAACAAACAGTGGATCTAAGCACAGTTGAGCGGTTGGTAATACAGTAGTAACAGCAACGTGGCTGACAAGCCATTTTCCTGATTGCTTTGTAAAGTAGTCAGCCTAAGAAATAATGAGCCTTCTGAAAATGCAGAGCCTATAGTTGTGACTATATGGAAAATAGTCTTTTTAGCTGAAAATTTGATATGTCCGGCAGTGTTATTTTGCTCTTTGTATCTGTTGTGGCAAACCCTCCTACAGTAGAATGAACTCTTCTTCCTCTCATAAATACTAACTTGAAGAATCGGTTGGGAGCTGGAGACGCAGTATTAACCTACCGTTCGGACGTACACCTCTATCTGCCTATTATTAGGTTGGTGCAAAAATGTCGTTTTCTCACATATGTTACTATGTCAGAAAACGACATTATTTTTGCACCCACCTAATACTAACACTCTTGCTTTGTATATATCTGTTATTTCAATATACTTGTTCAACCTACCTTCGTCTTCTATGTCTTTCTTTTTGGCCCCTAAACAAGCCACAACAGTATCACTGTTGTTTCTGTGGAAATAGATAGAAAGTATTGCTTTCGGAGCGTCACTCACTCACACGTAAATTTCTGCCAAGTTTAGTAAATAATAATATCTCATCGCGATAAACTTGAACATTTGTGCCCGCAAAAACAACAACAAAAAAACAAAAAAACAAAAAAAAAACAAAAAACAACAGAGCATCAAAACGACGACCCTATTTTTCTAACTATCTTCGCTCCTCGGCAATGTTTATTGATTTAAAAAACGATGATTAGAATTGTAATAAAACCAAAACATACATTTTTTGTTCTTTAGAATTTACAACGAAAATGTTAAACACTAAATTAAATATATGAAATTGTTATTTACAATATATTAATAATATATATTAAATTGTTTATTTACAAGAATTTTATATTTTTACAACATTCCAATAAGACTGTACTAAAACTTACGCAATGCAATATTTATTATTTACCAATTTATAAAGAAAAGAATTTGTTATTCATGAACATTTACCAAATTATTAAAATATATGAACCAAATATAAGAAATCCTTATTATTAATCATTTTATAAAGTTTGAATCAATTGGCAATTAGCCGATGTTTTACAATATAGTAGTGCAAATAATCAATAATGTTTATTATATGTTCAACCTGAAATCACCAAACCTTTTGTTTCAGATATTATTCTACATTCTACTGACTATATATATATATATATATATATATATATATATATATATATATATATATATATAACAAATCATTTTGACAATGTCTTGTCAGTCGTACTTCACGATAATAGACAGAAAAATTATGACAGAAGTGAGGATATGGACACTCCAACCATCCGTATATGCCGTGTAGTAACAGACAGCTTAAAATACGATAGCACAGAAACAGCGAAATTATTATAGAAACTAAGCAAAACATTATGATAAGATAAGCTATTTCGACTGAATAATAATATTGAATCAAAAGGCAGCGCTAAATCATACAAATAAAGCAATGATTCAAGTCGGCAGCAAATGGTGAAATTCAAAATGGATTGAAAGAGGCAGATACAAATTGAAACCCTTCTGAGAGTAATAGAACATTTTTACTATAATAGCTACAAAAATATTAACAAGGCGTGGCTTTATCGTGTAAAGACAGAAGCTGTGCGGAGACATACTCTTAAGTAATCTGGGAAAGGTTGGCTGTGTGCACTGTTTTTTGCTCAATAATATTGGCTCAATATGATTGAGGTCAATAAAGAAGCCAGAATGTCTGATCCTCTAACTAATTTACATAATATTCTTATTTGTCTTCTTTAATAGCGAGGAGTTATTTTTTGGCAACTCCGGACATTTAGATGTCTCTATTCTAATCAATTGAATTTTTATACTTTATGTCGTTTATTTTCTATTTGTTTTAAGCTTTCTTCAATTTTCACCTTTTGTCTTGTTTCTGTTTATATTTTTTTTCACTTTCTTCTCGCTTTTTTTTTTTTTTTTTTTTTTAAAATGTCATTCCTATTTCGCTTTCATGTTTGTTTATTTACTTATTTATTAATGCTTTCACTTTCTGTGTTTATCTAGTTTTGCCGTTTTCTTACAACTTCAACTTATGTTACTTATTACCACGCCGTCTGTCATTGTGTTTCCTTTTACTTCTAGTTTCACTTTCAATTTTCTACATACGATTTTTTCTCTTTCTCTTTATTTTTCAAATGACAGAAACATTTGGCATCAAAATTCCGACCACCCCTTTTCACTCAATGGATTCACGCCAATAACCTCTTCATCATTCATTCAATTGGTAGCATGGCGGCATTTCTTAGCATTCGTAGCTCACGTTCAGGTTCCCGTTCAACCGACAACCGCAGCCAGTCCGTTCTTTCCAGTGAGTAGAGAGAGCTTAGAAGAATATCAGACTCCCATGAGGAGAACATGGTAGTGGTAGGAGCCGTATAGGGAAGTTTGGTAAGATTGGAACTTAAAAGACAAAGTGACATTAATCAAAGGATATAAAACTAGAAATATTTCTACGAATCTTTTCCATGCCAACGTGTTGGCTGGGTGGGCTAGAATAAAGAAACATTCTTGTGCCAATTGTGAGGTAGGGGTGAAGGTTGGAGAAGGGAAGGGAGAAAGTTAGGGCTCGGGAATGGGGTACGGAGAAAAGACTATCGACTTCCACTTGCGTTTTTCTTCTTCCTTGGCACGAGATTTCTTTTTATTTCGTCAAAGAAAAGAGAAATCAATGTTAATGTCAGCAATTTCCTATTATATGGGTGTGGCTACACACATACACACACACATATATATATGTGTGTGTGTGTGTTCGTGTTTTCTTATATGCGTATGTAAACGCATCCAAGTAACACATGTATATATTTTAAAATTTGTATATATTTATAGAGGCATATTTATGCACAAATGAAACCTAAGGTCGTAGCCGGCCAGTAGAGACAACATTTTTGTAATTTTTATTTACTCTGCTATAAAACGTTGAGCACATTTGTATCTCCAATGTCCTTTATTTTACAGTTTGCCAATGTATTGTCAGTGATACTCCACGATACTAGACAGAAAAATCCAATCTTTTATCTAGGTCGTGTATTAACAGACAGCATAAAATACAAAAGGACAGAAAAAGCGAAATATGCCTGATAGAAACTAAATAAAGTATTAAGCTATAGGAAAATGTGTCTTCTTATATGGGTATGTAAATCCAGAGAACATTTTAACCCTTTTTGTAATGACACTGAAAATCAAAATACTTTAGCAGAAACTTGTATTTTTTTTTTACTAGTGTCTGTGAGTACAGAAAACTTTTCAGCCAAAGAACCTTTTGGGCTGATAACTTATCAGCAGCCGGAACCATAATTGAAAACACAATCGATGTTACTTATGAAATAGAAACAGTCAATGCATTACCTTTCTTTGATATCATGTTAAACTGTACTGATAACGATCTACAACTAAATGTATCTTGAAAATCCACCAAGAGAAATGACATCATAAACTTCTATTCATACCATAACAACAAAATAAAATCCAGAATAATTATCGGTTTCTGCTTAAAAGCACTCAGAATTTATATCTCTCAATATTTACATGATGAAGAGAAATACATTAAAATACATTTAAACTCCTCCAATATCCAAATGATTTCACATATCACAAACAAAAATAAATGTTACACACACACACAAGAGTGTACACTGAGGTCAACAACAAGTGTTACTGTCTGTTTCATGGCCTGAAGATTGGGTTCGAGTACGAAACAGACTGTCGCTTTCCGGTGTTGACCTCAGTGTCCACTTTTATACACAGTCTATCTCTGATATTGAGCACATTTACCTATACATGTAGCATGTAGATGTATGTTTTATTACACACACACACACGAACACACACACAAACACACACACACACACACACATATTGTGATATAAGAATCAACTATGTGTGGTAACTATGAGTACTCCTAGTACGTAATTTGGCTTGCTTCGATGTTGTGTATACTATCTGCTTTCATCCAAACAACGTGAAATAAAGGCAAGAACTTTGAATTTTGATTTCCAAGGCAAGCTGATTAGCCCTTATCAGTTGGAAGATTGGTTTAACACCAAGTTCCTATTCACCTTAGACCTCACTTGCCACTGTACTCACCTAAGCTGAGCCTAAGACACGCACACACACAAGCACACACACACACATATATATATATATATATGTGTGTGTGTGTGTATGATTGTTGTACACTCGCTCCACAAGAACAGCTACTAACCAGCCCCCATCTTCTGGAAGCGCCATGGTACCCACGCCATGCCATTGTTTATATCCATTTATATCTTGCACAACTCTATATGGTCTCTCAGCATCAGGCAGTCTTAATCCAATGACAAGTATCACTCAAGACAATTGGAGGCTGCGTGTGCCGCGTAGGATTCGAGTAGTCTAATGATAAGACAAATTCGGGTTCAGTATTGCCCGAATCCTATTACAATAATATGACTTCTTCCATTTCACCTTTGTTTAACAGCATAACAAAAAGTTACATCAATTAGCGTCCTCTATAGTTTTTCTTAACACAGATGAATGTAGAATATTTTAGAGCATTCTCTAATTTAAAATTTGAGTGCATAACGTTATTTTTTCTCTTCATTATTCCATCAAGAATGTTTAAATACAGCTTCCCAAATAAAATTTATACATTCGCCTTGACAAAGTTGCCTCAAAAGAACAAAACACGTTGACATTTCATCTATTAAAATATATAACAAAGGTAGTTAACGCCTAAGAAACCATGTCGGTCAATAAGATACTGGATTTTGATGAGTTTAAATTTGAGCAACATTTTGTAAACGAAGTACTCAATATAAGAAAAAACAGAGCACCAACACTTTGATAAATAAAAAAAAAAAGATTTACCTTTTTTTTTTTTAATAATTTCACCCCAAGCAAGGCAATAAAGCCACTAGAACGCAAAGGGTTACTGAGTGCTAGAGAATATGAGGAAAAATACTATTAGGGAGAGAGGACAATAAAAGAACAAGAATTAAGAAGACAGAAGATAACGATTGACATTGGACAAGGAAATTGGTTAAAAGCGTTGGTTGAAGTAATACAAAAAGAGTTCGATACCTGGCCACAGAAGAGGGGACAAAAACTTGGAGAATTGAATTACGAAAAGTAATTAAATGAAACTGAGACATCAAAAAAAAACAAAAAACGTCATGATACGTGGAATTAGAACAATCTACCCCCGTGGACTAAATAAAGGGTTCAGTTCGAAATCCCAGCATATATCACCTGAAGAAGGGCGGAGCGTACAACGGCCTAAATGTTGTGAATATGACAATAAAGATGAGGACAACAGTCCGAACGATGTATATTCTTCTTTTCTCTCCCACCCTGCTATGGGTAAATAGCAGGACAGACCAGGTTCTATAGAGTTGGATGGCAACTGATCTACCGCAGAAAGAAAAATTTGCCTCGTCAGTCATGTGTCGAAAGATACATGATCGCCTAAGCGTGTATCACGCATGGCACATAACTGACTGTAAATTTACGTCCAGGATTATATATCTCCTTTCCTCATAAAACTTTGCTGCTGATACTATGCGATAAAAATAATTGTGAATGGGAAAGTATACCTATAAGAGTAACGAGTAAAATCAACATGGCGGATCAGAAGTTGTGATAGTTTGATTCATACGGATAAAACTTTGAACAAAATCAGAAGAAACAGCCCTTCGAATGGTTCGAACGATGTAAATAATATAAAGAAACATATATTTACAATCATAATTTATGATTGATTTGTTTTTATGACTTGTCTGTCTTTTGCAGGTTATGTCAAGCCAGAAAGTATTTTTACATTGTAAGAATTTTTTTTTGAGATAATGATGATTTACTGATAAAAGTCCTACTAATTAACACATAGCTGGGGAGAGAAGAAGTGGATTCGTATATTTCTCAAGAGTATTTGCGCGTAAGTGAATATAACGAACCCAATAGGAATTGGAACTTGGCTTTCTGATTTCAATTTCCGAGCCGTTATCCACTATACCGCCATTAGATCTATCAAGCAGTGACCTATCCAGGTACTGATCAAATGATCGTACGAGAACCGGTGTTTTGACATGATATGGCCGTAAGCCTTTACGATCAGAAGGTGAAACTTGACAGGTAGTTGTGCTGAGTTATGATCACCCACGTACTGAAGGGACATCATGCATGAACTAATACAGGAAGGCTGGAAATTCCAGCGACCGAAACATTGTAAAAGCTATGCAAGGACAGATAAAAGAACATTTCTGAAAAAAAAAAAAAAAAAAAAAAAAAAAGAAAAAAATAGAATGTACGCATAATACGGATAATATTATGGACGGACAACCGGAATGTTTTACGGTAAAGAGGAACAACAAATAAACTTGTGTCAGAAAGAAGCAGTTGAAATTTCTTAAGGGAAGGGGGGGCATGGAGAATTTGACACTTACAAAACCTATTGAAGGTAAGAAAAGCTGGAGAAACAGCTAGCAACCTATTTAACGAATTTGTTTGAATGGATAGAAGACAGAACAAAAAAGAATGATAAAGGGCGAAAAGTTACTTAGAGCAACAAATTGACAGGGAGTAGTGGAGAGTCATGATCACCTAGGCCCTGAATGACATGATGCATAAAAGAAGACAGAAAGACTGGAATATACATTGGTCGAAACATTGTAAAAAAAATATGCAAGGACAGACAAAAGAATGACTCCGAACAAAAGAATACAATGACTAGAACGCCTTGTCTAAAAACATTCAGATAAAAATCTATAAACACTGTTGGCACAAAGTCTTTAATCTCCTTCTTCTTCCCTTTCTTCAGCTGTTGTTGATTTCTCTAGCAAACAACTAAAATAAGAATTCAGTCACGTGGCATCGAGTTGCGTATTCAAGACGGCATAGATGGCATTCCTAAATAAGCATTTGTATTTATAAATATTGAAATGATCTATCTTCACAAGTAATATCATTTCACACACACAGACACACATATACAGATATATAGCTATGCCCACATACAAGCACGAACACATAGATAGGTACATTTTAATTACCAAATACGGCCAGTACATTATGGCTGTATTCGTAGTTGATGTTGTTAAGGGTGTTTTTATTTTTTTGATAATGGGTATTTCTATTATTTTTAGACGTTATTGTGCTTTAGACTTCTTTTAGAAATAATTTAATCAATGGCCTTTAAAAATGTTCCCGGCACTCCTACTATTCTCTCACGGCACACTAGTGTGCCGCGGTACACCGGTTGAAAATGGTTTTGTAGTTCAAATATTTTAAACATGATCAGTTTCTTTGTGAATACACTTCATTCCGTACTGAATAGTATAGTACTCACATAAATCAAAGAATAAAGAGAAAATTTCGGATAAAATATTTAGCTAAAAATTACGCGGTAGGCTGCGAAAATATCGATTCATTTCCATAATCTATGATCTCCCACATATATATATATATATATATATATATATATATATATATATATATATATATATATATATACCTATCATATCGTAATTGCTTTTGTGTACGACAAATATCACAGGTATAATTCAAATGTCGGATATGCGTTTGCGTATCAGGATCAGGTGCTGCGTGTGCATATGAATTCAACAACGACTGCGGAAGAAAATTGATGGCTTCTTCGAGATGACACACGTCACCCCGGACTGACCCAACTCTGAGCCGAACTCCATTCAGTCCCCAGACTGTGACTAAACCCCCAAAACGCGTGAAATTGAACATTAGGTCTGAGTTCACGCAGCAAGACAAACAATATGATAAAACAAACACACGCATACACACACATACATCCACAATATGGGGTTGGTGGTTAAGTTGAGTGTTTGAACTGAGACCAGAAACCTGCCTAGCCAGCCTTTCGGGTTATTTAAGGAGAAGGACAAGGAGCAGCAGGAGGAGTGAAGTTGACGGCAGGGGTAGAGTGGGTGGTTGTGACGGACATGGTCAATCATACGTCGGTGAAGAACGGTAATCAGAGAAGAGGTTGTATGCGGATGAGATCTGTAAAACAAACAAATCTTTTGTATGAATGATGGTAATATGTCCGGAGCGTGGGGTGGGGTGGGGTGGGGGTTTAGGAGAGAAAAGCGAACAGTGAAAAGAAAATCGTCTTAGTTCCCTGGCGTCTCTTTTTCGTTATACGCATATCTGTATAGTTGTCTTTCCTTTCGACATCTTGATCGGAAAGATCGGATCATTGCGGCCTGGTACATTCCTCAGACATATTCATCACGTCTTTCCTTCCTTGTGATTATTATTAAACACTAGCTACAAGACACATTTTTTCCACTTCTTATAATTACACATACAAAAAAAAAAAAAGAAGATTTCATCTAAAAATTTAAATTAAATATTATGTGAACATAAAAAAGAAGTTTTACAAAAATGCATTCATCTGAAACGAAATTTCGACTTAAAGAATTCGGTTCTGATCAAAACAGAAATATATATATTAAGGCGAGAATGTAACGAAATTGCACCAATTTCGGAATCCTACCGTAAATTTGGATAGCGACTCGAATTGGGGAATTGGAGAGCTGAGTTCGAATTCCAGTCGAATCCATGAAATTCACTTACGTGGGAAAGGTATGAATCTTCTTCTTTTCTCCCCCCAGCTAAGGGTAAATAGCAGAACAGACCAGGTTCTATAGCCTTGGATGGCAACTGGTCTACCGCAGAAAGAAATGGCAACCTACTACGGGAAAAATCTGCCTCGTCAGTCATGTGTCGAAAGATACATGATCGCCTAAGCGTGTATCACGCATGGCACATAACTGACTGTAATTTTACGTCCAGGATCATATATCTCCTTTCCTCATAAAACTGCTGCTGATACTATGCGATAAAAATAATTGTGAATGGGAAAGTATACCTATAAGAGTAACGAGTAAAATTAACATGGCGGATCAGAAGTTGTGATAGTTTGATTCATACGGATAAAACTTTGAACAAAATCAGAAGAAACAGCCCTTCGAATGGTTCGAGGGGGGGGATCAAATGGAGTCACTCGAAAATGAATCTTGTAAAAGACAACACGAAATCAGTATATGTATGTGTTGAATTCATTTAACGTGTTCAAGCAAATGGCATATTTCTAAGCATTGCCAACATTTGCCGATAAAAAAAATCGTTTCACTTTAAAGATTGACGCAATACAATATTTTATCCATTTGTTACACGTGGCCTTGTGACAGATTAAATCACACTGAGTAAATAACTCGTGTACCCCACCATATATCATTATTTATCAAGATAATCCTACAAGTCCTTGGTATTCTAGACCGCATTAATTTAAGTGTACTATTAGATTCACAAATAGGTCTTACCATTTTACCGTTGAACTAGTTAGATGCAACTGTATTCTCATAGATTCTTTTATCGCATTTCTCGTATGTGGAACTCCCTTCTGGTTTCTTGCTTACCTTCCAACTACATTCTTTGCTTCAAAGCTTCTTGGGTTTGACATATTGCACTCAGAAAATTGTCTTGTCCAAGAATTTATAATTCCCTACAAGGCCTATCATTATATTGCCTACATCAGTAACCCAAAAAATGACTCTATATCTTCCCTGTTTATTGACTATTCCCATGAAGGACCCGGCATCAAGCCCGGACATCAGATCCAACCAATGTAGCTCTACATTCATCACTATTGTTCTGATGAACTTTTCTCCTTAGTGTCTGAACTGTATGAAATTGTGCTAATAGATTAGCAAATAGGTATCGCACTTTTACTGTTGAACTAGTTAGATGCAACCGTATGAGCTATTCTCATAGATTCTGTTATCGCACTTCTCGTATGTGGATCCTCTTTCCGGTTTCTTGTTTCTTCTCACAATCTTAGAATTTAAATGTAATGCTAATCGCCAACTTTTGTTTTTTTTCATTGTTCTTTCTTTTCACTTCTCACTAAAGTCAGTTAGCTTGTTCTCACTGAGCGCCTTGCACTTGCTAGTCTGCCAGAGCAAGCTAACTCTTGTAAATATCAACTATTAGCTCTGCGTGGTCACTGAAATAGTTACATGTTTTTCTCTATAGTGTTCGATCTCAATAAAAATTTAGCATTTCATTTGCTGATTTTCAAGGTAGGTATGTGTTGTTGTAGAGTAGCTAGCAACCCTTCAGCGCTATATCAGATGGCCTTAACTCATAGCCTTAAATAGTCTACGATTAAGTATTTCAGCAGTTGATACGAAGCTGATTTATATTCGGACTGATCTTACTTCGTTTGGTTATACAGCATTTGGCCCTCCTCTATTCCTTGTAAGTTGTCTTGTTAATTGTTTTGTAACTTATTGTTCTGTGTTCTTTGTATGTATCCGTTAGAACCAGATACTGGTGCTGAATAAATATATTTATCAATCATTCTTCTCTGAGTATCATTCAGCTCGGCAATACAACAGTATGTAAGTTTTCCCACTTGGAAAGCTGACCCAACCCGATATTTTTACCTCTAATTTGGTGCTGTGCAACTGTAGGTTAAGCTTAACATCATTTTACATCCGTTTATTAATCTAACTTTCTCACGACTATAGCAGAAGAGCCTATTTACAACAATGGAAGACTCTGAAAGCGTCAGCTGTTTCAAAAACGGGTCTAGGTTTTAAGACTCTACTTGGATTCACATCATTAATAAATATCCGCTCTTTGAACCGGAATCAAGAATCTATTAATGATCGAGAAATGTTCCTTCTTTCAGAAGGACTGCCTCAAGGGAAACATTCAGCAGTGTTTTATTCCTATGTTTTAATCTTCATTTATAAAAGACGATTCCCTAAATAAAAAGGTTCAAACTCAATGAAATATCATTTTATTAATGTTCAATAATATAGAAGGTATAACATTCGACATGGCCGGTCTCTGTTGAAGACATTGATCGTAAACTCGTAAAGAAAAAATAAGTTTAAGAACGAATGAAAGAGCAAAGAGAGATGAGTGACAACATGAGAAAGTCTGTAGTGTTAAAGTGTAGGCTATTCTTTTTTGAATCCCTTTCTTGATTTAATAAATTACTTTGTCGGAGTTAAATCCACCTGAATTTCCTAATTGTCCAGATTGTTACTCACTATAAATACTTGAGAATGCTTCGTTCTCTTTCTCTTTTTCATTTTCAGTGGGCACTACGGCAATGTAGACTCTCGTAGATGATTCCCCTTCGTGGGGATCGCTATGCTTTTCCTTGCGAAGACGCCATTAACATTATGCACACACACACACACACACATGTACGTACGAACATATTTAAAACACGAATATTTTACGTTCATGCACACACAGACTTTAATATTTTTGTCTTTTGTAAACCTGTTATAGTGGAACATACCTATTCTATAGTTAATAGACTTTCCCACCTATAATAAGTAGGAGTAGTAGTAGCAGTGGCTGAGTCGCTGAGAGAGTGGGTCAGTCAGTCGATGTCGGACGACCGTTAGTCGGATATTAAAGTATCAGCCAACCCAACTAGATTACTGCGTCATTACCTATTATATCAAGTTCCTAACGTTTTGTAAGTCGAACCTATTTTAGGACCGACTTAGTACAAATACACTGTGAAACCACATTACATAACAAAACCCTTTTTGTTGTTTAATACATATACCTGTTTGTACACATATATCGGTTTTTGGTTGTTTTCTTTTGCATTTCTTTTTGGTAAACTCATTCTCCGAGTCTACCATGTTTGTAGTGAACTTTATTTCAGGAGAACACACGTGTTCATATCACAACGCGTAAAAACCCACAGTCCGCTACAACTTTATGCTTGGTTTTTATCATTTATCATATCAGAAATACACTTATGTGAAAAGTGTTTGCATCCGTTTATAAAAGAATCCAATAGCATATAGTTAATCAGGTGGCACGAGTAGGGTAATGGAAAATGGAATCACCGGGTTGGGGTGGGGGACTGAGTTCAAGTTCCAGGTTAGTCTGTTGCATTCACTTTTGAACTCTGAATTCCAAAATATAGAGACGGCGAGAGGAAACCACTCAACTATCTTTCCCAAGAATGCATGACAGTTCGTAGATAATAAAGAAAAGGAATCAGTGGAGAGTCATGATCACTTATATTCTGAATGGACATGACATTTTAAATAGCAGCGTATACTGTAATAACAATCCTTGAATGCCAACCAGTCTAAGCGAAGGAAAACTCTGAATACCAATATATGAAGACGGCGAGAGGAAACCACTAAACTTTCTTTCCCAAGAATTTAAGAAAGTTCATAGATAATAAAGGAAAGTAATCAGTGGAATGTCATAATCGCTTATATCCTGAATGGATATTTTTTATGGTTTATATTGTTCGGAAAATTAATCTTAGGTTAAGTTTTGTTGGATCGAGACGGTGAGGTTTGATTACTCTCGTCAGTTGTACAATTTTTGTAACGATTACAGACAAACGAGGTACATTACATTCAGTAAGAAATACCGTTTAAATATGAAAATATCTTCAACAAACGTATTATATTCTGGAGTAGATTGACAATAATAGAAAATCTCTACACTATCGAATCACTTAGAGAGAGACTAACTTACGATAGATCTTTTATACCGGAGGCTGAAAATACCGTCAAGCATGCATAATTTTCTTTCATATAGTGGCTGAACCAAGTGCAGGAAACACTGAGGGTAAGCTCAATTCAGTTATAATAGTCTGTAGGACTATATATTTAGAAAAATAGTATGACAAATTGGGAAAAGGTTTTTGTGACGCTTTTCATCAGTTAGATTATTTATTATTATAAAATATACAGTAAGTGCGGCTTCATCCGTTTCAACCGTTAGTATTTAATTAGACTCTGGGCTTTGTTGATGTTGCCACGTTTACACATGCGCACAATATATATATATATATATATATATATATATTATATAGTAGAATAGTTCGAACTTGGAACCTCAATCTCTGTGCTTCATTTTTGTCACCTGGTTGATATTAATAAATATTTTTCGTACTGATTACATCGATACCCTTTCATTTGATTTTGTTTTATTGACCAACTTATCTAATTTACTTTATAAACTATATGAAGCATACGTACACTCTTTTTTTTCTAATTATATATATATATATATATATATATATATATATATATATATATATCATTTCACCCTAAACAAAGTGATAATGCCACTAGGGCGCAAGATGTTACAAGAAATGTAAGAGGGTGAGCAGAAAAAAACAAAACAATTAAGGAACAGGATTCGGGAAGACATTGCATTTAAATTTTTGAAGATTGTAAGTGTCAGGGAAGCCAGACACTGGAAGAGTTCAATAGGCGAGGATTTCATAAATATGTATATTGGTAGACGAATCTTTTTGTAATCGTTCGGTCCATTCTTCAAGATGTTTCACCAATTAACTGGTTTTATCATGTTTGTTATTTTTACTTTTGAAATGTCTAATTTTAAAGTCCTTATTAATTGTGACTATGACTATATAAAAATGTCTCTATAAATTTAATCCCAAGCTGCTTAAATTTATTGCAGAAAACCAATAAACCCACCCAAGATTAATAAATGTAGAAATCCATCCCTTTCTTTTATAACTGCGGAGCCTTTAATGTCTTCACCAGCTTTCGTTTACCTTAACCGAAAAAAACAAACATAAAAGTGCGTGATCTTACCAGAAGAAAAGAGCTTTATTTTAATTTCTAAAAAGTAAATATTTGAATAACAATAGTGTTGCGGGAATGTTTGTTGTGTTTATGTAGAAAACACGTGTCTCCTAGTATTAATTTTCCCATAAAAATTATTGCGGATTCGAATGTGAGTCCGAGTAATAAAGTTAACATAAAACAATATAAAACAAACGACAATGTATTAACAGAAGTATTACAATTACAATAAACGAAGAATACATATAAAGACTAGTTCCATAAAGCGTTTAAATTTGAGAATGTGTGTGTGTGTGTGTATGAAGCTTGGGTAGGTCTACGGGATAGACACGCGTGTGAAAGAGTACAAAAAATCACGAGAGAAATGTAAGACATTGAAACATTGCGGAACACTTTTTCCCTCGTGCGTCTATATCACATTTTACAGCCAGAGTTGTAAAAGAGGAAAGGATTTTTGCCAACCGCCCCACGCGGTCAGATGTGGCACAAGGCCGAATTTAACGTTGGGGTTCCGAGCCCGTAGGCTCGGGCAAAAATTCCCCGTAGACCCCGTAAAAAACGGGGTCGGGTAGCTGTCTACCACCCCAGACGAGACTCTGCCCTTCGGCATAGCCTCGTCTGGGTTCCTCTGGAGATAAATCTTCAACTAATTGTCGAAGCAAGAAAGAGAATGAGTGAGAATATCATTGTCTATTTATAGGCTTAAGGCGCGTCCCCTAGCGGCGTTTTTTTTTTTTTTTAGGAAAGTCAAGTGGGATAATCCACAAAGTTAACGAGGAATTGTGTAACCTTGTTTAATAGACTTTTCTGCAAAAACAATAAATTTGCTTAATTTCAAAAGGATGAACCGAAATAATTTCTGCAAGATCGTTTCCTTTCAAAACTTGTTACACTGAGCAATATTTTTCGGGTTTCTTTAAAAGAGGAAAAAAAAAGGTTAAACTAAAGGAATGTCCGATTCGTTTACTGACCCATACCAGAAACAATTGGCTGTCTTAATTACTAAGACATGCTCTGGAAAACCCAACCAAGTTGACTGTCAGTTTGCTTAAGGCATACTTGGGGCTTTCTATTAACGCGTCCCTCTGTGTGAGCTGTATGACGAAGCAATAAGCGGAAATTAAAAAGTACACATGCGCACAGAAGTTAGAAAGCGTGTGATGCAGACAGACACCCCGTTCACCAAAACGATTGGCTGGAACTCGTTTGCTAAGTAAATTTTCCACAGTACACAAATTACAAGCTCAAATAACTTCCAATATTTGCACAAGAAAACGCATTAAGTGGGACTTGTGTACGCTTGAGCATATTTTATGCCTGCCTAATGTCTGTGTGTGTGTGTGCTATAGGTACAAGTTTAGTAGTACTACCTCAACTGGTCTAACTTTAGTTTAATCTGACAAAAATCGACTGTTTTATTTTTATTTATTTATTTCTATCAATCTTTGCTTTCTATACAAGCCCTGTCGTCTAAACATTTTTAATCTACCCCAACATGTGATTAAAGGTTTTATTTACATTTTTTATAAGTAACTCAGATTTGATTCAATTTTAAGCAACTCCACTACTTACATCAGTGTAACTTAAGCAACCTATTAGGTTGGTGCAAAAATAATGACGTAATAGTGTCGTTTTTTGACGTTAAAAAATACGTCAAAAAACGACATTATTACGTTATTATTTTTGCACCAACCTAATAAAAAAGTTAAAATAAAAATCGTTACTTAAACAAAAAAGTTACCAAATATGTTATTTTATACTGTAAAGATTTCTACCAATTCTACTCTTTTAGTTACATAGAAATGTCTTTATTTTCTATTCATTAGAACCAAACATTAAAATAGATGTGGTCAGTTGTCACTGTCCACATTGTTTTGTACACAAATTTGACTAAATTTTAACCAACTGATGCCAGTATGGCTTAAGCAATTCAAAAAGTAGAAAGAAAAAAAAATGCAAAAAAGGTTACTAAATATGAAAAAAGAAAAAGAATGCTGAACTGCTATGTAATATATGGTCTTCTATATGACAGTGAATATGAACAATTTTTTCGTAGATGAAGAATAGACCTGACACTACACTGATGTGGTTCTTCCAAAGAATGCTCAGAATATCATGAACAGAACATGTAAGCAATGAGGAAGTCATAAGGAAAATAGGAACAATAGTGTAATTTAGGTTTACAGACATCTGAAATCCGATGACACCTAGGTATATTGAAAGATGACTTCTAGAAAATAAGCAAATTATTAAGATATAAAAATGAACTGCTACGTAATACTTAATATTCTCTATGGGAGTGAATTCTCAACAATCTTTACAAAGAGGAAGAAGAGACTTGAAGCGACAGAGATGTGGATCTACCAGTGAACAATACAATGAATAAATCATGTGAGCAATGGAGAAGTCTTAAGGAAAATTTAAAAAAAAATACTAAGAAAAATCTACTTGCAATCAGAAAGAGGTAGATGAAATTTCTGGAACATATAATGAGGAAAGAAGACTTCAAGAAATTAGCACTGACAAGGTTTACTGAAACCAAGAGCCGCAAAGGGAAAACATGTAGCTTCTTTAACGAGTTTGAGTTAATGGAAGGCACAACAAGAGTAAAGGGGTTAACGAGACAAAAGTGACTTAGAGCAACGAAAGCTGTGGAGATCTATGGCCGTTTACGTATTAAAAGGACTTGACAGATGAAATAAAAAGAATGAAGTTCCGAAGAAAAAATTCTCAGAAGTTATAAGTTAAAACGGTTTCCTCAAAGTAAGAAAACATTAAACAAACAATAAGGTTCTTTATTTTCTGGTGGAAAGAGCTGTGTGAAATGTCAGGTGAGGTTTGACAGTTGAGCAGTGTGTTCAAATTCCCCGAACTTTTGAACAGCATCTCTCATTTCGACTACCGACCCCTGACTACATCGTTTTGCTCTTTCCCTTCAAGCAACACCAGTACTCGCCGCCCCAACGACTGTCCGACAAAACTTTCGACAGGTCAATATTTTCCCTATGACTCAGTTCCATCATTATTCCCGACCCACGATCGGCTGTATAGTGGGCACTCATGCAGGCAGGTCTGCGATTGTCCAGTCAAAGATTATTTTGCTTCCAGACATACACACGGACTGCGTCATTGTAGACAAGGCAGCAGCAGAACAAAAGTGATTGTGTTTTGACTATCGCAATGGCACACCTGTCATTAGTGGCATATGATTTATGGAACTCAGAGGTATAAGGTGAGTCAGGATTGAGGGGTTTGGAGAAATTGTGGAAGGGAGACTGTAAAAGGATTTGTTCTAAACCCACCCTATCTAACCAGTCTCTTGTATTCAACCCAATACTCACGATTATCTCAGTTCCATGGTGGTAACCAGAACCACACCCATCAAGATCGAAAGTAATTTGTTCATTGAATTAATGAGACCCACCCACCTATAATTTCTTTTACCATTTCGAATAATTTTAGTTTTTCCTTTTCTTTCTCTTCTTTTTCTTTTTACATTTCTTTTTCTATCATCACCATCTCTCTCTCTCTCTCTCTCTCTCTTTACGTTCTTTTTTTTCTCTCTATTTCTTAACCTTTCTCTCTTTTTTTCTCACTTTTCTTTTATCCTCGTCGATCTTTATTTTTTCTCTTTCTTTCTTCACCTTTCTCCATTACCTCCTCTTCATTCTTTGCCTTTCTTTCTGTTCATCATTCTTTACTTTCCTCTTATGTTTTTTTCATTATCTCTTTTTACTTTTCTTTTTCTTCTGCTTTTATTTAATTTATTTAAGGCTCTATAGCATTGGATCCCATGGCAATTCATAGATAATATAGAAAAAGAATCTATAGAGGGTCATAATCGCCCACGTCCCTACTACTGGTAACAATATCCACGAACTCTACCGATTTAGTGCAAAAAGGGAGGTGCTGCTATAAAGTTAGGATCCACGAGACCAGGCTCTTCTCATTACAAAACAGTGAATTACCCGAAGGTTGAAAATCGGTGAGGAAATAAAGATTTCAATTTTCACACGCACACTTCATCTTTTCTGTGTGCTGTGTTCCTCCAGTACATGGTAATCATAGCTCTCCACAACATCCTATTAACTTCTAGGTCTAAACAACATTTGCTCTTTTGCCATCCTTCACGCCTCATGTTCCGCCATCCAACCACACAAGCTCGTCAGGTAGGTGGCCTGCTGCCTTCCTATCTCTCTTGCCCTTGATATCTCCTGTGAGTGTCAAATTCTCCAATCCTTCCTTCCTCATTATGTGTTCCTTAATGTCAGCTGTCTCTTTCTGATTCTGTGTATAATTGTCCATTTTATTTCCATTTTCCTTAAGACTTTATCGTTGCTTACGCGTTTCATTCTCAGCATCCTTCTGTAGAACCAAATTGCTGTTGCCCCCAGTCCTCTCTTCATCTGCGAGGAAATTTTCTAGCGTTCACTAACATATAGGAGGATTGATATTACGTAACAGTTCAGCATTATTTTCGTTGTTTCTAACAAAATTGTACGGTTTCTTGATACTTTGCATAGCTTTTGGAATGCATCGGATTTCGGTGTCATAGTTTGCAGCTAAAAGAATAGGGCTACTGTTAAAATGCTTCTCTGAAAGAAAAAAAATAAGTGAAAATAAATCTCCAATTTAATGACTTTCCCTATTTTTCAGTGGAATCCTTAATTTAGTTACTTTGCCTATTCTTTTAGCGAAATCTGTTTTCAATAAAAATTGCGTTTCTTTTTCTGTTTTAGAAGCTGGCAAACAAACTTAAGCAGAAACAATAGTACAAGACAATGTTAATGGCGCCATATATACTTCATTGTAACAATCTTGAGAGACAATGCGTTTACATGAGCCGCCAGAAATTAACGTATTTTTACGTACACAGCGCAAATTCAATGATGCGTCTATTTATTTATCCTAAAAAATTCGTTTTGTGTTCTAGAACCTTTAAAAAATTTTACTCTCGTAGCTTCCGTAGGAAAAAAATATATAAAGAAACGCCATTTCACTGACGAATGGACAATTTAAAAAAATACTAAAACTAAAACGTTGAAAATAAAACTGTTTGTGAAGATGATTAAAGTCGTATCGAAGATTCCAGGGACGACAATGAAAGCGAAGACAACATAAATATTTAAATTAGCAAAATAAAGTAAACTCAACAACAGAGAGAAATAAAGAAAAAAAAAACTATTCTGCAGTTATTTTTTTCCTATTGTGAAAAGATCCAAAAAATAGTACTTCTCACCCTGGGTTTTTGTCCATAGCTGATTGTCTTGGTTAAACAGGCAGATTTTGTTGAAATATTTATGAATAAAAGAATGATTTTCGAGGGAAAGGCAACTTTAAAACGTGCACAATATATATATATATATATATATATATATATATATATATATATATATATTGTGGAAAAAGTTTACTTGTGACGTGTTTCTTCCTTCAGGACTTCATCGGACTAAATTTGTTATGTTGGATGAACACGGTAGAGAGGTGATACGAATTTTAGAATTTTTTTTTATCAGCCCAATTTATTTACACTCTTTTTTCTTTTTCTTTCCATCACTTTTGTAAGTATGTATTAACACTGTGATATTAGCAGATCTGCCAGGAATACTAAAATGTTGTAAGAGCAAATTTACTGCGATTAAGACACTCTCTAGACATCTAAATGTCAGTGAATTATTTTTCTCCTTTGATCAGTGTAGCATTTTTTTATGTTAAAGTTGTGGCCAGTCTCATTACGCTGGGCAACCAACGCATTTAAAGTATTATTTTGTAAAATGTCCCTTTTGTGTTCATATAACAACATAAATTTAACCGATGAAGTCCTGAAGGACGAAACGCATCACAAGTAAACTTTTTCCATTTTGTCATAAATTTCCCCAATACTGTTCTTGATATATAAAAATATATATCGTTGTCTCATATATATATATATATATATATATATATATATATATATATATATATATATATATATAGTGAATGGAAAATGAGCTTCTACAACCATAAAGTGAGTCTGAGAAACAGAAAATACAAACGTAGCACCGCCATTATCTGCCTTCTATTGGGACGTCATTAGCAACGAGCTTCATATGCCATCGGCCAGGCCTACGCCCTGGAGAGGACACTCCAGTCTCATCACGAAATGGATTGAATAAGATCAATGGATGCCACCTATATATATCTTCATCGTCAAACTTCTGGTTTTGAATTCAAGGGATCCTAGACTGGTTGCTAACTAAAACTAGACAGCCCAGTCTGCTCTGCCATTTAACCCATAGCTGCACAAAAACACATACGTACACACACATACTATGACATGAAAACAAATCAACCTTATACCAATGAAAATTGCATATATAAAAGAAAAACGAGAAATATAAACAGTCAACTGCTGATACCCCCTGACGAGCGGACGGAATGATTACTGCAAGATCCGTCTACGAAACTTGGGATGCTGGAGTTAACACCAATCAGCTAAATAACAAACTTTATACTACCAATCAGCTAAGTAACAAACTTTATATTTGTATTATACATACATATATATATATATATATATATATATATATATATATATATATATATGAAGAAAAATATACGGAAAAAACAAACAAAAATCCTTATATGCAATTATGCTGTTTTAATGTTAATATAATGTCAACGTCGGACGTTTCGGTCTAATAAACCATCTTCAGGACATATTCATAAAATATAATTAACATTATCAATTCAACATGACAAAGACAATGGACATAAGAACAAGACTTATCCAAACAGATAACTGAAAGTTTTATATGATCAGCGTTAAGTTTAAACATGGTCACGAAGATGGTTTATTAGACCGAAACGTCCGACGTTGACATTATATTAACATTAAAACAGAATAATTGCATATAAGGATTTTTGTTTGTTTTTTCCGTATATTTTTCTTCATACTGTCGGATCTATATCCATATATTTGCTTTTATATATATATATATATATATATATATATATATATATATATATATATATATATATATATGTTATCGAGAATGATTACAGTATTTCTTTTCGTAGTGAGTTGCTAAGCTAGCTTGTTAAACAATGTAGCCACCCAATACTGGTATCTACCAAGTTTACCTTCGACTGGAACAAATCCACTATATGAATTAACTTCTGGTTAGACTACTTTAGAGTGATGGTTAACAAAGCATCACTCTAAGATAGATATAAGATATAATAAAATAGTTATAAACCTAAAATAGCTCAGTATACACAATGTGCTTGAGTAAACAGAACTAAGTCAATACTTTATGTGCCGTAACGTTGAGAAATGATATACAAATTCGTAGATCAAATCAGTACTATTGTCATAGGTTCGAGCCTTACAGCGTGATTTTGTGCTAGACGAAATAAAACTTCGTGACCGAATACAAACACGTGCATATACGCATTTACTAAGATGGTTACAATTTTTACTTTACTTCCGCTATGTAGAAGATGGTGGGGTACTGAAAGGTTTTTAGCCGGACTCATTTCCTAAAATTTGATCACGATTTTATGACTGTAAATCCTTGTTTTATGATGTATTTCGCAGGACCATTACGATTATGTTTTAAAATTTGTTTCAGATCATTGAGTAAGTTATGTTAACAGAAGGTGTGGACTTTTTAAGAATTGAACTCTATGTGAAGCGGACCGTGGGTTTACGTGTTGTTAAATTAGGAACACGTGTGTTTATTCCTGCTAGAATATTAAAAGATCCACTACAAGAACATGGCGGACTCAGAGACTGAATCCACCATAAAGAAGTGTAAAGAAAACCATCAAGACCGATATATATATATATATATATATATATATATATATATATATAAACAAGTATATGTATTAAACAACAAAATTTACAATGGACATAGACATTAACATTTGTGTTTGTGTGTAAAGTAAAGAGTTTGTATTTTGGTGAATGTTCGTACGTACGTGTATGTGTGTATAATGTTCATGGCATCTCCCACAAGGGGGAAGACGCAATCTTCTGCGAGAGCTTACGTTGTAGATGTGTTCGCTGAAAATAAAAAAATGAAAAAGAGAACGAGGCAAGAAATCGCCCAGTATTTATAGTGTAGGGAGAGCGTCCGCTAGTGAACAATTTGGACAATTAAGGAGGAGTTAACTCCGATACATGGTGTTATTAACTTCCGGTTCACGCAGAAGAAAAAGCCAAAAGAAATTCATGGGTGTATTATGAAAACACTGACTCATAAGTACATACTATACTCATCTTCAGAACTAGCATGAACGCGATGGTTTCAAAACCCAAGATTCAGTAGTCTAATAGGATTACTAAGTTATCAGTTCCTGAAATTACTAATCGTGTTCATCACTTTATTTTTGACCAATCGCCGAATTTTGAGCAAAAGAATTGCTGCTGTATGAGAAATATTCAAGGGAGACATTTGGTTTTTAATCCATAGACAATCGGTTATGTAGATGCTGACAGCTAAGGGGTGCCATAATGCTTGAATGTCGATCAGAAATGATATCGAGTTGCCACATTCAGTTTGATTTTAAAGCATTTTCAGCGATCTATATTGATGAAACAGGGCTATACCACACTTATCCGGAGAGAAAACAATGCAGTGCAGAAACACGGGTTTTCCACGGCTGAAGAAATTCAAAATCCGTCAGAAAAGAACATGGCCACATTTTGACGGCGGTATTTGATAACTGACTAACTTCAGAAGAACGAAACAGCTAATGCCGAACATTAATTAAACTTGCTGTACCGATTAAAGGAGGCGTTGGAAGAAAAGGTACCGAGGGCTATATTGCAATGTTCTCTTATTGCATGACAATGCACCTGCTCTCAGGGCTAGTAAGATAATGGATAATTTGAAGAATCTGGAAATCGAGTGCTTAGACTCACCAAGTTTTGTTCTATCTGATTATTGCCTGTTTCCAAATCTTAAAAGGAGTTGAAAGTGGTAGAAATTTTCGAATAATACAGAGGTGATAACAGCAGTAGAACAGTACTTTAGTGACCAGATATCATAATTTATTTTGTAATGGTTAAAAATCTTGAGAAAGAATGTGTCAAGTGTGTTTAACTGAGGAAGGAATATGCGTAACAGAAAGAACGTTAAGCCATTCCCTACATCATGGATCACAAAATTGTTCAGAAAACCCATATACAATTATATATATATATATATATATATATATATATATATGTTCCATTAAAGTTAATCGCAGTACCTTGTCTGACGTCTTTAATGAAACATGTATAATTGAAGGATTGCTTCTTAAATAGACAATTATCAAATTATATATATATATATATATATATATATATATATATATATATATATATATATATATATATATATAATAAAATGATACTGTATGGACAAGTTGTTTTTGCAGCATTTTCACCGCTCTAGCGGTAAGGTTTTGAAACGATTTTTTTTTGTGTTGATGACACGGGGTTCCACAACTATGCACCGGAGAGAAAAGAACAGTCACTACAGCTGAAGAACTTCAAAATGCAGCAGAAAAGATCATGGTCATGGCATTAAGGAGATGATGTGGGGTGCGATGCAATCGATAATGGAGAAATCGGAGAGCCGAGTTCGAATCACCAGTTCGTTACATTCATTTACCCCCAAATAGTCTTACGAAAGGTATGAGTCCATATTTTCTCCCCCACCTATGGGTTAAATAGCAGGGCAGCTTACTGTGGGAAAAAAATCTTCTGCCTAGACAATCATGAATGAAAAGAGACATGTTCGCCTAAGCGTGTATCATTTAATATGTGGGTCATGACCATATCCTGTTGAAACACTAAACGTCCGATTACCGAAGTTAAGCAACGTTGTGCCTGGTCAGTACATAGATGGGTGACCGCTTGGCAATACTAGGTGCTGTAAGTTTGGATGTGCGAGTGGCGCGATAACGGTTCGGAATGAGAAATCAGAAAGCTGAGTTCGAAATCCAGTCGATTAGGTTACGTTCACTTATGCGCAAATCCCTTGAGAAAAGGTATAAATACCTCTCTTCTTCCCCATCTATGGATTAAATAGTAAAACTTGTGTCTGGCAAAATTATTATTATCTCAAAAAGAAAATTGTTAAAATAACCACTCATAAAAAATTCTTACAATCTAAAATATGTTCTGGCTTTAAATAACCAAAAATGATTGATAAACCGTAATAAATCAATCAAATTACCTGGGATATTGACTACATTGCAGGTAGCAACAATGTAATCATTTCAACCATGCATGTATAGGGGTGCCCGTAGGAATAGTTAGTAACTCATCACAGACCAATCCCCCACTAGTTGCCCGTTACTGCATCCTTGTGCCAAACTAAGCTAGGTTTAGTAAAACATACAGAGATATACTCTATATATTTATCGATATTCCTTTCTGGCTTGTGTCCAATTCACGAAAAAAAAAGTGAAAGGCAACAGGCAGTGTAGCTTAAATAGCAATTCAGTGCCCGTTGCTAGACAATGGCTTGAAGGTGGCGAATCTGAACAGAAACTCAGTGTAGCGAAAAGATAAGGCTTTGCACTGGCAGCACTTTGCTATTTCTTTCTTGTTTTTCATTTCTGTTGTTCTCCCTTCCTGTATTATTCATTCCCAGGGCGGACAGATAGGGGTCAGTGAGAAGGTGGGTGAGGAACAACTCATCTTCTGACAGTTGGTAGTGTTTGAAGGAAGACCACTTTCCAAGACTTATAAATATGTACCATGTCTTTTGTTATATATATATATATATATATATATATATATATATATATATATATATATGCAGCTGTTTTCACATACTCGATGCTACTCTATCTTCCAATTCCGCGTTTCAGAATGTTTTCTTTTGTAACCTTTTTGCATTATAAACAAACGCATCGTGTCATGACTATGTATCATTTGACTTAACATATACAGTCAGGGTGACCGCGTATTACCCGGGTTTCATGTTCAGTCGAAAATATTTGTTAATTTTAATTTAACTGATACGAATATAATTTTTATCTCTGTCTTTGATAAGAATCATTAACATTTAAAAATTTCTCTGAAAAAATTGTTGCTGATGTTATTACTATAAGTTTCCATCGGTCTATTCTCCATATATTATAAGAATTTATTTTAAGTTATAAAGTCGGGTTAAATCACTTGAAGTGAAATCACAAGAATGTTACGATTTGCATTGGACATCAGTTGGAAGAAACATCCAACAAAGAAACGCATGTATTGGACATCTTCCTCCTATCTCAGTTTCGCTAAGAGAAGGCTCCGTCTAGCTGGTGACTCCTGGAGAAGTAAGTCAGAACTTGTGAGCGACACCCTCCTATGGAACCCATTGCGCGGCAAAAGATCGGTTGGAAGGCCTCATCTCACCTACATTGACCAACCTGTAGATGACTCTGTATACGATCTGGAGGACCTGCCGACACCGATGTCTGACAGAGATGGTTGGAAGGAACGAGTTAGGACACTCCGAGAATTCTCGATCTGATGGTGATGATAAGGTCGGGTTATTTGTTGTATTGAGGGATATGATTGTAGTCCTTCCTGATCTTGTTCTTTTTATAATCGGAGAATCCATGTAGTGATTCTTCCAAATCGTTATATGTTACATTAATCACTGCCATTCCTTAGCATGTGACTAGTGGTTGGGTCTATATTTGTAAATATTCTATATTTTTTTGCTTGCTCATCACTTTCAGCATCTCTATTCATTCTGTTGCTTCCTGCTGCAAGGATTTCCCTTCTACGGTAAAATTGTTTAAAAACTGTTAAATTATTACACTATAAAGAATTACAAGGCGCAAACTGCAGCTTGTAAGACACGTTGCAACACCCTGAAGATTAAGAAAAAGTAAGGTTCTAATTTTTCCTTCTTTATAGCACTGGTGACATGTCTTGTAAGTCTTGTTTATTTTTTTTGTTTTGTGTTATCAGTGGTAATTTCAATGTCGCCACATCTTCAGATCAGTAAAACAACAACAAAAAAGGTTAAACACCTAAAGAAGCCTATAGAATGGATAGGCTGAATCTTTGGTCAAATAAAACCTGGAACAAACCGAACCTAGGCAAAAGTATCGCAGGTCATCGCTGACACGAGGCTGGCTCTAGAGCAGTGTTTTTCAATTTTTTTAAGCAACGGTACACCTAGGAGCAAATGAAAATATCACGGCACACTTAGCAAATTTTTTAAAGGGTATACATTTAAATGTTATGGAATAAAACCATAGTTGTTTTTTTTTTAAACACACACACACAAATATTAACTTACTTTATTTCAATGTTTCTATTCAAATATTTGTGCAGATTATTTAAGTGTGAAATCTGTACCTGGTGTTTCTTCGTGATTTCTTCAATGTTTGGTTGAAAATTGCGATAAGCAAACTCTTATTTCTTCTTCAGTTAAGCGCAGTCTTTCTTGCTTCTTGTTTTTGATGTAAATAAGTAAAAAATTGCCATAAAGTCTTTTTTTTAGCTAATGAGGGATATTCCTTTTGTATTGAAATCCAAAATGTATCAAGAGTAGGGAAAAAAATTATTTGTAAAAAAAAGCTTAATACTTATTCATTTATTCAAATACTAACGCTGTACCGTTACTACCAGAGCCGGTGAGAGAATTTCCGGGGTCTGGCACTCAGATTATTTTGCCCCCCCCTTTCCGGTCGGAAAAGGAGATGCTGGGACAAACAAACTCGTTGATCTAGCGTGTCTTACAAGACTGTCTGTAAGCTTGTCTGTCTGGTAGGGTTGTGATATGTTAAATATCATTTTTTTGTTAAGGTTTTTATATGTAGTTTTTGTGACAAATATTTATGCATGTGAGGGAACATTGTTATTATTATAAATGAAAATAAAATATAGAATAATAATAATAATGAAAATTAAAAATAAAATAAAATTTAAACTTTATTTAAAATAAAATAAAATAAATAAATAAAATAAAAATAATAAAATTACTCCCAGCATGCAACAGGGACTGTTCCTGTCGGAAATACGAACATCCCGCCAAGAGACGTGAGATTCAATCTCTTCGCCCGAAAACTGTCATGATGACAACACCTGTCCGTGATAGGACTTGTGATATTACGGAGTGACTTACTCCTCTCTCTTGTCACAAATGTAATGTAAAATACACACACTAATACACGCAAATACATAAAATTGTATGAAATTACTATACAATTTACCATATTTTTTATTGTTATTATGTACGTTTGTTCGTTCTGTTTTTCATCGTGAACACAAGCCCAAACTTATGACTACGTGGTGTGAGTGAATATACCTCAACACATGTCATTCTAATAATACGACATTTGACATTCGCAAAACTTCGTAAGGTCTGCAACTTGGAGACGAAGTTGTGCATTTAAAGAAGATATTTCATGACACAATTTCGAACTGTATTTGAATGGATCCTATCGAGAATATTCCGAAGCCAACTGAGCTGTTGAACAGGTTCAAAGCGTTGAGTTTGTCGGGAATTTTCCCTAATATTTTCGTTTCTCTCCGAATCTTCATGTCACAGTTGAATCTACAGAGCGCTCTTTTAATAATTTAAAACGAATAAAGAACTATCAACGCGCAACAACGCTTCGTGACTCAACTTGGCAACCCTTGCGATCGAGTGAAATCTGGCACGAGAATTAGACTTATTTATTTACTAAATTATTTATTTACTAAACTTCGCTTCGCGTACTAAAAAACTACAAGCTGCTTACAGTACTTATAGTGCTTAACCTCAGTGATCGGCGGGAAATCGGCGCTTTATTACATAGTAGAGTTGCTAGACCCACGCCCAACCAATTTTGAATTCAAATTTGAACTTCTCCTAGACTTGTTGCCAACCAAAACTAGATAGCCCAGTTTTTCTTGTTATTAACCTCTGGCTGGAGTAAGAAAAGAGATGGATTCATACTTTTCCAAGAGTATTTATGCAAAAGCGAATTCCAAAGGTTTCTGTCATTTGGTAAAATTCTTTGTTTGTGATTCTGCGGCACCAGAGCTGACAATTGATCTACCCATCATTACCGGAGAGCTTGAAAATAGTCTTCTAAAGTATTGTAAAAGGACTGGAAGAATTGAAACCATACAGAAGATAGTAGAATTAAACTATTGAGCGTGGTGCTGGCGTGTTAAATAGGGTTACTCCAACTTAATGCAATTATTATTATTATTATTAATATTAATAATAATAATAATAATAATAATAATATTCTTTGATGAAAGTCTTTATTTTTTTAAATAGAAACACAAATCTGCATTTTGATTTTTCAACTGTTAACTAATTAATGCCCACCCTAAAATCAGGCATTTTTTTAAGCATTTCACCCCAAGCAAGGCGGGAGTGCCACTTGCACACAGAGAATGAAAGTAAGAGAAAAGGAGCGGGGAACGAGGAAAGGATAAAAGGAAGGACTGGGATCAAGATGATATCGATTGACATTACATTTAAATTTTTGAAGATTATAGTTACCAGGGAAGCAAGTAAGAGGAAGGGAGTTCCATTGCCGGGAAGTTCGACAGAAGAAGCTGTTGGAGTAGAAGAGGCAGTTACATTTAACCGTTTCGATAGTAAAAGGGTGGGACCGAGATGCCAACCTTGTAGCACGTTTAAATTCGTGTAATCGGGCTACCGGTGAAATTAGATCGTCAGAAGAGTTGCCATGAACATATTTGTAGAAAAGACAGAGGGAAGTCACAACATGTCTGCGAGAAAGTGACTGGTGTCGTGATGCCAGGTCAGGACCGATCAAATTGCATATCCGTCTTTAGATTTTTAGTCGAGAACCTCTAGATCAGCGTTTCTCAACCTTTTTACCCTTGCGTAACCCTTAAAATAAATTATATGTCTCAAGGAACCCTTGTGCAAAAACAAAATTATATACCATATCTTTCTCATTTTATTTTCATCGTAGTTCACATAGTATATATTTTTGAATAACTGGTTTAAGGAAAAATTAATATTTCTTTGTCAAATTTTTCGGTAATGCTAAATAAAATTCATACTGTTCGTTTATAATACTGCATCAGAGAGTTTTCATTCACACAACAAATTCTAAACTCAAACGTAAAAAAATAAACATAAGTAAACAATATTATATACCTATAATATAAATGTAAACAGAATGAAAACAGATAATTGCGGCATCAGTTTTTTTTATTTTTTTTATCCTTTACTGGCAATGTTGAAAAGATATAAGCTAAATCAAGGCAAAATGTCCTGTGAACCAATAAACAGGCTAAGAAGTTTTTTTAATAATAGGTTAGATAGGATGATGTCTATATTACAAGATTACAATAACCAAGAATATATTGGGTGTGTTTAGTAATATTACGTATATGAAATTAAATAAAAAGTCAAAAGAGCATTAGCTTATCTCACCTATTCTCGAGTAACCCTTGGGGATATTTTGCGGAAACATAGGGTTCCGGGGAAGGCCGGTTGAGAAACGGTGCTCTTGATGAATGGCAACAGTATTCCATGCATCGACGAATGGTAGATTTGTAGATGTGAAGGATGGACTCAGACAAGAAAAACCTTCTGGCGCGACACAGAACCAACTTTCTTTGTGGTAGATGCAGCAACTGATTCAGTGTAGTTGTTTGACCTCAGGTCAGTAGAAAACGTGGGACCAAGAAGGTACTTTCGTGGAGTTGAGCATCAACCATGTTGATAGGAAGCAGGGAGGTTTCTCTGTGGTGGGTAAATGAGAGGTTTCGTTTTGGAGGCATTAAAATTTACAAGCCATTTCTTGCTTCAGTCAACCACAGATTGGAGGTCTTTTCAAGACCAACGGCCAGGTTAACTTTGTCAGCAATGCTGGATTTACTATTGAGACAGGAGTAAATGATAATGTCGTCTGTGTAGATGACTACTTGGGAACTGATGACACCAGGAAGAACGTTGATGAACATCAGAAACAGTGTAGTACCCAGGATAAAGCCTTGGGGAACACCAGCGATCATATGAAAGGAACGGAAAGAGAACCCGTTTAGTACGACCTTCATTTCACGGTTTGATAGGAATGATTGGGTTAAATCAAATAATCGTCCTGTAATACCGTATCCCTGAACCTTATTGTTATACTGGAACATACCTATTCTATTGTTAATAGACTCTCCCACATATAAGTAGTAGTAGTAGTAGCAGTCGTTAGGGAGCTCAGAGAATTGATGAGTCAGTCGATGTCGGATATTAAAGTATCAACCACCACAACTAGATTGCTGCGTCATTAACTATTATTTCAAGTTCCTAACGTTATTGTATGTCGAACCTTTTTTAGGACCGACTTAGTGAAATACAAGCCTCCACTGTGAAAACTACTCTACAACACTTACTTAGAAGGCCGGCATAGGTTTGTAAAACTTCAGGTATAAATTATAGGTTTATAAAATCCCAGTATTAATTATATGTTTCTATCTATATATAGCTGTCTTCAAAATGGGATGGCAACAAGGTGATTCTAAGAATTCATATAGATCTCATAGGCATCGCCTTGGTGGGCATTAATGGTTTAAATTGATTAGTATCAAATAAAAGTGTTGCTGAGTCAGAAGATTTTCGATGGGGCTGATTGTGAGATAATCAATGAAAATGTGAAAATTGACATCAAGCAACGTGTTCAAAGAAAGAAAATGTGCAATATGGTTGACCAAGAATAGGTCTCCTGGATTTGTTAGGTGCGGAATGGAAGAAAATCTGATAATATAATCGATATAAACAAGTTCAATTTAAAATTTATCACTATTGAAGAAGAGGAATCTTGTGTAACCTTTCCAGATTGAAGGAATGGTGATTATAATTAGTGAATACTTTTGGAATTAAGAAGTTTGCTGCCAGCATTTCTATCCCTCTATCACATGAATCATTTCGCAACGTCTTTTTTGCCCAGTTGCTGTCTCGGTTTTGTTTTCTTTCAAGTTTCGTTCTCTTGTGATTTAATAGGAATTTAAGAAAATTGACCAGTCGAAGTGATCAGGTAGATGACATCACAAAAAAGACGAACACCTGCTCATAAATGTGTGGCAAACCGATCTTGTATGTTTGGATAAAAATGAACGAACTGAAACGGCATTTGTACTTTCAGTGAGGCGTCTCAGTTATCATGTTTACTTTTAGAGCCGTTTTTTCTCATTTAATTTTCAAATTTATCATTTTTTTTTATTCATTTCACCTCAAGTAAGACAATAAAGCTACTAAGACGCAGGGGTACTAAGTGTGAAAGAATATAAGAAAAACATCCTTTAGGAGAAATACAATAAAAGAACAAAAATTACGAAGATAGAAGATAACGGTTGACATTGCATTTAAATTTTTGAAGATCAAACTTGACTGAAAAATCGAGAACTGCGATCAAGGAAACAGTTAGTATAGAACGTAGTTACATCTAGGCATTCAATTGTAAAATGATGAGACCTTGACACCCATCTGCGCTTAAATTCATATTGGCTAGGTACCATAGAGGAGAATTCATTAGAACAGTTACCACGAAAGTATATACAGTTTAACCTGGATATAAGAGACCCGGATATAAGAGAAACCTTGATATAAGAGAGATTTTCTCTGGTCCCAAATTAGAGCCATACTTACCTAAACAAAATAGACCAAACCCGGATATAAGAGATTTCTTCTCCGGTCCCGACAACTCTCTTATATCCGGGTTACACTGTATATAGAAAATACACTGTGAAACTACTACATTACAGCATCAGAAAGTGACTGAAGCCGAGATGCTAAGTCGGGACCAATGATATTGCAGATTCTTCTTTGGAAATTTATTTTCTTCTTTCGTTTTTCTTTATTGTTTTTACTTTATTCAACCGACTTTATTACAATTTTTTGTTTTTCATTGAAGTCAATTTCTCATCTTTTTCTTTCATCCAGTCATTTCTCTTGTGTTCTTTGTTTCGTTCATCTTTCTCACTCATTTCTACTTTCCACTTTCTTTCGCTTCTTCATTTCCTTAACTTCACTTATTCACGTCTGTTTTTCTCAAACACTGCTTCCTCTTTCTCCTCTTCCACCTCTCTTTTTATACATCATCTCTTACGTGCGTATCGCGTTTTTTTTGTTTTTTTTTTTGGCCGGCATCTTTTTATTTCCAGCTTTGATTTCACATTCTGAATTATGATGAGACTTGCTCAGTTGATTTCTTAAATTTTCTCTTCATTTCTTTTTTTTTTTTTTTTTTTTTTAAAGCAATCACACATTCTCCCACATTGAGATATTCCTATCTTCTTTCTACCCATGACTGTCTTTTTCTCTTCTTTCCATAACTTCATTTTTTTATTTTATTTTTCTCTTATTCACACTCTCTCTTTCAGCCTGTCATTCCCTTTAAAAGTTTAAAAACCGCCCAGATTCCAAAGTTTAAAAACCGCCCAGATTCCTCTTGATATAATTCTGTCCCTTCTTCGTCTTTTTTCGTGAAAATCATATGGAAATGGACACACAGGCAGCAATCATCACTATCACCCCTTCACCCGAATCGCTATGCATGCATAGAGCAAAAGATAGAAATGACATTATTGTAGAGATTGAGAGATTAGAGAGAGAGAGAGAGAGAGAGAGAGAGAGAGAGAGAGAGAGAGAGAGAGAAGATGATATATGGGGGAGGGACTTGCCATTTGTTTGTGCCATGACATGTAACACGACTGAATGACCAGCGTGCCAATCATGTCGCACAGTTGGTGTCCAATCAGATGATGACAATTAGCCAGCTCTGCGATCAGATGGAAGAAAAATCACCTGCCTGGTCGCATTAATCACCTACAGGAGCATTGCCACCAATGGGCCTGCGTGCTAGCGATGCTGTGTGAACAATGCTCGGATATGGTGTGAGATGATTGGTGGCGTGAGTGGCAAGGTTTACCATTGGGCAAGATGGGCTGCTTGGCTGGACAGCTGGTCTAACATTTCACGGGACTTGGAGTGTGTAAGCGGGACTTGGGTCTGTGTGATGCTAGCTTTGTATTCAAGCTTGTGTGTATCTGAATGAATATTGGTATGCAAAGCAATAAATAGATAGACCGATAGATAGGAAAAGAGGGAGGAAGGAATAAGTAAAAAGTAAATTTAAATTCTTTTGTAATACTATATTATACAAAGTAGATCAGCACGTCCGTGGATATATATATATATATATATATATATATATATATATATATATATATATATATATATATAAATGAGGATATAAAACATGTTAATTATGGTGTTACATCAGTCCTCCTATATGACAGTGGATGCTGGACAATCTCCTGGCGAATGAAGAAGAGATTTGAGGCAAAAGAAATATGGTTCTACAGAAGGATGCTAAGAATACCATGGTCTGAATATGCGAGCAACAGCGAAGTCTTAAGGAAAACGGAAACAAAAAGAATGCTTACACATAGAATCAGAAAGTGACAGTTGAAATTTCTAGGAAATATAACGAGGAAGGACGGCTTGGGGAATTTGGCACTCACAGGACATATCAAAAGTAAGTGTAATAAAGAGAAACAGCAAATAACCTATCTAATGAGATTGTGGAAATGAATGACAAAACAGCAACTAGGGGAGATGATGAAATGACAAAAATTACTATTACAAAGTATAGGAAGTTGTAGAGAGCCATGATCATCCATACCCTGAAGGGGCATGTCAAGTAGAAGAAGTATACATATCATTAAAGATTTTTTCCTCAATAGTAGTAGATAAGTTTGCCTATCGCCCGGTTCACACTTCTCCTCGGCCTTTTGAACAGGAGTAATGATTTATCTCTTGTTTCCTGTTTAGGAATGAGTTTCCAGTTCCTTCTAAAATCTAGAAATTGTAACAAAATTTATGTTGAGTTTAAATTATTTTTTAGTTGTCGTGGTGATAGAGTTGGTGGGTAGAACAATATATTTTGACTTGTTGGGGCCCACTCTTGTATTTTTTAATATTTTACAAGCCTTTTGTTTCACACTGAATATATCAAACTATCAATTCATATTTATTATAATTATTCAAAAGGAATGTCCTGTTAAAAATTGAAGCCTTAATGAACATGATCACAAATAATCAACATGAACAAACATTATATATAATATTATATATATATATATATATATATATATATATATATATATATATATATATATATATTCTGTTTATACATTATTTTTATAGATACAAATATTCTAAGTAAATGTTCTGTTTATAATAAACAGTATTAACTACATTTACCAGCCTGAATGTACCAGAAATTTTATAAAAAATATGTGTCTTTCGACAGGAATCAAACCTGTAACCTACACAGAATCATCATTTGGCCTGACATGCTATACCGTTTAGCTGCAGAGAAAGCATTTGGTTAGCAAAGTCAAATTGCTCTGTTTCCATTTCCACATAGAAATTCCAATGTAAACATTATACATTTTTCATATTTTCTTTGGGGGAAATGATCGCTTGATATATAACTCTGTTAGATTTGCATTTGTCCTCTACTGGACAATTTTCTTTAGATCTACAATTACAGGTGGGTTCAATAACAGGTTTGTTGTTTGTCCCATCGAAATTTCTTAAAATATGGTTATTGTGTGAGTTACATAATTTTATACATGTTGTTGGTACAAGAATAGCTAATCTTAATCATTTTCCTATTGAAGATCTTATATATATATATATATATATATATATATATATATATATATATATATATATATATATATCCAGCTAAGATGAGAACAAATGAAGTATAATTCCACTGTCCATAACATTTAATTTAAAAGAGGGCTCAGAGGTAAATATTATTTATTATATTATTTTCTCCTATAATAAATGAGATATATATATATATATATATATATATATATATATATATATATATATATATATATATATTGAGGAATGTGTTATTAAACTTTTCCATTTATTAATCTTTCTTTTGGTTGTTTTCTTGCTTTCTTGCACGTTTCTTTATATTTGGGGCTAAATTGTTGAAAAAACCCTAGTGCTTGGTTTTTTGCTGAGTGCTTTTGGTTGTCATCAACCATCATCATGGCTGTATGTTTTGGGTTGAAGTAGGTTGTTTTATATTTATAGATAATATTGTTGTGTATTCAGGCAGTGTTGTTGGATTAGTTCATTTGCACAATTGCTTATGAACTAATCCAACAACAAGGGGTTGTTATTTATTAATTTGAGTATTAGTTATTAAATATGTTTAAGTTGTTTCTGGCAGTATTAAATCCTGTTTTATTTATGTCCAGTTTTTGGTTTTAATTGTGATGGCTTCAAGAATTTGTAAACCTTTTTTTGCAATTGTTTTTGTAGAGGATTTTGGTATTGTTGATTAGGATTTTTCTTATTTTGAATGATTTGAATCTGTTATTTGTGGTACAGTGTGTTGTTATAAGGTGATTTTTTAAGGTGCTGGTATCATTAAGATGGTATGAAAAAGTTGTGGTTGTGTATCTAATGTATATGCTAGAGTTATTATTAACAACTTGGACCCAAATATAAAGAAATTTGCAAGAAAAAACTGAAAGATAGATTATTAAACAGAAAAGTTTCATAGTCTCTAATAAAACATACCTCAATAATGAGATGCAGCCTATATATATATATATATATATATATATATATATATATATATATATGTGTGTGTGTGTGAAAGTAGACACTGAAGTCAACACTGAGTGGTGACAGTCTGTTTCATGCTTGAATACAATCTTCAAGCTTTTATATTTACATATGCTCCATTTCTGATATTGAGCACTTTTATCAATATAACATACCTTAAAACTATATATATATACACACACAAACTAAATTGCTTGCATGGATTATATTATATATATGTCCAGAAATGTAATTGCTTCAGCATTTTATACATTGCACTTTATTTCCTAACCCACATTATATATATATATATATATATATATATATATATATATATATATATATGTTAGAATGTGTGTAGATTGGTTTGCATGGATTATATATAAATGAATGTTTACATAAGCAAAAACTACTGTATTTTTATGTATTATACTCACCACACACACACAAACACACATACACACACACACTATATATATATATATATATATATATATATATATATATATATATATATATATATATGTATGTATGTATGTATGTATGTATGTATGTATGTTTGGAAAAAGAGAGAGCGAGTGTGTTAGTAAGTTAAGTCCCATTGTATGAATATAGATAAGCAGCTAATTGGAAAAGGTCAAAACTTTAAGCTATGGTCAAGCCTCCATGTGCGTCTAATGGTCAATGTAGTCTAGTGATTTATTTCTGGTGTCCAGACTGAAAACCAGAAGACAGAATTCAGTTTCTAAAATGTCAGAGGTCAAAGCAGAGCTAAGAGATAGTTGATTGCTCGTTCATTTTGTGAATAAGACCAGGTGCAGTTTATCACACATTGGCTTTATTCCAAAAAAAAAAAAAAAAAAAATTTAAAAAACACTGCATCTGGATTTCGATCTCAAATGCATTCCAATGCCTGTCAACTTTGGCAGTCTTTATTGACCTTTGACCTATTTGTAAAACTGAAATTTCTTCATTATGATTAAATGTAAGAACCAATCATATCCAGAGCATAAATAGGAAGAATAAAAAAAATTCTTTGACTCCTGCTATCCCATGATTGTTGTTACATTTACTGAAAAAATATCTATGCAACTTTTATAAATATTAAGGGACAGAAATAATACTTATAATAACATTCAATATTTTTTAAGAGATAAAATGTCTATCAAGTATCTTTTATTTATTTATTTGTTTGTTTATTATTCATTTGTTAGTTACCCCTTCATGGTAAGCACGTTGTCATGTTCCTTACCAGATTGAGACCATTATTGCATGTGCTTCCATTTTTATGGAAGAGTGTAGGCTTCTGGTGAACCAGAACTTATCCGTGATTGGACTATAAATTTGTAGCTGACAGGAGACACACAAGTTGATAGCTGATCAGTATTGGCTGGGTCACTGTGGAGATGGAGTATAATGTTGCGTTGTGGATTCCGAGATGAATTCGGTCTCGAAGGAATGACAAATGCAATAATTAAATATAAGAAATAAAATGTATTTACACAATCATACAAAGAGTAATACTGTTAGTAAGTCCAGGAACGTGGTTAGTAGCAAATACAGATAGGTATATACAGTCTCGAAGTAGGACTTCCTTAGAGTCTACATGCTTGTAACTGACTTCTACAAGAGGTTACCTCACACTATCTCTGTTCGCATATTCTCTCACTCTCCGACTATCGACTCCCCTCACTGACTGTAACTCTGGGTATTTAATGGCAGCAGTCCAGGTACACTTGGTAGAGTCCACTTATATGAAAAAGGGGTGGATCCCATAACATGTTGAAAGGCCTGAAAGCCCTAATGAAGCTCAGCTAAAAACATCGCTGATGATGTGTGCCAAAGCAACAAACAGATGTATTTCATGAAAACTAAAGTTCACCCAATTAAAGGCTCAAGAGGGTTAGTGAATAAAGTGTATGATATGAATGTATGAGGAGGTAGGAGGAAGTGAAGATTATGAGGAGAGATAAAAAGAGAACCTTAACTTGAGGAAGTTAAGATTGTAGTGTTCATGGAGGCATCTATGTGACAATCTGTTCCACAAAGCAGCATTTCATGAGAAAACATTATCTGCATATAACTTTCTCCTTAAAAATGGTATATGAAGGAAATGAGGGTGATTCAACTATGTGGATGTGGCATGGTGAATCCTAGCTATAAGGGTCTGAACTGATGGAACTAATAGAGTAGTGGTAAGCAGCTCCAACTCTGGACTATATATGGTGACAAAACTTCATTTTTGGACTGACTTTTGTAATAAATATTATTATCAAAATATATTGAAGCATTTTGTAAGATTTTTGTTTAAAATAAGAAGGAGATATTTTTGTGAATTTTTGTTTTGTAATTTCTGAGATGATTATTTTATTTGAACTATAGTTATCATCTTGATTATTATAGATGCTATTATATATATGATGTTTCAGTCACATACTCTCTGTCCATCTTCAGATGTCCATTACTGTTTTAGATTAGGGATGAGGAATTCTCAATATACTTTGAATTATTTGATTTATTGAAACTATAGTTCTCAGCATTATTATTATAGATATTACTATAGACATGATATTTCAGTGAAGATGACTATAGTCATCATCAGTGTTTTCGTTTTTTTAATCAAGTTCACCCCATGAGGGGTAGTAAAGGCACTGAGACACAAACGGTTACTGGGTGGAAAGAGTTAGAAACAGGAACATTGCTAAGGGGCAAGAACAAAAGAAGAGTAATCAAGAGGACAGTAGGAAACATTTGATATTGCATGTAAATTTTTGAAGATTTAAATTTGCTGGAAAGCATGGAGCCAAAAGTGAGTTCCACAAGTAAGATGTGTGAGAAAAAAACTGTTAGCATAGAATTTACAATTATATCTAGCCACGTCAACTGTAAATTGGTGAGACCTCATCGCCACTCTAGTATTGCATTTAAACTCAAAGAGTCTATGAACCATAGTGAAGAGCTCATCTAAACAATTATTATGAAAGTATTTATTGAAAAGGCAAAGGGAGACAACCTTACAAAAATGACTGAAGCTAACACACAAAATCAGAGCTGATAATATTGCTGATTATTCTTTTGATTTTATGAAGGAGATGTAGATAAATAGCAGGAGCACTGGACCATATGTGACAGCAATATTCTAAGCATGGGTAAATGATAGACTAATAAATATGTAAGATAGATGACACAGTGGACTAACTTTCCTAACAGCTGATCAAGTAATGGGTTCAATATAGTCTTTCCACTTCATGTCAGCTGATTGCCTAAAAAGGAATTCTGAACTGAACTGAAATGAGTGAGTAATAACAGAAGAGTACTAAATAAAAAGAACTAGAAGATATCCCTGTACATAAGCAGTGGAATGAGAACAGTCTATCCCCTATAGATTAAATAAAAGATTCAATTCAGAATTCCCTGTAGGTTACCCAGATTGATATACACCTAAGGAAGGATGGCGGGTACAATAGCCAAAATATTGTGATAACAACAACAAAGATGTGCACAACTTACCAAATATAGTGTAAATAATGAAAACTCAACTTCTCGGAAATTCAGACGAAAAATATTTTTAATCAACATTATCCACCACATTAGACTTATGATCAGGTGTGGTCTGTGCAACTGCAGGCATGACCAGTTCTCTCCATATATCTGGGTTGAGAGAGGTATTCATTTATGTATTGTGTGTCTTGGGTATGTAGACCTAATGGAGCCAATCCCTTTTGAGGTCAAACAACAGCCAATGTCCTCCAGTTTGAAGACTTACCTTAAATGTGGCTGTTGATTCATTCAGGGGAAACCTCTACCCTGGCCATTGGCTTCAGTCTAGGAAGCCTTTCACCTAGTGATGCCATGTTATCATGGCATACATATTTATGGAGCCTAGTCTATTTTATTGTGCAAGATGGATGTAAACCATATGAGAAGCTTTATCTGTCCTTCGATGGATATTTTTGATACAACCTAATAATAAACCGGTGATTTAATACCATCATCATTATAATGATGGTTTTTTTCCTCTTTTCATTCAATATTAATGGCAGACTTAACCCCATCTTCACTGTTCTGAGTGTAATATATTCCCTTTCTTTTTCTCTTTTACAAGATGATGCTGCTGCTGCTAATGTTGGCCTCAGTTCCCAAGTGTTAGATGTTATGGCAGAACAAAAAGAATATTGAATGTTTGATTACTGAACTAAGACAGGTGCAGTTTATCACACATTGTCTTTCTTCCAAAATAAAACAAATTTAAAAGATAACGAAAAATGTTTTACTTGAAATCTGCTCTCAAAATCTCTGGAAAAAAAAAAATGGTTAATTTCCAGGAGTGTTCAATTGCTCAGATATAATCCTGAAATTCTATTCTTTTTATTGATTATATTCTTCAACACTGTTTTTTTTTTTTTTTTTTTTTTTGCAGCTGATGGATGGGATTGGTGGTTGGTCATTTGTTTTTCTCACTGAAACAGATTCTAAATCTGGGGTGGAAGATCAGAAAACCAGAGTATCCCTAAAAGTTGATGGTTTGTAATGCCAACTTTTTATGTGACGTGTCCCTTCAGGACATAGGTGATCATAGCCCTCCACATCCTCCTGTCCTTAATAAGTTTTATCTTTTTCTTATTTCTCCCAAACCCTGTTCTGCCAACCATTTACTCAAGACCATCAAGTATGTCATTCACTGCTTTCCTTTGTCCCTCTTTTCTTTTATCTGTCCTGTGAGTATCAGATTTTCCAAGCCCTCTATCCTCATTACATGCCCCAGAAATTTCAACTGCTTCTTCCTGATGTTAAGTATGGGTTTTTCCAAGCCTGTAGGCCCAGGCAAAATTCCACATGATTCCATGTACCATATGACAAAGTGAAAGAGATTGAGAAGAGCTTAGTGAGGTGAAAGAAGAATATAAAAACAGAAATTCTGCAACAAAAAAGATGGCAATTGCTATTGCATTTAAATCTTTGAAGATTGTAGGTGGCAGGAATCAAGACATTGGAAGAGAGTTCCACAAGCGAGAAGTGCAAGAGAAGAAACTGTTAGAATGAAACATACATTTGTACCGAGCTCATTCAAAACGATGAGACCTAGTTGATAAATAATGTAGAATGAAAAAAAAGTAAAAGTATTTGTATTTTTTCACTGTTCATTTTTCTTCATCTCATTACAATTACTGGTTGCAATTGATTTCTAATCAATAAGTGATAGCTTTTCATCACGTTAATTCATCCCTGGCAAGTGTCAGCATTATTCCAGAAAGTTCTTTGTTCTGAAGCTGATCGAATAAGGATCATATCATCTTGCCATTTCTTTGTGACCATAATGCTACAGGTTCATTATTTTATAGAAATGTCATCACAAAAGCTGAGCTTCTCCTGCATATTATTATTCACATGAATAATGCATATTAATTCATTAAAAAAAAGAAAAACTTGTATGAAGATTTGCGCCTGCATTTCGTGGATGGAATGGCCTATAGGAAGAAACCTGATGATAAATAAATAAAGAACTGGTAAAGGAAACAAAAAAAAAAAAAGAAAGAAAAAGAAATACTTTATGCAGGAATTTGGTAATTAAGATAGTTGCGTATGAATCTCTCATACAGGGTTTAGGGTTTCTTGTTTCTTTTTTATTGCAGTTAGGACCTGATTTGCAACTTAGCATAACCCCCCCGCCCCACGCACAACATACAGACATAATATTGGTTTTGAGCAAAATTCCTGGAAGAGTTTCTTCTTTCCTTTCTTCCTATTTTCCCTTCTTTCTCTTCTTTTTTCTTTTCCATCCTCTTTCTTTATTCCTCTACTTGGACAGGCAATGTCAGCACATAGGCATTGTAGATTTGCCATCTTTGTGTACTTCTTATATATATATATATATATATATATATATATATATATATATATATATATATATATATATATATACTAATAGTAAGGTTTAAGCATAAAATGAGCTAAAAGCTTAAAATATAAAATAAACCAAGTGCTCAGTGCCAAAGTCAACAGAGACTAAATATAATATATAATAATAATAATAATATTATTAATAAAATATTATCAAAATCTGCTACACAGAGATTCATGCAATGAGAATCATCAAGCAGATATAATTTCCATCTGATGATTGTCATTGCAAGGAACTCTGAGTAGAAAATTTTGATATTACTGTATAAAAGATGAAAGATGGATATGTAGAGGAGGACCATGTTCCCTTTGGATTTTTATCTATGGGGTTACATAAAACAATTGGTTTATGCAGCAGGCATTAATAATGCAGAGATGCTCCATCAATGTGTCATGGGGGTCTGCAAAAATATTCAGCATCATGTGGGAGTATTTGAAAGAGTCCACCAGTCATTGATCTGACAGGTGCATTCATGTCTAGAAGCAAGTGAAGGACATTTTGAATATTTGTTATGAGTTGCTGAGGTACAATGATGGCCCTTTGGACATATGTTTACTTTGTTTTCATGTCAGAAACCCACCCTCAAAGTTTGTAAAAGTATTTCTGGATTGTATCATGGATTGTACATTTAACAGCATCTGTGGTAAACTTTAAATTTAATAACTCAAAATCGAAGGATTTACAGACATATTTTTATCTGGACTTTTGTCCTTGTTTTGGCATGACGAACCAGCCTCCAAAGTTTGTAAAAGTATTTTTGATACACCCTGTGTATATATATATATATATATATATATATATATATATATATATATATATATATATATATATATATATCTCCAGGCTTTAATTTTTTCTGGAATTCTAGTCTTGCACTTTAGTTAATAGTTTTTGAGAAGTTAGTAAAATGTATCTTCCATTGGAGTAAGATATTTCAGATGAATATGTAAGCAAGCAAAAGACATCAAAGAGATGAAAATACATATATATAAGAACAAATTGAAAATAAACCAGTATTAAAAAAGGAAATGCTTTCAAAGGAATGACACCAAAAGCATGGAGAAAGATGTTTTTTCATTTGATAACCAACTTCATGAAAAGGCTAAGAAAAGGAATAAGAAAGTACAAAAGTATTGAAGTTTGAGAATTCATCACCCCCCTCACTGGTGTAGGTTTCTTTATAAACTAAATCTAAAAAATTATTTCTGAATAATTACCCAAGACCTTAACTAAACACTTTTTTAAACACAAGAACATAACTTTTTTGCCTTCCATCAGCATGGCTGATGCTATCATCCATGAAAGTGACTCATTCTGACATTTTCACTTCAGTGAAAAGATTATATTGAATCAATTATTAAGCCTGCTGCTAGGAAAGTTGGTTCACTGTGTTATTCTAGACAATTTTTCTAGATAGAATCTATCTTACACATTTATAAGTCTACCATTTGTCCAGGAATTGAATATTGCTGTCACATTTGGTCTGGTGCTTCTGTTATGCATCTAAAGAATATGCAATGTTATTGGTCCTTATATAGTCACTTTCCAACCACTGTAAAAAAGCTTTCCTGTGTCTTTTTCTATAAATATGTTCATGTTAATTATTCTGATAAACTTTCCTCTTTGGTATCTAGACTTTATGAATATAAGTGCAGTATTAGATTGGCAGCTATGACTCATCATTTTACAGATTAAATTTCTAGGTGCTAACAGTTTCTTTTCTCACACTTCTTGTTTGTGGAATTCTCTTTTGGCTTCTTGATTTCCATTCAACTTTGATCTTCAAAAATTTTAATGCAATGTCAGCTGTTAAATTTCTGTTCTTTTATTGTTCTCTCTCCTTAATAATGATTTTTTTCAGATTCTTTCATTCTCAGTAACCCCTTGCATCTTAGTGGCTTTATTGCTGTGTTTGGGGTGAAATGGTTAAAAAAAACCCCTAAAAAACCTGTTGAGCAAGCATAACTTTCTCTCTTCTTCTGGGTCAGAGAATTTGGTTTTCACATTGTGTTTCTTATACTACAGAATGTATAGACGAGGGAAAAATGGCAAGCCTTACCATATTTTTTAGAACTTTGACAATCTGCATTGAGTGTGGGTGTTTGGAAACTTCTGGTCATAGAATTCTGTGATAGATTGTCCTTAAGTTTTAATATAAGAATGAAATTGCATAAAGACAGTCAGTATGGTTGCCATAATAGAAAAGTAAAGATGCCTCTCTACTCTAAGATTCTTTGATGTGTTTGGTTTCAGCAGATTGAGACATTTGCTGATAGCTGATCTGTTGAGATCCAGTCTCTGTATCTCCCTCTCACTTCCCCACCAAAAAAATGATGCTACTGTTATCATGTCCTCCAACCACAAAATAAAGCTTGTAAAAGTAAGGAAAATGTTCTTCCTTCATTCAGTCTGTGATGCAAAATTGGGGCCGTAAAAATTGCTGACAGACTATTGGAAGCCAGAGATGATATGTCATGCAACACTTGAACATTGCACTAATTTCTCTAGAGTAAACATGCCTTTAGTAAAATTCAGCATTTGAAACTATGTAAAACTGGCATGTATTTTTGGTCATTAATTTGAAATATTATTTTAAAAAAATAGTGATTAATCACATTTGAAAGACTTCTATATTTATGTTTTCAATTAATAATTAAAACCATATATCCTGACACACCCCACACTGCATAAAAACAACAATCAGATTTTGAAAGAAAGAAAATTGTCTATCATTTATTCAGTCTTTGATGAAGTGCTAGGAAAAGCTAATAGATTGTAAGAAGCCAAAGATGACATATAACACAACACTTGAACATTGCACCAATTCCTCTAGGGTAAACATGGTAAAATAAAATTCAGCATTTGGAACTTTATAAGATTGATGTGTATATTATTGGTCACTAAGTCAAAATATCCTTTAAAAAAAGAAGAAAAAGAAGTGATTAATCAAATTTGAAAGATTTATTTATTTATTTCTTCAATTAATAATCAAAACCCATATATCCTGTCCCAGAAAGAAAGAAAAGACAATCAGATTTTGAAAGCTTTTTGATTATTAATAATCAAAGCTCAAATATTCTAACAAAACAGAGGATCAAACTGAAATTCATTGATGATTCAAGTTTTATTTGTACCTGTTAATACTGAGCTATAGAATCATTTCTCTTTCATTTGGTTTCTATGGTGAAAGATTTCAAATTTTCACACTTCACTGATTTCGCACAAAGTAATCTCTGGAAGCTGTCGTTGGGAAAAAAATCAAAGTGAACCAATTAATCTGGCCACAAGAGGAAAAACAAAGAATTTGGAGATAGATGTAGGGTGTACATAGAAGAAGTGAATGCAATAACCCTTGATAATTTATTATCGCTTTAATGGGGCCCCTAATATTAGAATAGGTGTGACCAAAAAAATCAATATATCCAATGTGTAGATATACAGATAAAATGCTATGTATTGCCCATGATGATGTTAATGATGATAGAGAAAGGAGTAATAATTATGATGTAGAAGAAAGGGATGACAGGAGAACAAAAGAAGCAAAAAAAGCTAAAATGGGAGTAAGGGTTATTATGATATAGAAGTAAGGGGAGAGAAATGGGGGGGAATAAAAAGACTGAAGAGAAGAGAAAGAAGAAGAGAAAGAAGAAGAGAAAGAAAAGGAATTGTAGCAAAGACTAAGAAGTAGGAAGGGGGTGGGAAAAGAAGAATGACAAGCAAAAAGGATTGGGTTGTAAGGACTATGGAGAGGAAGAAGAAGAAGAAGAGATATGGAAAGGGAACTATGTAAAGAGAAGGAAAAGAGAGAGAAGTGAGTAAGAAGATAAGAAAGTAGAATCAAAGATTGAAGAGGAATAAAAAGGAAAAGAGAAGAGGAGAAAGAAAAGGAAGTTTAACAATAAATATGAAGGTGAGGGAGGAGAATGCCATGAAAAGAAAAGGAAAAAAGAGGTGAGTAAGTGAGGAGCATAATATAAAAAGATATATATATATATATATATATATTATTAAAATTATTATAGAGATAAGAAAATTGCCTCTCTTTGAAGGGGTCGTTATCACCAGCCCCTGTGATTGGCTGAAAGCAGCCTATCACTAGCCTCTTTTTCCTGTACCACTGACGAGTCAACACGGACAAATTTAGCTCCATAAAACTCAAGCAACAGCCACATAGTGTCCGGAACTGGAGCATCCAAGAACACAATGTAGGGAGAGGATATCCCAACAATTGCAGCAATGCATCAAAAAACTGAATCCCTTATTGACCTAAAGATGAAGATATTCTGATGTTGCAACAATAATGAGAACAAGAATTGTTAACCGAACAAACTTTACTGCCACTCGCTAAGTCCTCACAAAAACTACTCAAACATATGTTCATATAAAATATACTGTTTATAGCAATAAGATATATATATATATATATATATATATATATACACACATACACACACACACACACACACACACAAAGTTTAAAAAAATTACCTTAACACCAGTAAATAGTACATTAATTATTTTTTAACTTAGTATAAAAATTACGAAAATTACAAAAATGAGTGGCAACAGTCTGTTTCATGCTCAAATGCTGTCTTTAACGCCAATTTTCAGCATCAATTTTATATATATATATATATATATGTATATATATATATATGTGTGTGTGTGTGTAAAAATATATAGAAAATAGGAAAGAACTCGTTAGGTAAATAATACAAAGTTCTTTAGTATTTTTGTTACTATTTTTAAAAAAATAGTGCTCGATACAAAAGTAGAGCATAAATATAATTATTTAAAAATATGATTACAACACGCTACATAAGAGTTCTCATGTTTCAAAACAAGAGCCGAAAACTTCAAAAATTCAAATAATTATATTGAAGTTTTCGGCTCTTGTTTTGAAACATGAGAACTCTTATGTAGCGTTGGAATCATATTTTTAAATAAATAATTATATATATATATATATTTAAGAATTAATGGATTTTATTTTTAATTCAACATTTTTATTACTTCAAACGTTATTTTATTGGATATCCATGTTTGCCATCCCATTACTTTAAAGAGTATGTATTAAATTGATCGGCCTGAGCACTCAAGAAATGTTAATAAAGAAAATGTGCTGTCCTACATCTCCTTTTGTAATGGTGACTTCTCTTACAAATGAGGACATATACTATAAAAATAGCTACAGAGTAGTCTTCGGACCTTTCATGTGAGAAAGTGGTTGCAGAATGGAGGTTAAATCTTCCTCAACAAGACTGTCTAAATGATTTTAGACTCTATCAAGGCTGGAAAGTGAGGACTATGCAGCTCCAGCCCAGACATGGCAGCAATAGCCTATTTTAGGTCTAATCTGACTTTTGTAAAGATAAAGACTGGTAGAAGGAGTTAGGTATTTCCTGGAGCAATAGAATAAGTTGAGTATTTTTTGAGCACCTTTAGCAAAGGCATCTTCAATTTGGAAGATAAATTAAAATATATTATTGTCATTATAAAATATGTATATTAGGAAAAGTAAATGAAACAATATTTTTTATTTAACCACTCACCGAATTAACTTTAGGAAATTTATCTTCCGTTATATTTTCTGAATATTTTTTAAATGCTCAGCATCTTATTCTGGAGTATATGAGTTAAGTGTATGTAATGTCGGAATAATGAAAATATTTTTTTATTTTACTCAGTTTTTGGGCTTAAAAAAAATCATACCCTCTGCTTTAAACAATAACTAAAAGTACATATTGCATGTAATGTATAAAAACAATTCTAAATATACAAGGCAAGCAACCATAATTTGCCAGATTTTAACCCTGAAGCTAAAATAAAAAAATGCATATATACAATATATTTATTTAGCTAAAATCTTCACAAGCAAGTAGATAATAATTTTCTGTTTTCTAGCAGCCATAAAAAAAACTCCACATTTAACTTAGAAATTGCTAAAATTGTAATCCTGGTTGTTGCAACTGCTCTTGCATATTGGTACTGCTAGGCATATGAATTTCAGGATAAATCTATTCTTACCCTAAAATGTAATAGTATGCCCAAATATTTTTGGTTCAGTTCAAAATCAAAGTGGTACCTTTGTGTGGGTTAGCAAGGTCTGGTTGACCATATTTAATGTATTCAATCTTCATTGGGTACCCCATACAAAATTAAAAACTATAAAATAACCAAACATGGATCGATATGTAATAAAATCAGTCAACCAACAAAACCAAAATGCTATTTTATGAGTTCTGAAAAGGGTAAATATATGGGATAATCTCTTAAGAGATTAAATATACGGGATAATCTCTTGAGGTTAAATATATAGGATAATGTATTATGAGATAATCACTTATGTTAAACATATGGGATAATCTCTTAAGGCATCGAATAACTGAGATAATCTTTTAATTAGACAAATATCTATGATAATCTATTAAGGAATTACATATCCAGAATAATCTATTCTTCTTCTTCTATGTGCTGTCTCTCTTCAGGATGTGGGCGATCATAGTTCTCCATAACTTCCTGTCCTTTGTAGCATTTAGTAAAGTTTATCTTTTTGTTATCTCTCCTAATCACTATTTTGCCAATCATTTACACAAGCTCATTAGATAGGTTACTTGCTGCTTACTTTTGTCCCTCTTGCATTTAATATGTCCTGTGAGTCTCAAATTTTCTAAGCTTTCTTTTCTCATTATGTGCCCTAGAAATTACAACTTTCACTTTCTAATTCTAAATATGAGTGTTATTTCTGTTTTCATTTTCTCTAAAACTTTGTTTTTGCTCACCTGTTCAGTCTGTAGTATTCTCAGTATACTTCTGTAGAACCACATTTCTATTGCCTCAAGTCTCTTCTTCCTCTGTGATGAGATTATCCATTATTCACTGCCATATAGGAAAACCAATATTGCATAACAGTCCAGTACTCTTTTCTTTGTTTCTAACAAAAGTTTTCTCTTTCTTAATACTTTGCTTACTTCTTTTGCTGTTCGAATGCACCTTCAGATTTTGACATCACATTTTCCTCCTCTGTCAAAAGACTTCCTAAATATTTAAATTTTTGTACGTTTGATTTTAGGGTTGCTAATTAGTGTTCGCATCTTGGGAGGTTTATCTTCCTGACAACCAGACATTCTTTTTTCTTACAATTGATTGTTAGCCCTTTCTTCTTGCTTTCCTTTACTATTTTCTGTTGAAGTCCTATAGTTTACTTTCTTGTGTCTGTCATAATCACTGTGTCATCTGTATATTGTTAAAATTGTGACTGTCAATAATGAATTCTAATCTAATTCTCTCAGGATCCCTCACTGTAAGATTGAATAAGTGGTGAGTATCTTTCTTATACCCATTTTTATATTTTTTGAATTCTATTTTTCTCTGTTTACAGGCAGTTTACTCCCAGTATAAATTCTGAATTATTCTAATATCCTTCCCAAAGAAATCAAACTCACCTAAAAGTTCCAACAGTTCTTTGAAGGGATCAAATATCTGGAAGATTGGTCAGCCAACATGAAACATGCTATTATTCTTTGTATCTAATTCATAATAGATTTGTCTTATTGACACTGAACATTATTTTACACTGATTCTATATAATAGGAAGTTCTTATAAAATATAATATTGTGGTGATACTATCATTAACATTAGTATTGACATATATCTGCACTTTTAGGTATCATTTACACACTTATAAAGGGAGACTACTCTCTGACAAATTATAAGCATCACATTTGTTGGTCTACATGGTTCACAAGGGTGGGGGGAATATTGTTTAATTTTGGTGCAACTGACTGAAACCCCAGAGTTGCCTTTTTTCTCTTAGTATTGTAATTGTGATAGATTCACAACCAATATAAGCACAATGGAAGCAGGTTAACATTTCTGGAGTATTTGATTTTTTTAAAAAATTTAAAATGCACCTCATACATTCAATAAATGCAGTAAATATAAGATTATATATATATATATATATATATATATATATATATATATATATATATATATATATATATATATATATACTATGAAATGGACAAAGTCCGACAATTATTTTAAGACATTTTTATGTTTAACATTCTTTTTATAGATAAAAATATCTAAGTAAATGCTTTGTTTATAATAAACAGTATTAAATGACATTTACCGGCCTGAATGTCTGAGAAATTTTCACAGAAAATATTCGTCCTAAATGACGGTTCTGTATAGGATACATGTTCGAATCCTGTCGGAGGATGAATATTTTCTGTAAAAATATAAAATATTTTCTGTACATTTCGGCTGTTGCATGCTCGGCCTTTTTCAGGTGATTGTAATTTTGAACTGAACCCTTTATTTCATCCACCAGGGTAGATTGTTCTAGTTCCACTTGCCATGCCTCTTCTGGATGTCTCAGATTACAATAGCATTACTAAATAAATTTAAATATGTATAGCACAACATATCTTTATATAATTCACTACACTACATTAAAACTTTTTTTTATAAACAACTATTTGAAAGGTGAAGAGGCATGTCACTTGACTTGATAATAGATACATAGATACAAGCTGGTTGGCTGCCATTAGATATTTTGAAATAGATGCAAGGAAGAAACAAGTATGTAGCATAAAAAACATACTTATTATTTTGAAAAAAGATTACACCTTTTTTAAGCTATTACTCCAAATTCTCATGTGTTAACTATGAAGTCCAGTGGAACAATAAACCTTCTTTTACCATCTTTAAATACAAATGAAAATGTGTAATTAATAATAAAATTTATAATATTGTTATTTCATCATTTTATATCATGAATTGCTTTTAAAAGAAACGCAATGGGTTCATGAGAGGTTTAGTATCTTTATAAATGTTTTGTGACGTACGGTCGCCATTAATAATTAAGTATAACTCAAAACTTCAATGTTAAGATAAAACATTATTTGATTACAACCAGAAATAAATACTTAACAAGAACGAAGAAGTAAAAGTCAACCAAAGATAATTAACCATTTCAGTGAATACCTTAGTAGTGCAGCTTGGTTTAACATCTGGTAAATCCTAAATCAAAACCCAAATCATCGACGCACAATAATTCCCACTAATTTGACTGGATAGTTCTACTCAATAGTCACTCAATAATCACAGCAGTCAGTAGCCTGACACTGCCATTTATACGCCTGGTAGAAAAACATATATTCATAAGCCCAGAGTGTCACACTAGAACCTCGGTGTCAGTAGTTACTCATATTCTTCCTGTATGACAAAATGTAAAATAATTTTTTTTAATAAAGCAATTTTATGTAACTGAAAAGTGATTTGAAGACATTCAGTATTTTAATGATATATATTTTAAATTGTTGTATGGATATTTTTCATGAAGGCATAAATAAACAAATCTAGTAGCTTTCTTTACTTACGTCCTTCTCCAGAATATCCCTCAAAGACAAAAGGAGGTTGCCGTGAATCTCCCATGGCGTTGACTGCCTTCACTTTAATATTGTAGGGTGTGTAGACATCATCAACATCCACTTGAAGTTCTCCTGTTCCAGAGTCCTTCACTTCTTGAGAGTTCCAGAAGGTACTTCCACGCCGTTGCCAGCTTACACGATATTTGAAATTGGGTCCATGGTGATAAAAACGTTGCATAGACTGAAAAATCAAAACAAAATAGAAACATTAAACTAAAATATTAGTGAAAGGATTTTATTTTGTGAAGACAGAAAAAAGTTATGATTCTAGTGAAGAAAAATTCAAAATTTTGAGCAGGTGAAGAAAAGTTCTTGGACTGAAGAAGCATTTCTCCCCAATATTTTGGTCATTTGGTTAGATTTTTTTTTTAAGTTGATGGGGCTTATAAATTTCAGCAAACCATCACACAGACAGGCACACACAAACACATGTACACAAAAAGACGCATGTAGGATAGCAATATGTAAATTGTCGCCATTTTACATTTTTACTTTCACACATGTGCATTGTTTGTTTTTGATTTTGTCAATTGCAAAGTATAGTAGGGTCAATTGTGCACCATCTATGAGAAAAAGAGTACCATGATGCAATTCACTCTGCCAGAAATACCATGCTGTACTGCTTGACATTTGTGACAGAAACTCCAATAAAAATATTTCAGAGAATTTGGTGTCAATCTGAGGACAGTGCAGTGGACTCAGAGAAAGTTGGGTGATTGTGAAGGTATAGCTGCTCGGAAAACTCACTCTGATCATTCTGATAAGAAAAGAACTCCTGAATTTGTTCTTGAGGGCCTCAGACTCAACAAAGTGGTCTACATCAAATACCTTGAGTGCTGTCCTTGGTCAAGAGGATGGCTGCTAGAAGATCCTATGTCTGGCAACAGGACTCTGCACCATGCCACACAAGCAAGAGAACCCAGTCATGGTTGTCAAACAATTTCTGCAACCATATCAGCCGTTACATCTGGCTGCCTAACTCTCCAGACTGCAAACCCCTTGATTATTATGTATGGGGTGCAGTTGAGCAAAAGATCAATAAAATTCCTTGTAACAGCAAAGATGAACTGAAGGCAAGGATTATGGCAGCATTCACCAACTTAAACAAGGAGACCATCCAAAAGAGATGTCGGAGATTCCAAAGTCATTTGGAGGCCATGGTTGAAGCCAATGGTGACTTTATTGAATAAATTTACTCTTTAGTATTTAAAGATATTTTTGTGCAATTTTGTTAAATATATTTGTTAAAATGAGATATCAATATTATTTTCATTTTTGCATAATTTAGACGACAATTTATCCATCGCACCCTGCACATACATATATATATATATGTATATATATATATATATATATATATATATATATTTTTTTTTTTCTTTGGGCTTTAAACCTGTATCTGTGCGATTTTTTTCGACAGACTTTCATGTTTCTAGCTCTTTCTTTTTTTTAAAACCTTTTTTTCCTTTGTGATTGATTTGATTATTGGCAAATCAAGAATTTGAAGGTTTTTTGAAACGAGTATAGTTACCTATATATATATATATATATATATATATATATATATATATATATATATATTTATTTCAAATTTATGAAACCTGGTAAAAATGTGGATTTTATATGCCATTAAAAATAGAAAAATGAGAAGATTACATGCCATTAAAAACAATAAAATTTTGCTAAGCCCAACTTAAATTTGGTGATTGTTTTTGTTGGAGGAGGGTAAATTCTCAGGTAAAAAAAATTCATAGATTGAACAATATGTGAATAAAGAAAAAAACTATAATTTCTTCATTTTTTTCTCTTTTAATATTTTTAATTTATTCTTCAAAAATTCATGATTGTTGTTTTAGCTGAAATTAAGTCCATGGTGACAAAAACATAATAGCAAGTCTGGGAAAAAGAATAAAATAATACTCATTATTTGTGTAAAAAATTAATCATTACTGTTTTAATTGGTCCTTATCACCCAAGTTAACAGTGCTTGCCTCACAGCACAGAGGAGGAATTCACTGATAGCTCAATAATTCTTTTCGAGCAATATGTTCAGTTTTGCTGTCAAAGAATGAACAGGTCAAAACACTGTGACTAATTAGTGTTTTCACCTGTTCATTCTCTAACTCACTTAAATTTACATATCTATAAATCATTTTACTCCATGCAAGGCAGTAAAGCCAATAAGATGCAAGGGTTTGCAGAATGTTATAGAATACAAAAATAAAACAGGGTTTCAACTATTAGGTTGGTGAAAAAATAATGTCGTTTTCTCACATATGTTACTGTGTGAGAAAACGACATTATTTTTGCACCAACCTAATAGTTTACCAATACTATAAAAAAATGATGGAATCTTTTCTGTATCATTATTATTAGGTTGGTGCAAAAATAATGTCGTTTTCTCACATATGTTACTATGTGAGAAAACGACATTATTTTTGCACCAACCTAATAGTAATTTCAACTGAAAAATGATGAGACCTTGCCATTAGTCTAATACTGCACTGAAATTCATAATTTAGTCTACATGGCATAGAGGAAAGTTCATCAGAACAATTAGCATGAAAGTATTTATAGAAAAGGAAGCTCCGTTATTGCAGTAGGAAAGTGACTGAAACTAAGATTCCAGGTCAGGACCAATAACATAGCAAATTCTTCTTTGTATTTTTCAAGAATCTCTAAATATATAGTAGAAATGTTACAGCAAGGATGAATGGTAGACATAACAAATTTGTCATAGATCTTTTCTTTCAATATATAATATAGGACTGAGGCTTTTAATGAGAAAGGCAACATATGTCTTTGTTCAGCTGAAAAACTAGTTATTTTAAAAAACTTAGATAACTCTAAATTATTGAACCAGAGGAGTGAATTAATAACTACTTGCAGACACAAAAATAAATATCCCCTACATCAGATTAACTCTTAAACCTTTATTAATTCTTTTTTACCTTTTTTCTACATTTCCCTAATATATATCACTTTTTTTATTACCTTTGTTTCTTAGTCATTTTAATTACCCACTTTGACCATTATTTTTTCTCCTCCATTTTATTTTTTTTTCTCCTCCATTTTCTATTTCCATTTTATCATACTTTAGCTTAAAATTTAAATTTCATAATTATAATTTTTTCTCTCCTTTCATTTCTCTCATTTATTTTGTTAACTTTACTATTTCTAAGGTTCAATATTAAAAAATGCAGATTCAGAAAAGATGAGAATATTAGGTGATTCAGAAAAGATGAAGATATTAGCAGATTTAGAAAAGTTGAGGATATTAGGTGATTCAGAAAAGATGAGGATATTAGCAGATTCGGAAAAGATGAGGATATTAGGTGATTCAGAAAATATGAAGATATTAGGAGATTCAGAAAATATGAGGATATTAGGTGATTCAGAAAAGATGAAGATATTAGCAGATTTAGAAAAGTTGAGGATATTAGGTGATTCAGAAAAGATGAGGATATTAGGTGATTCAGAAAAGATGAGGATATTAGCAGATTCAGAAAAGATGAAGATATTAGCAGATTCAGAAAAGATGAAGATATTAGCAGATTTAGAAAAGATGAGGATATTAGGTGATTCAGAAAAGATGAAGATATTAGCAGATTCAGAAAAGAAGAGGATATTTGCAGATTGAAAAAAGAGAAGATATTTGCTAGATAAATTCGCTGAGCAACGGTTGCCACTAATTTTAAGTTTCTAGAATGTGAAAATAAAAACATCTGGTGCTTTTTCAGATTTTTAAATCAGAAAAACTCCACAGTATACTGGTGATGTAACAATCTCTCATGTGAGAAAAAACATCCCTGGCATATTGACAGATTTTAAAATGAATATTTAATATTTAAATGCAGTATCAACCATAACTTGGATGGATCAGAGGAAAGCTATGAAAGGCTGTTGCTTTGTGGATCAGCCCTATTATACTATATTACATTGTGTTGGCAATACTCATCTGCAGACAATGTTATATCTTCCCATTGTTAGAGTCGTGCATTTTAAGTTTTTCTTATGCAATGTAATTGTCCAGAAGAATGAAGTAAACAAGACAAACAAGTTATTTAGCAATAAATGATTCAAGTTAGAAAGTACAATGAAAAGAGTTAGCTAAAAAAATGAAAATCTTGTTTTTCCAAGTTTGGGGAAAATTTTTAATATATATATATATATATATATATATATATATATATATATATATATATATATATATATATATATATATATATTCAACAAATCTTGCTTATTTTTTAAAGGAATAAAAACATTATATATCTTACAGTATAAGTGTTTATTTTATATTTATTTCTGTTTTAATATTTGTAAGGAGTATAATAATTTTCTTAGGTGTACATTTTGGAATAAAAAAGGCATCAAATGAAACAAGCTGACTTGACTGTTTAGGGAGAAAGAGAGAAGAGACAGAGAGAGAGAGGTAGGAAAAAACAGAAACCAAAAACAGAAGCTTGTACATAACTTTTATTTTATTCTTTTGATGGTAGAAGTATTAAAAAATACAAATTCTTTTTTGACTTGCAGAGAAAGCCTGCTATGTTCTTTTGCTTTTGTTTTTTAGCTTTATAAGAATGAAAAATCTTCTGTTGCACATTATCAGGAAAAATATGAATGATATCTAACATTGATAAAACTAAAACATCTTCCATTTCCACTGCATTGAATTTATTTCTTTTGGTCGGGGCTCTTTACGCTTTCTTGCTTGTCCATCTAAGGAGGCACAAACAAATGTTTGGAGCCTGAAGATTGTAGAACAAAATGAAAATAACATTAACAAAAACTAGTTGTACATAATTTCTTGTGATTTACTCAATCTGTAGAGTCATGTAAGGCTAGATAACAGGAGAATGAAATAAATTTGGTTAATTTTTAGTACAGTGGAGAGAGGAATATCCTATAACATTTAATTTGCTTAAATAGTCACAGTGGAAAGTTGTTAGATAATCAGACAAGAAAAACTATTTTTGAGAATCAAATTTAAAAAGTATATATGTATATATATATTTTCTTCCTCACTGGTAGCATAACTTATAAATCATCATTTGGTGATTGATAGTGGACCATTTATTTATGGGAGGGGGCTAATAAAATTATATATATATATATATTTATACATGAGTTAAAGATCAAATGCTGATCAAATATGGATTGGAATTCAACAGGATGATAAGATAAAGAACAAATAGGAAATGTATATCAATTTAACATGTTTCACTTTTATTAAATCTTTGTAAAAAACTGACAGAAAACAGACAGAAACACAGAAACTCTGGTATTTTCAATTTTCTTTGGGTCAGTTCTCAGTTACATATCACATGCATTAAAACCATAGATAATTCTATATGCATGTAACTTTCTCTGAAAAATTTTTTTTAATAAAAGTGAAATGTTAGATAGATTTTATATATATATATATATATCTCATTATAAAATTTAGGCAAGTTTTATCTACTTATTTTTAATATGATTCTCTCATATTCATGGACAATCTTCTTAATATCCTTGTTAAAGGGAGAAAGAAAGCTACCATATTGATGCATATTCATTTATTCCAAGTACTTTCAACATGAGAAAAATATCATCTTCAGAGTCATGTTTTATCAGGGTCTTGTTTTATCTAAGACAAATTTGTTGTGTGCATCTGAAAATTAAACTTTTTGCTTGTAAAGTGAAAAATGCTAAACTTACATACTGTATGATTTTTAAATTTTATGATGTATGCATACTTGTACAGTAACGTCAAGGGAGGTAACTGAATTATTAAGATGTCTATTTTTTTTAAAAACTGCTTATAGCCATTAATTAAAACTTAGATATTTTTAAACTACCTACTGTAAACATTTAAAACATTTGTGCAGTATTCATAATTAATTAAGGTTTGGTTTCAATTTTTAATATAGATAGCTTCAAGAATGTTTAGTTTATATTTATTGTTCTCATGTAAAAGTATAGAATTTTTCTAAATTGAAAATATGGATGAGCATGATTATATAAATGCATCATTCAAATGAAAACTCAACCACTGAGACAATGTAGTTGTAGTGTGACCAACATAAATATTATTTTTTTCTGTTGAAGATACAATCTCCCAAGTGACATTTAAATTTATATGTTGGTTTTCTGCAACATGTTAATTAGTGTGGAGAAGTCACTATGAATGATTAATTTGGATATATTGAATTTTGTATAGTATATAATTAATTTAATTTTTTTACTAGGATCTGTGGTAGATATATTAGTATTTATTAGTATTTTTAGAATATTTTCATCCTACTTATAATTAGAATGTATTTCATTGTGATATAAAAGATTAATATGTTTGGGGTTAATTGAAGAAGTATTATATTTGCTTTGTATTAAAATTTCTAATAGAATATCTTACTTGTTCATCGACAATATAATTAGAGAAGTTATTATTAATAAGAGTTTGTTTTATATTAGGTTGGTGCAAAAATAATGACGTGATAATGTAGTTTTTTGACATATTTTTTAACGTCAAAAAACGACATTATTACGTTATTATTTTTGCACCAACCTAATACTTTTTTGTTCACTGTAGAAAATCTGTTTTGTGGATGAGTTAATTTTTGCACGGTTTATTAGGTTTTTTATAATTGCTATTTTATAGTAATTTGGACATTCACCCTTATAGTTAAGAGTGCACGAATTTATGCTAGTAGATTTTTTATATGGTGAGAAAGTGAATTTATTGTTATTAGTGCTTGTCAATATATCTAGAAAAAGAATTTTATTGGTATTATTAAGTTTGTATGTAAATTTAAGGACAGAATTATTTTGAAATTATTTTTGTAGTTGAGATACAAGATAAGGATATCATCGACATATCTTAGGTAGATGAAGAATTTTTTAATTTATTTAATATATTATTTTCAAGAGTAGACAGAGAAATTACTAAAAGTTGGTCCCAAGAGTGAACCCATAGAATCACCATCCTGTTGTACATATTATTATTTTTGCGATTGTAGAATTGGACTTAACAGTAGTTTTCGTAATATACTAGGTTTAATTTTGAGTAGCAGTAGAGAAGGATTATTGTACATGTTTCTTATAATAATATCAATAGTTTTGCTAACTGGGACATTAATGAATAAATTTTCAACATCAAGTGAGGCTATAGTTTCCTTGTTAGGTTTTTCATTTTTAGCATTTGAATTACTTCAAGAGTTGAATTTATGCTATATTTGCTGGGAATGTATAATGTGATAAGCTGGTTCATGATTTTTGTTAATTAATACACAGGAGTGGAAATTTGAGATATAACAGGACTAAGAGGATAGTTTTGTTTGTGGGTTTTTATAGTGCCATATATGTAATCAGGTCTATAATCCCCGACTATTTTAGGAAGTTTAAAACTATCTTGTTCAGCATAATTAGCTGTGATAAGTTTGTTAATTTTTAATTTCAGTCGGGTAGTAGGGATTCTCGTTGATATTTTCAAGTTTTGTATAGTCATTAAGTATTTATTCTAGTTTTATATTATCATCCAATTTGTTCCAAACAACAAAGATGATTGTTTTGTCTGCTTTTTAACACTTATATCCGGATGATTTCGTAGATCCTAAGTGGCAATTTGTAATGGTTTTGTTAATATTTTTGAAAAGTTTTTACTTTTGTCATGCCTATCCTTAACAGCCTTAGCTTTGAGTAAGTCCCCAGATTCTGATGTTGTGATCGGTTGTTCATCCTGAAGTTTTTTGGTACTTTGATATAACTTACTTATCTGCCATATTTAACTTACAGTATATATGGCAGTTGTGTCACCGGTTAAGCAATTCCCTTTGATGTTTAGTTAACTTATAGTTGGAAATATTAAGAAATTTGTCTATTTTGTTTGGAAGATTGATAGATCCTTTCTATAGTGTATTTAGTTTTTATTTCTAACTGGTGTTGTATGTCTGATTATTTAATAATTTCTGTAAGTCTATGGATATTTTTTCTTTCAGTTGATCAGAAGATAGTTGTATGTTTGATTTTATTGTAGATATCTTGTTTATTACTAACAAATTTGTCTCTGATAAAGCAAGATCCTGAGAAAACAAAACCCTGAAGATGACATATTACTAATGTTGAAAGTACTAAGAATAAAGGAATATGCATCAATATAGTAACTTTCTTTCTTCCTTTAATAAGGATATAAGAAAATGTTTGTCTGTGAATATGAGAGGATCCCATTAAAAATAAGTAGATGAAACTTGTCTAAATTATTTAAGGAGACATGTCTTAATGAAATCATGCTGTCAAAATATATGCAATATATATATATATATATATATATATATATATATATATTTAGGAATGGGTAGGATAAAAAATGATATATTAGTGAATATACATAATATCCAAAGTCAAAAGCATGACTTGGAGGTTCATGCAGTTCTTGCAACATTCAGGTGCAAATATAATCTGACTTGAAGATTGTAAGGACTGCATGAAACTCTGAGTTGTGCTATCGACATTGGATATTATGTATATTCACTAATATATATATATATATATATATATATATATATTGTGTCATGGCCCCTGTCCTTTTTGCCCTTTTCTTCTCGGTGATGCTGAAATATGCATTTGCAGACACAGAGAGTGGTGTCAAGTTTCAGGTTTGAAAAACTGGTGGTCTCTTCAATTATCAGCGCTTCAAAGCCAAGACCCACCTTCATACGCAAATTATTCGTGATTTGTTGTTTGCTGATGATGCGGCTCTTGTAACGACATCCTTTGAGGAAGCTCAACATCTAATAAATCGTTTCTCTACTCCATGTAAAGCCTTTGGTCTTACACTTAGCATAAAGAAAACTGAAGTAGTGCACCAACCTTGTTCTACTCCGAAGCAATTCTGTGGTGAGAAACAAAAACCACCAGTCTACAAATTTCCAGAGAGACCATTGAAAGTAGAAGGATTAGGTAGAAATTGACTCAATGTATTTGTTCCATCTCAGGTTAGCAGTCAATGTGAGACTGAGCAGCCGCAGAGAGGTGCTACCGAGAAGTTGAGCATCAGACATTTTTTGTATTATTATTATTATTTATTATTATTAGATTTACAAAATAGAAACATAAGAAAATTGTGATTTTTCAGACATACCAAAAAAAGTTCAGGTTTTTTTGCAAAACAATGTTTTTTTTACCAAACAGTGAACAATTTCAGTTTATTTTTTGTTGAGAAAATACACAAAACTTCAGGATTTTAACATTTTTCTCATCATCATTTTATTTTGTCTATTGGCTTAATAATAATTTTTAAAAAAATTACTTTCATCAGCTTACTATACTTTATATATATATATATATATATATATATATATATATATATATATATATATATATATTAAAAAAATTCAACAACAGTATTTACTCACTTTTGTTTATTAGACATTAAATTATATCACTTAGCATCCTCCATAATTTACCTTGACTTTCCAGTTAGCCTGTTGTATATTTATTGATTATATTGAGCATTCTCAAATTTTAAAATTCTGAAATTTATATATATATATATATATATATATATATATATATATATATATATATATATATATATATATATAACCATATGCCTTTGTGGGTGCCTTTTACAACTCCACTTATCTCCTTCCTTCAGTGAGAGACATCGACACTGATTTATTATATTTTGTATTTTATGTTAATACAAGTGTTTATTTCTTTATACCTTTGTTGTGTCTTCTTTGTTCTGCTTAATATAACATATATATATATATATATATATATATATATATATATATATATATATATATATATATATATATATATATGTGTGTGTGTGTGTGTAAAAATTTCAGATAGTCTATATATGTAAAAGCACAATATGAATAAAGACAAAAGGAAAACTCATCTTGCTTGACAAGTTTCATCCTTTGAGGGACTTTATCAATGCAAATGCAAGGATTGTATTTTGTAACAAATATTTATATACAAGAGCAAAATGTTATTTGGTTTTTCAGAATTTTTAAATTTAGGAATGCTCATAAATTCAACAACAGTATTTAATCACTTTTGCTTATTAGACATTAAATTATATCACTTAGCACCCGCCATAATTTACCTTGACTTTTCAGTTAGCCTGTTGTATATTTCTTGATTATATTGAGCATTCTCAAATTTTAAAATTCTGAAAAACTAACATTTTTGCTTCTTTTTATAATTGTTTAAAAATAAAATCCTTACATTTGCCTTGATAAAATTCATCAGAGGATGAAACATATTGTCTGAGAAAAGTTTTACTGTTGTTTTCATATATATGTGTGCACACATTGAAATCTAAGAGTTGGGATTTCTTGTTATATGTGGCAAAATAATTATTGATCCACATATTGTAAGAAAGAAACATTTAAGCTTCCTACCTCCTTTTTTTAAATTCATCACTAACTGCTACCACAAAATAGCTACCATACAAAGAAACAAATGATTTTACGCTTAATGAAAACTGACGCTGTTGATTACCAAGTGAGAAAGAAAAAAGACTGAATGAATAAGTAATTTCTTCCACAGTCTGTAACGTCGTGTCTTTAATGCTGGCTTGTCATTTGCTGGAAGCAAAGCTTCTCTGTCAGTGTATAAATATATAATATAGGTATAGATATTTGCAAATTTTAGTTGTAGAAGGAAAGACAATTAGGTATTTGGTCATTAAAAATACATGTGGTGATTTGTACTGCATCATGGGATTATTTTCTTGGTTTTGAGTGGGAATTAGAAATTAGATGTTGAACTGCAGTAGGTGTATTTACCTACTTTATATATATATATATATATAATAAAATGGATTAAGTCTGATAATTATTAATATATATATTATAAATATATTTTCTATTTATACATTATTTTTATAGATATAATTTATTTAAGTAAATGCTCTTGTGGTGATCACTTACATGTGCCACACCTCCGCTTTCTTTAATGTCATTGGTTCATAAATATATAAATATAAATTATTATATGACAATTTTGCCATCGCACGTAATTTGAATTTTTCTCTAAAATCACGGATTGGTCCATTTCCTGGCCAATCGCATATTTTAGTACCTTTCTATATTTTTAGCGCCAAGCTCACTGGAGCCTATGAGTAGATATATAAACCCTCTTGCTGTTAGCCAACAGCCAGTAGCAGTTCAATTCTTGGAGAATATGGCACAGCGCATATTCTTGTAACATTTTAATTCTTAATTATTACTCATTCGAGTAATCATACTAATTCCTATTGATATCACTCATGAACATTACATCTTTCTACACTGGTAACACACTGTGGAATCATTCTTTATTTAGCTAAGACATCAATTGAACTTTGTAGTTAAATAACATTCAATATTGTACTCAACATTAATTAGCTAAACTTACCCTTTTTATTACGGAAAAAGGGAAGCAACTTTCTTTATACTTATTGTTGAAATTTGTATACCATTGTTAATACAATACTTTATTAATGTTCACTGACCTTGATTATTTTTCTCTCGTGTTTGTTGTACATGATTCATGTGGGGTGTTGTTTACAAGAACACAGCTTTCTTTCTTGATTATATTCATGGTGACCCTAGCCAACAATTCTTACAGCACCTCTACACTCTGTTTTTTTGATTAAACAGTATTAATTACATATACCACTTTTCATTTTGGTTAAAACTTTGTCCGAGATTGAGAGAAATCAGAAAAAAGGACAGAATTTCGGTATTTTCAGTTTTCTTTGGGTTGATTCTCATTGGTCAGTCATGTACATTAAATTTTACTAATGCCACCCTAGTAAAATTTGTCCTGTCATAGATATCTCAAAGTTTTTCATATCCGTATATTGTATCCAAATGTAAATAAAGAGAATTTTAGAATGGATTTTTTATTAATCTGTCAGATTTTAATCACTAAAAATCTGTAGGATTAATAAAAAATCCATTCTAAAATGTATATATATATATATATATATATATATATATATATATATATATATATATTACTCTAAATATTATGTGTACAGATTTATATTGCACATATAGGAAAACATGCTCAGGTGGAAATCCTTGATTATTTCTTGCATTTTTATTCATCTATTCTACAGTAATCTGTTATATGTTCTGACTATTCTTTAATCCAACCAAAATTTGATGAAAATGTTTTATTCACAATCTGTTCTTCAGATACAAGTCATGTAATTTGGCTTTGTTTTAAAGCAATGAAAACTTGTTCAAAATGTTTTATTCATACTTAATATTTGTATTTTTATCATTCTATTCTGCAGGTACAGATAATGTTGTCTGACCTTCTTTTAATTTGACTAACATTTAATCAAAATGTTTTATTCACATTCACTGCTTAAATTTCTATCAATTCATGGTATTTTAAAGAGACAGTTGGCATATAACAAATTGGACAAAATATTTGTTGCCATTGTAAAATTTAACCTTTTAACCCAAGATGTCTGATAATCCAAGAAAATGGCTAATCCAAACTTATTCTTGAATCCTGGAGGTTGAACTAGAAAACTTGCACTTGTATGCATAAATTATATATAAATACACTCAGAAAAAAGAAATGTCTGTGTGTGTACATTTGGAGGTAGACAGTATTAGCAATTGTTCTTGTCTCTTGTTCTCTCTTCAAACATTGAGTGCAAAGTAAATTCTTCATGTCTTTATTTTCTTCTTTCAGTCATTCACCTTAATTATTCAGGCCACACACATCAGGCTCACATGAAATAAGTGTGTTGCAGTCAGTCCAAGTCACATGACACATACATCAATGCAAGATGGCTGACACACACCTCAATCAAAGTCCTTAAGAGCTGCTATTCTAGAGTGGGTAGAGACCAAGATATGGATTTTTATTTTGGTTTGTTGTTTCTTTTCTTTTTCTGTCTTTAGTAATTTTTCTTATTTTTGCTTTTAGTTGCAACCTGAAGGCTTTCCTGAAAATTAATTTTCCTGCAAGTTTCTTTCTTCTTTGTCCAGATTTGTTAATTTCTTTTTCAATATCATATTTCCATTTTCCTTCTTTCCCTTCAGTTTCTTTCATCTTATACCCATATGTTTTTTCTACAAATCAAATATTTTTAATTTTCTTTTTCCCCATAAATTTTCTTTCATTTCACATTCTTCTGTTTTTCTACCAGTCAAATATTTTTCATTTTTACAAATATTTTCTTTCATTTTACACCATTCTTCTCTACTTCCAATCAGATATTTTTTATTTTTCTTGATTCCTATCAATTTCTTTCATTTCACACTCATATTTTTTCTTTCAGTCGAATATTTTTCATTTTTCTTCTTTTCCATAATTTTCTTTCATTTTAAACTCTCCATTGACCAAAAGTTTTAAATTTTCCTTCTTTCATGTATTTTTCTTTCATTTTAAATGCATATTCATTCCTTTCAGTCAAATATTTTTCATTTTCTTTGTTTTCAATCATTTTCTTTTCATTTTAAACCAATCTTATTTCCTTCCAAATATTTTTCATTTTCCTTCTTCTCCATCATTTTCTTTCATTTCACACTCTTCTTTTTTGCTAGTAAAATATTTTTTCATTTTTCTTTTATGATCTTTTTCACTCCATTTTTCATTTGACCTTTTTCTTTTTCCTTTTCAGTTTTTGTCTAATTTTTATCTTACACTTCTTGTATTTCTTCTCTTCCTCAATTGATTTCCTTTTCTTTTTTTGGTAATTTTTTTTTTTTAGCTCTTATTTCCTTCTTCCTATTCTTTCCTTTTCTTCTTCATCTATTTATTTATTTCTTTTTCTTTGTCCTTAACTTTTTTTTTATTCAGGTTTTTCATTTTGTTCTCTTCTCTCTTTGTTTTTTTCCTTCAGTATTTGCTTCCTCTTTTTTCATCTCTTCCTTCTTTCACTTATTCTAAAAAATGTGTGTCAAAGACAATATGTCAAATGAAGTTTTCTATGGTAATTGCTCAGTTTAAATGGAACTAACTTTGTACCTTGTTTTTGGTCCTTTTAAATATTCCTGACAGTGAGTGACGTCTTTCAATAATGTTTTCACAACCAGTGAAGAGAAAACAAAAAAACAAAACAAAAACTAAAAAATTACAGTCAACAGAATTTCATTTAATTCACTTAAATAAATTTATTAGCAATTTGTCTATCTATTGTTGTACAAGATGTAAAATACAGCTCAGTTCTTATTTACATTATTTATATTTGTATTATCAGAATGTTTTATCTTTTATGATCTCTGGCATTCCTTAGGTATATATCAATCCAGGTAACATACAGAGAATTCCAAACGGAACACTTTATTTAATCTACAGGTATATAGTTCTTATTTTATTAAGCACTGTTCAGTTATTGCTTCCACAGAGTGCAAGTACACACTGCTCAATCCAGTGATTGAACTCACAACCCAAATATCATCAAATTTTCAGCTCAGTTAGTATAGACATTGGTGCTCTAAACAGTTAACTTTTGAAGAACTTCTTCTATATACTGTGTTCAATTAGGATGTGGGTGATCATCAGTGTCCATAATCTTCAATTACTTGTGGCTCTTAGAAACATTTGTCCTTTTGCTAACCCTCCCTACCCCACTGTTGCATCATCCATTCACAAATGTTCATCAGGTAGGTGTGACCTGTGACTGCCTCTGTCGCTCCTGTTCTCAATATATCCTTTGAGTATCAATTTCTTCAAACCTTCCTTGTTCATTATGTCCAAGAAATTTCAGTTGACTCTTTCTGATTTTGAGTATAAGTGTCCTTTTTGTTTTCATTTCTATAAGACGTCTTTGTTGTTTACCTGCTCCATCTATGACATTCTCAGCATCTTTCTGTCGAACTGCATTCCTGTTGCCTCCAGCCTCCACTTTATATATGAGGAGATATTTCCAGCATTCACTGCTATACAAGAGGACTAATATTACATAACAGTTTAGACAGTAGCATGCAGAAGGTGGGGCAGAGGGTATGATAGCCCTGGGCATCCATATCAAAGATTGAAATAAAAATTTAGTTTTCAAAAATTTGAAATTGTCTCTGTTAAATTTGCTGTACAAGTGGCCTAGAGTCATATAAGCTGTTGTGAATGTGGATCTGTGTTTTCATAAGCCTTTCTATACTTGAGACTTAGGGGCATATGATCAAGGAGTTGGCCACAAGCATCACCAAACTTCTACATGTCACTGAGTTCAGCACTCTTTTTGTTTTTGTTTCGAATGAAATTTTTGTTTCTTAGTACTTTGTTTAGCTTTTGGAATGACTCTTTTGCTAACCCAATATACGTCTAGATTTCAGTGTTGCATTTTCTATCCTCTGTTAAAATAGTTCTCAAATATTTCAACTTCTGTATTTATTTGATTTTGAAATCTCCAATTTCTAGCTTGTACATTGGGCCTTTTTCTCTTTGCTAAAAACCATACATTGTTTTCTTACAGTTGATGATTACTCTTTTCTTCCTGTTTTCCTTTAGTACCCTGTCTAGGAGGTTTTGTAGTTTTCTTCCTGTGTTTGTAATCATTAAAGTTTAATTTGCATATCTTATGTTGTTAAGATTGAGTCCGTCAATAATAAACCCCAGTAGGATCTCCAGCTCCCTTGGGATAGTCTCGTTGTAAAGGCCGAACCAATCTGGTGAGAAGACACATCCTTGTCTTACTTTCATTTCTATTTTGTGGATTATTCTAACATCCTTCCCAAGTAGATCTAGTTTTCCTAATAGTTCAAATAGATCCTTGTGTTACACCTTGTGAAATGCTTTTGCATAATCTATAAAACATAAGTGCACAATCTTCTGCATTTGTATTGCTCTCTAATGAAATGTCTTTCCTGATGTCAAAAGTTAAAGTTTGTCACCTGTTTTATAATTCTTCATCATATCAAAGAAAAATTAATGTGTACAGTAGTAAATGAAGGGAATTATTCATGCATAGATTGAGACTTCTTCCTAGAATCGGTTATCAGTGTGCACCACCTAGAAATAGAGTTGCTAATTGGAGCTTTTGAAATAGATCAGAGTGTAGTATCTGTGAATCCTGCCTTGAATTAGATTGTAGTGTCTCTACACTCCATGAAATGTGTTACACAAAGAAAAAATATGTATTATATCAATTCTTCATTAGAAACCAAGAGAAAAGTGCAGAACTGTGATGTAAAATATTAATCCTCAAAAATGCCACTGAATGCTGGACAATTCCCAAACAGATAAAGATGAGATAAGATTTGAAGCAATAGAGATGTGGTTCTATGACTGGATACTGAGAATACCATGGAACTCAGGAGAATGGAAACAAAGTGGACACTTAGAATCAGAAAGAGAGATTAGAAATGAGGAAAGAAGGCTTGGAGAATTTGACACTCAGAAAACATATTGAAAGCAATATGGACAGAGAGAAACAGTAAGTAAAATACCTAACAAACTGGATGGAAAAACATGAAGTGGAACAGATTGTAAAGGCACAAACACTTATATAAATATATCTTGAAAGTTTTATCAACATTGGTTGGTTAATACCGATTATATTATGAAAACACTGGCTTGTATAATAAAATCTCTAACAGTCTGTGGGAATTAGACACAGACAGACACTATAAGACACATACAAAAAACACCCACTAAAATTCAGAAACAGACACACACACAGACTTATACTAATATCACAAAACACGAATATATGACATCTACCCAACTAATAGAAAATAGAAATAGAAAAACATTCTCCACTTATTCTTAAGACATTTTTGATGAAGCTGCATTAAAGTCAATGAAACATTAAACTTTGTCAATAATTAGTCATTTTTAACTAGTATTTCTTTCATCTGATTGACCTGGTTTTCATTCTTCATACCTATTAGGTTGGTGCAAAAATAATGTCGTTTTCTCACATATGTTACTATGTGAGAAAACGACATTATTTTTGCACCAACCTAATAGTAACAATAGTCTGAAGTTTTTGATTTTCTGAGATGAAGAATTGTTAATTACTATTAATTTTTGACTAGTATTTCTTTCATCTTATTTCTCTTGCTTTTACACCTAGCAGTAATAATCTTGAACTGCCTGAATTTCTTAGATGAAACATTGTTAATTATTATTAATTTTTGACTAGTATTTCTTTTATCTTATTTCTAATCCATATTGCTTACTAATGATTTTTGAATGAAAGTCTGAATGTACAATAAAAAGCAACAGAAATAAGATGAATGAAAGACCAATGAAAAATTAATAATAAGACAATATAAATACATATAATAGGATTTTAAAGGAAAGATTCTTTTGTTTGGGCTTCATTCTGTCTGTGGTAACAAGCACTGCCAAGTTGGAACTTTGATTAGAACCTCTGACTTCCAAACCTGCAATTCTGTTCTCATGTAAATGAGCCATAATTGCAAGTGCCAAAGGGAGCAATCACTCAGCCCAGTGGAAAACACATTTTTGTAGTTATTTAACCAAGTGTGCTACATTCTTATTTCTTTCATTTTAAATACACACAAGATTTCTACAACTGCTCCAATCAGGAATGGGAGAACATTTTTAGATAATGATTGGAAGAGAAGTAATCACCATGTTTTTTTTTCATTTTTGTTACTTATCACACAAAAGAAATCTAATTCTTTTTCTAGAACATTCTTGTAAAGAAAATACTGTAATTAATAGCATATAAGACCACTACTTGATTTTTGTTTTATATACTACTACCATATTACCTATATGTTCTTTTAATATACAGACTAGCACTTCTGTCTAGGATCAGTGTAGTATTTGTGTACTCTACTAAAGAACAGTGTTACTCTCTGGACTTCAGCCAAGAATCATACATGAGTATTGGGAAAATCTACCTCAGATCAAAGTGTCACACCCCAGCTCTTTTCCCCAGGTCAAAGTATCTATGCTTTTTCTCTAGAATCAAAGTTTTCCATGGCCTTCTGGAGTGCAGTATCTGTACACATTGTAAAAAATATTACACACACTCATATATATCTATATCTTGACAGGCACTTGTATTCCTTTTAACCTGGGGAACCAACTTGAAGTCAGGCATGCTTTGCCATTTAGATATAAGAAGCAAAGTTTAAAGGGAATATAGATTTGATTCCTGTTAAGAGACATTTTCTTTAATAAGACTTTCAATCTACAGGCTGGTAGATGTTAATTTCGCTGTTTAAAAAAAACAGAGATATCTACTCGAGCATGTGTACTCACTAAGTATTATGGAGTTTTAAAAAGTCCTTCGTTAAAGTCCTCTCCTGAAATAAATGATGTTTGTTAAGATTTGAGGAAGAGAGTCAAGTCAAAATTTTCAGCACTTTCTGGCATATATGGATAAATATTGAATTTTATTGAAGTAGTTTGTCTTTAGCTGTGTACATGAAATAAACTTTGGGGTAAAGGTCTGCAAAAATACAAAAATACTTTTTATATAATATATAATAATCATTATAATAATAATGTAATAATGTGGGTGCATGACTGAAAGGCTAGAATGTTTTGCTTTCTGACTATGAGACCCAGGTTCAAATCTCACCATGGCTAATGTCCAGAATGAGACTTTTTGATCTTATCTGCCTGGGGGGAGGCAATTCCATTTATGTGGCACTGTTGTAAAGTGCTTGAAAATCATACAATTGTCTTAACTGCTAGCAGACAAGCATACTCAGAATGAGTGGCCAGTCATTAATAATGTAATAAAATTCTAGTCTTCAGATGTGTATATAAAATAAGCTTTGGATTAAAAAGAAACCATAATAATTTTGATGCACTTTAAAATTTATTACGGTTCCTGTTGTAAAATGTAAGTTAGTAAGTTAACCATCTATTAGTACTTTTGAACATTATCACAGTATTAGAACCACAGAGATTTCATATACCCCATTTAAAATATAGATATATCATTTATATCTATATCAACCAAGATGAGAACAATAGTTCAAAATAATACAAGAATATTACCTAAGTTAGAAGGAAAGGAGATAAACCTGCTGCTATTGCTGCCTGGAACCATCTATTAAGTTTGGGGAGGAGAATTAGTTAACAAGATGTCTTGAGCATTCTTTCTCGGTTTTTATGGGGGTAAACAAAAAAAAAAGGATATATTTTGAAAAATTGAATTAAAATTAAAATCCACTATTAAAAATGAATTCTAAGCATTAAAAAGTCAAATTTTCAAAAATAAGTTTAATTTTATTTTCATAATGATCTTTTGAAACAATTTATGATTAATCTAACTCCTCTTCGACTGCAAGCAATAAACAAAAAGTTTACTAGGATCTGTATATATGTCTCTGCCACAATTATTACATACAGTCATTGCACCCTAATATTTGTTGCTTGTAATTCATGCTAACATTATGACTAAAACCAGAAATTCCTAGCATTTACATGCTAGAGATACTCAGAAAACGCTTCGAATAATCAAGTTTAACTTGAAACTTAATAAATATTAAAGAAAAATAATTTGTGGGATGCACAAAAACCTGATGGTACTGACAAATGAGATTTCTTAATTGGATGTCCTATAATTGTGATTTTGCCTGAAGCATCCAAGCAGTTCTTGCTGGAGAGTTATGGCTAACAAGTTGGCTTTGTAAGATATTAGCTTTGACTTTTGGGTACTCCCTTATTCTAGGAGACAACTGCTAAGACAATTTTTTTTTTCTCTGGTGCCCTGGCTGCATGAACTTTTCACTAAATTGGCAGTTAGGTCCCACTAGCTTAATGTTGAAATAGCTAAATGTAACCACCACTTCTACTCTTTTCTTGCACTTTCTGCCTGTGGGATTCCCTCCTGTTTACTTGCTTCTCTGACAACTATAATCTTCAAAAATTTAAATGCAATGTCAATCGCCATCGTGTGTCTTCGTGAATCCCGTTCATCTTTTGTCCTTCCTTCAATCCTCCTTATACTCAGTCTTTTCTCTCACTTTTAAACCCCCTGTGTACTAGTGGAACTCCCACCTTCCTTGGGGTAAAATAATTAAAAAATAAGAAATATGTATAAAATATATGCTTGGCTTATGTCAAGGCTAACAAGGGATGTAACAGCTTTTTATTGTTAGTACCTGGGCATTCCAGTGTTGAGAACATTATTATGATATTTGACAAATGGATATGGAAATTGTACCAAAATATGGTGGCAGGAGTATTAAAAAAATAGAAAAGAATTTACAGCAAACGAATCAAAAGTTCTATTTTTATTTTTGATCACATGCATGCTTAATAGAATTTGTGACTTGCACTGTGTATTTTTCTTTTGTATTTTTTTTTTATTTAGTAAGCCCTTTCATAATTTTCATGGCAGGGTAGCACAAATCCAATGTTGTATGGAGAGAACAGAGCCTCAGACTACCATTGTTGACAAATGATCCCCACCCAACAACCAATATTTTTTTATGAAAAAAAATACAGTTGATCTATTTTTTCTCCTTCATCTTCTTTTCCTTAATGAATAGAAAACCAGACTTGGTGCCATTATGAGAAAAGGAAAGAATAGGCCAAGGTTTCAAGCATGCAATATATATATATATATATATATATATATATATATATATATATATATATATATATATATATATATATATATATATATATGTACACACACACACACACACACACACACACACACACACATATATATATATATATATATATATATATATATATGTACACACACACACATATAAATATATATATACACACACATATATATATAAACACACACATATATGAATATATATATATATATACACATATATAAATATATATACACACACACACACATATATATATATATATATGCACGCATATATATAAATATATATATGCACACATATACATAGATATATATATGCACACATAAATATATATATGCACACATAAATATACACACACACACACATATATATATATATATATATATATATATATATATATATATATATATACTTATACACATACACAACTGTATACAGACATACACAGATCCTTTATCTCAATTTTGTAAAAGGTTTTTCAAGTATTGACCTGTGCCTACACGGTGACACTAGCCGCAAGCTACGTCCCTTTTCAATCAATACGGATCCAATTTGAGATCAATGGTCTATACTCAATTCCATCAGTGCTTCTTCCTAATACCATGACTAGTGGACTCGAGGGGTTCTTGGTGCCATTGTTATTGCGAGTTACTATATTATGAGTTTGCTACAGCGATAGCCTTCTGCTCAGAGCATTGATGTGTCAACTGTAATTGTCCTCTTTGCCTATTATCACAATTTTTACATTGTCCCTACACCTTCGTCTCCATTTGTCCCTCACTACTACTTTCTCTCTCTCTTTCTCTAGCCTATTCATACATATTAAAAGGGGAGAGGAGGTGGAAAATCTTTTATACATACATATATATATATATATATATATATATATATATGAAATTGGATCTATAAGTCTATAACTTGGCATATAGTTAGCTGAATTTTCATCTAAAGTTTTCACTGTATAGTATTTTACCTATGTAATTAATTTACACCATTGTATGGAGAAGAAAAGCAATTACATTGAAAAATAAATATATGTTGCATAAAAAAAATGATGTTTTGATTAGGCTGCAAACTTGTGTATATATATATATATATATATATATATATATATATATTAGGTTGGTGCAAAAATAATTTCGTTTTCTAACATATGTTTCTATGTGAGAAAACGAAATTATTTTTGCACCAACCTAATATATATATGTAAATATATATAATTGTTTTCTTTTTAAATATATTACCATTGCAACATCAAAATTTCCATGTTTCAAAACTAGAACTTCAATTCAAATTTAATCATTGTTTTCTTTTTAAATATATTACCATTGCAACATCAACATTTCCATGTTTCAAAACTAGAACTTCAATTCAAATTTAATCATTGTTTTCTTTTTAAATATATTACCATTGCAACATCAACATTTCCATGTTTCAAAACTAGAACTTCAATTCAAATTTAATCATAAGAATTAAACTTAAAATACAAAGTACCATTCCATTATCAAATGATGCTAAGATATATATATATATATATATATATATATATATATATTTTAAATATTTATATATATTTTGTTATTTTTGATACAATATATATATATTTGATATTTTTAAATATTTATATATTTTTTGTTATTTTTGATACTATATATTGATAATTTTATTTTTGGTATTTTTAAAATATTTCTATATATATAATTTTTGCTATTTCTGATGCAAAATGTCTGACTATTCCTGTATGTTCAAAGCTTGTTTGGTTGTTCTTTTAGCCATTATGAAGGATGATTTTATTTTTAATTTTAACTGAACTGAAAGACATTCATATGTCGAAAACGACAAGAGTCCATCATCATATATATATATATATATATATATATATATATATATATATATATATATATATATATATATATATAATGAAATGAACTAAGTCCAACAATTATTTTTATATATACAAATATTTAAGGAAATCCTTTTTTTATAATAAACACTATCACTTACATTTACCAGCCTAAATGCCTGAGAAATTTTGTACAAAATATGTGTCCTCTGACAGAAATTGAATCTGTATCCTAAATGAAACCCAAATTTGGCCTGATGTGCTATACCATTTAGCTACAGAGGAAGTATCTGGTTAGCAAAGTCAAATAACATATAAACTGAAAATATATTAAAATCTATCTATCATCTTCATCATCATTATCATCGCCTTGACTTTTGTAATTGTAGGGGGATCTGAATGTAGAAGGCACACTGAATCTCCTCCAAAATGGTCCTCATAATCCTTTCAGTGGGCTTGGAGATAACTTGGTGGCGCCCATCTCCTCTCTAAGTCTTTGGCTGACAGCTGAAACCACTAATGTGTGTGTATATATATATATATATATATATATATATATATATATATATATATATATTTCATAGAGAAAGAAATAGAAGATGGGATAGAGTGAATGGCATTACTGAAGATATAGTTTTGTATAATGAAAGTACAGTGTATGGAAAAATAAATTAAAAAATTGAGAAAGACGAAATAAAGATGTAAAAAACTCTAAACTGAACTAAACAGAAATCAAAGTTGTTATTACTGGCGTCAAAAGTTCTTAAAGGAAGTCTGCAAAACATCTTGGATGAATGAAGAACATAAAAGCCTGACAAGGCAGGCAGTTTGAATGGTATCTGTGATAAGCAGCTAGGAATAAAACTTTTACTATTGTTATTATTAATGTACTAAATACTATTACTATGAATACCATGGAAATTACTAATTTTAAAGCAACAAGTAATTTAAATATTTTTCTTAATGTTTTCATTTTTCTTAATATTGTAATTTTAAAAAATGAACAAAATATAAAGAAAGACAAATGATTTTTTTTCATGTTTGAAACTAATTTAAACATTTTTTCCATTACTAAATTTCTGATAAAATATTTAAAATTTTTTTTTTTTTATGGAAGCAATGTCAAAGATTTTGAATTTTCATTTCTAATTTCCGTTTTATAACAAGAAATAACCAGCCATAATGAAAGAAAAACAAAGTAAAAAAATTAAAAAAAGAAAGAAAAATTTGAGATAAATTCTTGAAAGATCCAAACTACATTGATTCGACTGAATATGAGCCATGCTTTCTGCAAAACCAGAAAACATTTACATTTAATCATATTTCTTAAATCCAGACCTCAACAGGGAATTATGGGGGAAAACAAAACATAGAGACTTATTTATAGTGAAGGTTTCTCATCAGAACATTTTCTATGAAAATAGCAACAAAGTTACATTATTTTGTCTCTGGGGAAAATAAATAAGGTGCAAAATAATTTGTCACCTACAAGTGCATGTAAACACTTTTGAATTCTGTCAAGACTGGAAAGTGAGGGATGGGCAGTTCCAGTTCAAGTATGGCAACAATACTCCATTTTTGGTCTAATCTGTCCTCTGTGAAGATAGAGTATGTCAGGTGGTGTCAGATATACTTTCTTGAGCGGTATAAGAAATCAACCATTTTTAACATTACTGTATTAATGATGCTAATATATATATATATATATATATATATATATATATATATATATATATATATATATATATATGTATGTATATATAAATAAAAAGAAAGAACAGTAAGATATATAATCCGGTGTTCTTATAGATATTTTTATTTTTACAAAATGAAACGTGAATTATGATTTTTGCTGACTTTAAAACCCAGTAATTTTATAAGTTACTCCAAAATTCGCTTGAGGATGAAATGGAACTAATGTCTTTAATTTAATTACAAAATTAAATTTGGACCTTCCATTTTTGAAACATGGTTAGAACTGTGTAGTGGAAAAACCATATTTTAAATCAATTAATTTATAATATATATATATATATATATATATATATTTATTTGATATATTTGAAATACTTATATATATATATTGTTATTTTTGATACAATATATATTTATTATTTTTTATTATTTATTAATGTCTATTTTTAATCATTTCACCCCAAGCAAGGCAATAAAGTTACTAAGATGCAAGTAAGATGCTACTAAGAGTGTAAGAGAATATGAGAAAAAAATTATTAAGGAGAGTGAAAATTAAAAGAACAGGAATGAGGAGATATCATTATTTACACTACTTATATTCAGACTATTGTCTTTATTTTTGTAGTTTTTATCAAAATGTCCTCAGGTGATCTGGATAACATACAAGGAATTCTAAATTTAATCTTTTGTATTTGAAATTTAAAAATTGCATAGAAATTTAACACTCTGTTAGAAAGGAATAAAAAATGTTTTAGTAAAATCACAATGTAACCTGCATTTTAAATTATTGCTCATTACAAATCTATATAGTATTTTTGTATTTGAATGCTATAATTGATTCTTCTATTACTTGCTGTTACTTTTCTGTTTATTTTTAATCATTTCACCCCAAGCAAAGCAATAAAGTTACTAAGAGTGTAAGAGAATATGAGAAAAAAATTATTCAGGTGAGTGAACAATAAAAGAACAGGAAATTTGTTTTTAATCATTTCACTCTAAGCAAGGCAATAAAGCTACTAAGATACATGGGATTACTGAGTGTTAGAGAAAATTAGAAAAATAACACTAGTAAGGAGATAGAACAATAAAAGAACAGGAATTAAGAAGACAACAATTAAGAATTTAACAATTGACACTGCATTTAAATTTTTGAAGTTGACTGGAAAGTAAGAAGCCAAAAGAGATTTGCTAATATTTCATTGTTTAAATTCTGTCTTATTTTTCCTTACACAAGTCCACCAAAAATTATTTGCAGGTCAAATGTACAAGGAGTATAAAAACCTCATCAAAGTGCAATATCTTTAAGACTTCATTATTGCTTACTCACTCCATCCATGAACTTTTCAGTATCCTTCTGTAGAACAACATTTCTACTGCCTCTAATTTTTTTTTTCATCCATAGAAAGATTGTCCAGTGTTCAGTGCCATATAAGAGAATGGATATTGCATAGAAATTTAGCACTCTATTAGAAAGGAATAAAAATGTTTTAGTAAAATCATAATGTAACCTGCATTTTAAATTATTGCTCATTACAAATCTATATACTACTTTTGTATTTGCATTTAAAAATTAAATCTTTGGCTGATGAAGGGCATAGGAAGTCCCGAAACATTTACTAACATTCAATAAAATATATATGCAGGGAGTTTATAAAGTCCATGTACAATTTTAAATACTTATAGTTTTGAGGGTATATCTTATCTACACTGTTTATATTCAGACTATTGTCCTCATCTTTGTTGTTTTTATCACATTGTTTCAACTGTTGTATTCTCCAGCCTTCCTCAGGTGTATTTTGATCTGGGTAACCTACTGGGAATTCTGAACTGAGTCCATTGGTGTATCACATTGAGTCCGTACTGGTTCGATAATTTTTGTCTTAATTACTGGGATGAGGAGATATCATTATTTACACTACTTATATTCAGACTATTGTCTTTATCTTTGTAGTTTTTATCAAAATGTCCTCAGGTGTATAGTGATCTGGATTAACATATAGGTAATTCTGAATTTAATCTTAACTTTTAATAAGCTTATAATTAATACCAGATTTATAGTGGGAATTAATGGGTTAACTAAGAAATCTTCAAAAGGTGTTTCTTTTTGGTTTATACTACAATTTGTTTTTAACACTTTATCAATTGTCCTTTATAAGTCGTCCTTATGAACATGAACATTTGGTGACCTTATCAATGCTAACACTTCTTTCTTATCCTAAAACTATTCTGTTGTCATTACCTGGATAAAGTATAGCATTATTCTATCCAACTGCAGTAAGTACTTTTACAACTATAATCATTAAATAATTTATTATTTAATTTATAATTTTACAATAATTTATATATATATATTTATAAATATAAAAGCGAACATAGAAGTCAACACTTAGAGGCGACAGTCTGTTTCATGCTATATGCAATCGTCAGGTGGCCTGACGATTGGATATAGCATGAAACAGACTGTCGCCTCTAAGTGTTGACTTCTATGTTCACTTTTATATTTACACACGCTCTATCTCTGATATTGAGCACTTTATTCCATAAATATAGCACACCTTAAGACTATATTTCTTTATATATATTTATATAAATTTATATATATATATATATATATATATATATATATATAATTTCTATATACATTAAGAAATATAGTTTTAAGGTGTGCTATATTTATGGAATAAAGTGCTCAATATCAGAGATAGAGCGTATGTAAATATAAATATAAAAGTGAACATTGAAGTCAATACTCAGAGGCGACAGGCTGTTTCATGCTGAATACTCACAGCCTGACGATTGCGTCTAGCATGAAACAGCCTTTCCCCTCTGAGTGTTGACTTCAATGTTCATTTTATATTTATAATGTCTATATAAATTTATATATATATATCTATAATTTCTATTTTTCTATTTTTATATATATACATATATTTATATTTTATTATAATTTATAATTTTATAAATCTAAAATCTAAATCAAAAAATTAGATATCAAGGAAAAAAAAACTTTAAAAAAGATAATATGAATAAAGACTAAAGAAAAACTTTTCTTTACCAATACAGCCTTTGAGTGACTTTATCAAGATAAGTCCCTCAGTAGTTTTTGTTTTTGTCTTTGTATATTTATTCTTTGAACCTTGTGGACTGATGCTACAGTAAGCCCTTTCTTTTGAAGACTCACATTACTAGTAACAACTAAAATGGATGCCACATATAATGTCAAGAGAAAATAGTAACATAAGATGTCGATGTTCCACATGACTTCAAACAAATGGTTGGGAAGGAAACATCCATCAATATTCAAAAGCTAATAGTTACTGAACTTGAATAATTTAAAAATTGTTTTAATAGAAAAAAATTCATAAAAAGCAGTACTTGCTGTTAAATCAATGAATGCTGAATGTTTCCTTATAAGGAAATACTAATATTACCATTATCATTGTTGAGGCCTTGTTAGGGCCAGAAATAAAGACACAAGAGAGGAATTGAGTTAAATAAATATATTAACAGAAACAGTAATACAAGCATATACAAATGAGAGTGTTACAGCAAGGATGTTTGGTTTGACTGTCAGAGCTGACTGCTGGAAACTTCACTCTCCAAAAGGCAGTACCTGCTCCTATTTATAGCTGGGAGACTCCATGAGTGCGTGAGTAAATTACCATAACAACCATATATTGGCTAATTAATACTATTGAGAAATTCAAAGGAAAACAAGGTGACTGGAATTACATCCCTTGTCAATACTGGCTTGCCTGCAGTTTTTACTTATATATGGATATCTATATGCATTTATTATTCTCATTGTCACATTAAAGTCAATGTTGTCCATTCACAGTTTAAGGGAGTGGCTCTGATTATGTCCGGTGTTCTTTAATTGGCCATTATATAGAATGGTCATTTATTTTTTCCCGAGTTCAAAGACATCTGGTCTTGGGGATAAGGTGTAGATTGTAATTTTTTGCTTAGTGATAGTAATGTAAAATGCAGTGAAACAAGGAAAAATAAAAAGAAAGAAAGAAAAGAAAAGGAAAATTGGAAAAACAAAAAAGAAAGAGAGGGGAAAAATACAAAAAGGAAAAAAAAAAAAAAATTGATATTTATAGTGTCCAAATAAGTACTTTCAAAGATGAAAAAAGAAGAAGAAAATAGATGCTACTCAGCCATTATTTGTTTATTTTCCCATAGAGCCATTTACGAATAACAATGAAAAGAAAAAAAATATAAAAGAAGAAAGAATAAACAACAATAAAAAACGTCTAGACAAAAAAATTAACATTGTTGTTATTCCAAGTTTCTGCATTCAACACCTTTCAATTTCAAAGGTAGCTTAAATCCATTTAATTAGATATATTATGGGCTTCTATATATATCAAAAGCATCTTTTAGCTCTAATAAGGATATCCTGTGAGATGTGATGTGGGGAGGAATATCTTTGATTTTTATTTGTTCTTTCAATTCCACTTGTTTTTAAAAGTGCCTTGGATCTTTTTTATGAACAAACACTGGATTTTCTAGCAAAAAACGGAAATTTTGTTTCAATTAATTCATTTTCCAGTACCAATTGGTTTTATTTCAGACATGATGAAATTTATTTGATGAAATTATTCTTGATTTCCCAACTAATTCTGCTCCCTGAATACTGTCTTTTCTTTGCCTTCTTCTACAGTTCCACTTTAGCAAATGCCATGCTGAAAACCATTTATTCTAATATATAAATGCTATTTTCTTTGTGTCTGTGTATTCTTTTTCTTAAACATTTTCAGGAAATTGAACTCAGGAAAGGTTATAATGGATGATGTTTTGCAAGATGCCTCAAAATCAAAATATTAAGCTAAGAATTAAAATCATGTTCTTAAATAGTTTCACCTGATCTAGATTCTTATATAATTGTCATGCATGGTGGTCAACACATTCAGAAATGTCTAAACCATCATTTATATACAACCGTTTTCTCAGATCAGTGATTAAAAATTGCTTCAAGAGAATTAATGTTCATGGTTTAAAGAAGATAATCTTTCATCAGACCATCATAAAGAAATTTACTAAATAACTAAAATGACAACACTTCAAGATTTCAAACAGTGGCAATGAATAAAATGGATAGCAGATATAACTAGAAAATAAAATAAGGATTTAATTAAGATGTTGATATTTCACGATATTTGAAAGAAAAGGTTAGGAAGGAAGCCCCCATCTCTACTGGAAAGAGCAATAACAGTTACTGGACTTGAGAAGTCTATTTTCATGAAAAACTATTTTAAGAGAAAGATTTTATTAATTTTATGTAACAGTAATACTGTTTGATAAATGAATGTTGAATGTTTCCTTATTAGGAAACAAAAAATCTCAGCATTACCATGATGTCTGTGTTTTTTCTCATATGTTATTTTCTTTACATCTGTTCTTTTAATATTTAAAAAAATTCTTTGTGTTTGATTTCTTTGTATTAGAAAAAAAATCTAATATATAAATGTCATTTTCTTTGTGTCTGTGTTTTTTCTTTTGTCAGTCTTTATTGTTGAATATGTCTTTTTTTCTTTTGTCAGTTTTATTGTTGACTATGTTTAAATTTAATATTAAAAATTGAAATAAGAAAATAGCATCAATTTAATGTGACATATTAAGGCATTTTTTATAAGAAATATGTTCTTTTTTATTTAAATGGCCTTATTTTGGAATTGGGAAAAATATTTCCTCTTTTTTGAAAATAATTTCATTGTTAGAATATACACAAACATGTTTAATCTATCAAAAAAGAAATTTGATTTAAGATAGCAATACAACAAATTTTTATCTAGTATTCGAATATACTTATAAAATCAGTAATGCCTGTGAGTTGGCAACATCAAAGATATTTATCTATCTACTACTTCTTTGGAGTTATTTTGTTATCTACTTCTTGAATATACTTATAAAATCACCAATTCCTGTGAATTGGGGACATGAAAGATATTTACTATCTAGTGCTTGAATATACTTGTAAAATCACCATTTCTTTGCAGCTGAGAACATCAAAGTTATTTGGTTACTGAGTACTTTGACGTACTTGTAAAATCACAAATTCTTTGAAGTTATTTGGTTATCTACTACTTGAATATACTTATAAAATCACCAATTCCTAGAAGTTGGGGAACATCAAAGACATTTGGTTAACTTTGTAAACAGAAAGAGAGAAACAAATAAAAATTTACACTGAGGAAAAAAATACTGTCTTTCCATTTAATCACAATGGCCCCTTTTACACAAATATATGTAAAAAGAAAACATTATCCAATATACTTGTAAGTATTTATCTATATCCCCATTTGATAAAAAAAATAGTGACCCACAGGCTGTTTCAGATGGTTACTTTGAAAAAAATCCATGTTGAATTGGTGTATTGATTACAGATATCTGGGTAAGTACTGACCCTGCTTTCTCAATATTATTTGAAAGGTACTGTCTGTGGTTGAATTCTCAGTTCCAAAGTATGATAAGCAAATTAAAAACATTCTCTTGTTTATCAAATGAAATATATTTGTCATGATGTTTATCAGAAAATACCCTTGTGCTATCAATTGAATATGAACCTTGGAGTCTGGGTTCAGACCTTCCTGATCTCTCAGCATTTTTTCCTTTGGTTCTGTTACACAAACAGACATTTAAGCTGACATACAGATGTGTGTGTAATGGTGAACAAGACTATCCTGATTCTCTATGAAAATTTTTATTGGCATGGGGTAATGGTTAAGAAGTCTAGTTTGGTTGGCCATTACTACTGACTAGTGAGTTCAATCCTTACTGAGTGCCCTATACAAAATTTCAACATTAACTAATTTATTTAACAAACTAACAAGAGTTGACATGTAAACCGATCAACTTTTTTCTTTCTTTCTAAATATGGGCCCATTTTTTTTTTCTTTCTTTTTGTTCGTGTACCTCCTGATGGGATAATGGTTAGCAAGGCTAACCTTGTTGATTGTTACTACTGGGTAGTGAGTTTGATCCTTATTGAGTGCCATATGTAAAATTAAAATAATTAAAAATTAAATAACCCAACAAAGGCTGACATGTCGTAAAATCAACCAAACAACAACTGTGAGGTAATGGTTAAAGTGGCTATTTGGGTTGACTTTTAACACTGACTATTGAGTTTGATCCTCATTGGGTACCAACAAGGGTTGACATGCCATAAAACCAACTAATCAATTTTCTTTCTTACTATATTACCCTACTCTGTGTTTCTTTCTTTTTCTGACTTTTTCTTTCTTTCTCTCACTTTCACTCTTTCCCACTCTCATTTTCTTTCGTTCTCTCTCTTTCATTCACTCATTTTTTTTCGTTCTCTCTCCTTCGTTCTCTCATTTTCTTTCGTTCTCTCACTTTCTTTCTTACACTCTTTCTTTCTCTCTCTCTCTCACTTTTTGTTCTCTCACTTTCTTTCTTACACTCTTTCTCTCTCACATTCTTTCATTCTTTTTCTTTCACTCTTTCTTTCTCTCTCACTTTTTGTTCTCTCACTTTCTTTCTTACACTCTTTCTTTCTAACATTCTTTCATTCTCTCACTTTCTTTCTTTCACTCTTTCTTTCTCTCTCTCTCACTTTCTTTCTTACACTCTTTCACTCTCACATTCTTTCATTCTCTCACTTTCTTTCACTCTTTCTTTCTCTCTCTTTCACTTTTTCTAATATCTAAGGATAGGGTTAAGAAGGTTAGTCTGGTTGACCATTGTTATTAATTAATGGGTTCAATCCTCATTGGGTGCCCAGTACCAAATTTGACATTAAATAACCCAACATATTGTAAAATAAGCTAACCTAACCTGTCTATGTCTAATCATTATTGTAGATTGATGACCAAGACACAGGAGATCATGGCTTTCCACAGCTTCCTATCTTTTGTAGCATTTAGTAAGGTTTATTTCACAATCTTTCTCACTCCCTATTCAGTCATCCATATACAGAAGATTGTTAGATTGTTAGATAGCTCACTCAATGTTTGCTTCTGACCATCTTGCCTTCACTGTACCCTGTGAATATCAAATTCTCCAAACCTTGTTTCCTCATTATGTGAACCAGGAATTTCAGCTGTCTTTTTTTACAAGTCTAAATATAATTTTTGATTCCATTTTCCTTAAAATTTCTTTGTTGCTCATGTGTTCTATCTATTCTCAGTTCTTCTGCAGAATCATGCTTCAAGTATTCTCTTCATCTGTAAAGAAATTGTCCAGCATTCAGTACAATTTTCTTTGTTTCTAATGAAATTTTCCTGTTTTGCTTAGCTTTTGGAAGGCACCTTCCAAATAATACTACTGTTAATAATACAATTAATGCTTTGCTGCAATGACTGCTTGATGATTTGCTGGATATACAGCACCAAGCATCAGTATGAAACTCACTCATCCAAGTCGTCAACAAGGCTTGGTATTGAGGATATAACATCAGTGCTGTGTATCCGTTGTCTTAGATGGTTTGGTCATGCCCAACAAGCTTCATCATGCATTAAGTCTGTTCAGGGTTCCTGATCATAGAGCTTAAGGTAGACTTAGGAAAGTAAGGAAGGATTGCATTAGGAGGTGCAGCCTTGCCCACATTAGCCTGCTTGACAGGAATGTTTGGAAAGAAGGAGTGAGAGATAGCTGACTACTGCTTATCCCAATCATTGGGAAACCTGCAACAGTATAATCAAAGCTCTGGATCTTGTTTTGACTTGACATAACAAGACTGGCAGGTGATCAGGAAAATCATCTTCAATCTGTTGTTAACTGGGGCAAGAAGTGGCTTGTTAATTTTAATGTTTCCAAAATGAAACTGCACTCTATTAATCATTTTAAAGAACCTTTTTTGCCTTCCATCGATATGACTGATACTAACCTACAGGAGAGCAATTTACTACATTTTCTTGGTCTTACAATTTCCACTGACATAAATTTGAGCAATTATATTGAATCAATTCCAAAGTCTGCTGTTAGGAAAAACACTTCACTATGCTGTGCTAGACAATCTTTCTGTCCAGAATCTATCTTGCACATTTATAAGATGTAAAGATTCTTAACAAAATTCAAAGAAGAATCTGAAATATTATTGGTCCTGATCTGGCATCTCAGTTTCAGTCACTTTGTCATAATGTACCTTTTCTGTGATTTTTCTATAAATATTTTCATGTCAAATGTTCTGATGAATTTTCCTTTTTGGTACCTTGAATTCAGAAATTTAACTGCAGTGTGGTGCAATAGATGATGTCTTGGAATGAGAAATTGGAGAGCTGAGTTTGAATTTCAGTCTGGTTTATTACATTCACTTACTTGCAATTACTCTTGGGAAAGATATGAATCCATCTCATCTCCCACCAGCTATAGGATTAATAGTAGGACAGACTGGGTCCTATAGCCTTGGCTGGCAACAAGTACACCACAGTAAAAAATGGCAGCCTACTATGGGAATATCTTCTGTTTAATCAGTCACAAATAAAAAGACACATCAGTGCTGGGGTATGTATGATGTATGGTAGTTAACTGACTGTGATTAGATTGGAAGCTTTATCTCATTATTTCACTGTTAAAATTGCTAGATGTAACTGTAAGTCCTATGTTAATAGTTTCTTCTGCTGCACTTCTCACTTTCTGCTTTCCTGTCAACTATTATGTTGTCCTCTATCTCTTTGGACCTTATTCCTTTATTGTTCTCTTTGTTTCTCTCTCTATCTCACTCAGTAACCCCTTGCTTCCTAGTGGCTTTTATCATGTTGCTTGGTATCAAATGATTATAAAATAAATAATAATCATCATGGGTATTTTTTTATATAGATTTTTTTATATAGATTTGACTTTCTGGGAATCCTTTGGTTTCTTGTAGCTTAATAAACTGGAATAGCTGCATTCAATCAGTCTTCTTTGTGGCCAAAGTGATGTGAGTTCAAATCTTACTGAGAGCTTATCCATCCGTGCAGTCTTCTTACTGCTGTAGATTGACAGCCTCAGTAAAAATGCATTGAAACACAACCAAAAAGTTACAATGAAAGTAAAATATCCGACAAGTATGATTTTTTTAAAATCAGAGAGTAAGTGGAAGATGAATGCATTCAATTTACCGAATTTTCCTGATAACTACATGGTCATTAGGAAAGAGAATTTGCTAAGAGAAAATACTTTTCTTGGAATCAAAGAGAAATGGTAAAGAGGGAAATTGAAATTCAAGATTAGGCAATGTAGCGGCAAAGTTCTAAAATGAAATGAAGGGTGGAGGTTTTAAAGAGGAATAATGTTGTGATGCTGACAAAACCAATTATCTTGGAGGAAGAATTTGACACTGTAGAATTTGGTGTGTTGGGGTTGGGATAATAAATTTGGTGAAAATGATTGTAGGGTGGGTGAGAATTAGTGAGAGGGTAAAAAGATGGACTGGTCTTTGTAAAATGGTGGGGGGTATGGTTGGATTCCTTGAATTAAGAATCATGAGACAAGGATTTCAAACCCACAATTAACAATTAGAAGTGGACAAAGAAGAAAAGGGGGGCTAAAGAAGAGAGAGAGAGAGAGAGAGAGAGAGAGAGAGAGAGAGAGAGAGAGAGGAAAAACGGAAGAAAAGAAGAAATTAAGGGGGGGGGAAGATTAACAGAAAATAGAAGAGAAAAAGAGAAAAGAGTAGGAGCAAGTGAAGAAGAAAAGGATGATGAATGAGAAAGAGATGAAAAGGTTAAAAAAGATGAAGAAAAATAGAAAAAGAAAACGAGAAAAGGAAACAACAATAAAGCAGATAAAAAAGAAAAAGATTTAATGTAGAAGAGAATGAGAAAGAGAGGAAGAAGAGAAAGTGAAAATGAGAAGAAGGAAAAGTGAAGAAAGAAGAATTAAAGAAAAAATGAAAAAGTGGTAAAGATAAAGAGTAAAACTGAGTTAAGGGTAAAAGAAGAAGAGAAAAAAGAGAGAGAGAGGAGAAAAATAGAGATGATGCTGATGAAGAGAAAAAGAGATAAAATGTAAAAGATAAAGAGGAAGAAAAAATAGTGGGAGCAAGAAAAGAAGAGAATGAATGAAGAGGGGAGGAAGAAAAGATGAAAGAGTAATGAAGGAAAGGAATAGAAGGAGGGAAGGAAGAAAGCAGAGTGAGGAACGAATGAAGAGAAAATGATAAATGTTGATCGGGAAAAGAAGGAGAATGGTGAGTAAAAAATGAAATGTTGATATTTGAAGAATATTTGAAGTAAACAAAAGATAAATATGAAGAATGGGGAATAAAAAGGAAATAGAGTGAAAAGAAATAAAGAAGAAAAAGAAAACATGAAAAAAGAGAAAAATGAAGAATGATATGAAAAAGGAATGAAAAAAGAAATATAGGATAATAAATAGAAAGAAATGAATAATAATAATGATAATAATAGTAATAATAATGAAATAAAAAATGAAATTAAAAAAGAATGAAGAAATAAAAAAGAAGAAATCATGAATGAACAGAAGAATGAAGAAGAAATCAAGAATGAAAAAGGAATGAAGAAATAAAAAGAAGAAATCAAGAATAAAAAGGAATGAAGAAATAAAAGGAGAAATCAAGAATTGAAAAAAATGAAGAAATAAAAATAAGAAATCAAGAATGAAAGGAAGAATGAAGTAATAAAAAAAGAAGAAATCAAATGAAAAAAAGAATGAAGAAATAAAAAGGAAAAATAAAGAATAAAAATGAAGGAATAAAGAAATAAAAAAGAAGAAATCATGAATTAACAGAAGAATGAAGTAATAATAAAGAAGAAATCAAGAATGAAAAAAGAAATGAGGAAATAAAAAAGAAGAAATCAAGAATGAAAAAGATCAAGAAATAAAAAAGAAGAAATTGAGAACGAAAAAATGAAGAAATAAAAAGAAATCAAGAATGAAAAAATAAAAATAAGAAATCAAGAATGAAAGAAAAAATGAAGTAATAAAAAAGAAGAAATCAAAAATGAAAAAAGGAATGAAGAAATCAAGAATGAAAAATGAAAAAAGAAATGAAGAAATAAAAAAAAGAAATCAAAAATGAAAAAAAGAAATCAAGAAATCAAGAATGAAAAAAGAAATGAGGAAATTAAAAAGAAGAAATCAAGAATGAAAAAGAATGAAAAAAAGGAGAAATCAAGAATGAAAAAGATCAAGAAATAAAAAAGAAGAAATTGAGAACGAAAAAATGCAGAAATAAAAAGAAATCAAGAATGAAAAAATAAAAATAAGAAATCAAGAATGAAAAAAGAAATGAAGAAATAAAAAAGAAGAAATCAAAAATGAAAAAAGGAATGAAGAAATCAAGAATGAAAAAAGAAATGAAGAAATAAAAAAAAGAAATCAAAAATGAAAAAAGGAATGAAGAAATCAAGAATGAAAAAAGAAATGAAGAAATAAAAAAGAAGAAATCAAGAATGAAAAAGAATGAAAAAAAGGAGAAATCAAGAATGAAAAAGATCAAGAAATAAAAAAGAAGAAATTGAGAACGAAAAAATGAAGAAATAAAAAGAAATCAAGAATGAAAAAATAAAAATAAGAAATACAGAATGAAAAAAGAAATGAAGAAATAAAAAAAGAAGAAATCAAAAATGAAAAAAGGAATGAAGAAATCAAGAATGAAAAAAGAAATGAAGACATAAAAAAAAGAAATCAAAAATGAAAAAAGGAATGAAGAAATCAAGAATGAAAAAAGAAATGAAGAAATAAAAAAGAAGAAATCAAGAATGAAAAAGAATGAAAAAAAAGAGAAATCAAGAATGAAAAAGACCAAGAAATAAAAAAGAAGAAATTGAGAACGAAAAAATGAAGAAATAAAAAGAAATCAAGAATGAAAAATAAAAATAAGAAATCAAGAATGAAAGAAAGAATGAAGTAATAAAAAAGAAGAAATCAAAAATGAAAAAAGGAATGAAGAAATCAAGAATGAAAAAAGAAATGAAGAAATAAAAAAGAAGAAATCAAGAATAAAAAAATGAAGGAATGAAGAAATAAAAAAGTAATCAAGAATGAAAACAGAAAAAAAAATGAAGATTGAAAAGAACAAAAAGAGTTAAAATATAGCTTGGAGAAAAAAGTTACCTGAAGATTGTATGGCAAGTAAGAAAATGAAGAATTGATGTAAGAAAAAAAAGAGAATCCCTCCAAACACTCAACTATGGAAAAGAGCTGGATGAAAGAGAGCATGAATTGTGATAAGAGAAAAAGTAAAAGAAGAAAAGCAAAAGAAGGAAATTAAAACCACTAAAAAGGGAAGAAATTTTAACAGCCAATCAAGAAGACAAGGTGATGAAGACAAAGATAATAACATTGAACACATGTGCTGTAATAAGAGATGTCTTGATAATTGCAAAATTTAATATCAGGTGACAAGATGCAGATTCTGTCTTGAAGACAAGTTGCCAATTTTCAAGGAATGGCAGTTGTCTTCAGATCCCAGGTGAACATTGTGGACAAGCACCTGCAGTCAAGGATAAGAGAGAAGCCATTTTCTTCAAAACATTTCTCTTCACCCTGGGGGTGAGAACAATGTGGGTGGACTTTATTTTTAACATCAAGATGTCAAGAGATGAGGCAAAGATAGAAGGATGGGAAGGAGATTCTCAGAATGAGTCTACGGAAGGAGAAATAAAAAGTGCATTGGAATGAGGAGACAAGGATTAAGAAGTGGATGATTATTGCTTTTAAGGGTGTAATACATTTGGTAATACATTTGGTAACAGGACCACCTGAAAGAAATGTGGTAAAGATTTGAAATGTGTGGCTCTTGTGACGTGAGCTATTATAGGTTGATGGCTGCAGCAGCATTGATAACTTTAAGCAACAGACATGACAAGCAAACATGGAAATGGTCCAGCACCTGCGTCTGTCTTTTGATGACTAGCTGAAGTCTGGAGGCAAGTTCTTGGAGAGATCTGACACTGCCCTGTTAACCAGGACAGTTGAAATGTGATCACAAAAACGGATTTCTTTTCTTGCTTACTAATCAGTTCCTTTAGCTTTGTAGGTGTTTTTATGAACTTTGAGGTTTTATTTTTGGGTTAGTATTCTGTGCTGTTAAAAAAAACAGACCTTCACAATTAAAATTTACATGAATAAAAATCTAGAAATAGAGAGAGAAAATTTCAACCCTCTTCCAGGACATGGGAAATCATGGTTCTTTACAATTTCTTGTATTTTCTAAGTAATTGTCTAACAGTGAATCATTTAATAAAAATTTTAGATACAATTACAACTGTTTAATAATACTACGAGTGCAAATGATGTAACTAAGGACTAATGCATTCCCAAGAGGATGCTTCCCCGATCACTACAATCTTGGCCTATTCAAGTCTAGGGTCAACTGTTATCTTCTCCATATATCCCAATAAACTGTGCCTTTTACTCTGTAACCCTGTACCTCAAGTGGCTCTTGAGCCTTGTACAGAGTGAAAAAAAAAAAAAAACAGTTTTGGTCAGTATAATAGACACTGTTTCCTTTCCTTCCAATTCTCAAATTTTATAAGTAGCTTTGTGGTCCAGTTTAAAATAATGTTTTAAAATTTACAGAATCCCAATATTGTATTTACTTTGTATAAACAAGCACTGAATAGTACTGATATTATTATTATTATTAATAATAATAATAATAATAATAACTAAACAATACACACTGACAGAACAATCAAAGCCAATCACCCAGACATTGTTATTAAAGACCACAAACAAAAACGGTGCCTCCTTATTGATATGGCAGTCCCTGCTGACTGCAATGTATCTTTGAAGATATTCAAAAAGTTGTCAAAATACAAGGACCTTGAAATAGAAATCTCAAAAATATGGCATATGGGAACATCAACAATCCCTGTTGTAGTTGGAGCCCTAGGACTGGTTGGAAAAGATTGCAGTAGACTAATTGAAGGGATTCCTGGAAGCCCATGCCTCAAGGAGATACAAAAAATTGTTCTGACAAGTACAGCCCACACTTTACGAAGGGCTTTATCTATGTAATTATTTTATTTTATTTTATTTTATTTTATTTTATTTATTTTATTTTTTTGTCAGTGAAAAGTGTCATGATGCCATTTCTAACCTTAGGTGCCTGGGCGGGACCCGGAAAGAAATGTGTAAACGCCAGAAATCAAAGAAAATAATGATAATGATAATAATAATAGTGGACTCATGAGATGTGTATATGAAATAAGCTTTTGAATAAAAATTGGTAAAAAACGAAAATATTTTTGATAAGCCTAATATATAATAATAATAATATTATTATTAAAATATATTTATAATTTTTAGATATGTACATGAAATTATCTTTGGAGTAAGAGCTGAGTCATACATTTTCTTTGAAAAGACTTTCTATACATATAGCAGCAGACACAAATTTCACTGTTTGACAAAAGCAGGGGTGTCCACTCAAACATGTGAATTCATTAAAATAATACTCATAGTCATAAGGAGTAAAAGACTGTAAAACATGAGAGTACTTTTGGTATTAATAATATAGCATTTTTTTTAATGGTAGTCAGGATTATCGAGTCAATGTGAATGATCATTTCGTAAGCAGCATAATATGTTTCACCAGGGCTACATACAGTTTTGAATTCAGAGTTTTCCTTCTCCTAGACCTATCAAAAGTTATAGAACCCAGTCTGTCCTACTATTTACCCATAGCTAGGGGAGAAGAATGAGATTGATACCTTTTCCAAGGGTATTAGTACATAAGTGAATGTCATGAACTTGACTGGAATTCTCACTGGGTGTTTTGCTTAGAAAATCACAATAATAATTGGAATATAATATGTAAGAGTTTGTTTATATTGGCAGATTGATATAAGAATGTGCATTGAAAACAAATACTGAATTTGCTATTAAAAATGCCATAAAAACAGAAAAAAACGGCCATAGCTCAAGGACCTCTTGTCTAATTTTAATGAAATTTCACACTGCACTCAGCAAGGGTTCAAGGAATAATATGCTCCTAAATTGGTTGTGGTATTATGTATAGTTTAAGTGGCTTCCCACGAAGACACACACACACACATACATAGATGCAAGATTAGAGTTTTAATGCAACAAAAACATTTTATGGTTTTTTTTTGTTATGAAATCATTCTGAACATATGTCTTTCTTTTTTTATTGTCAAAACTCCTGTCCTCTAAAAAATCCTCTAAAAACATGCTTTTAGTATATCCACCAAAGATTGACTCTAATTTTCCACCAGTAAAGCTAAGCAAAGTATTAAGAAACAGGAAAATTTAATCAGAAACAAAGAAAAACGTGTTCAACTGCAATATAATATCAATTCTCCTGTATGGCAGTGAATTCTGGACAATTTCGTCACAGATGAAGAGGAGTCTTGTGACAACAGAAATGTGGTTCTACAGAAGGATGATGAGAATAGTATGAACAGAGCATGTGAAAAATGAGGAAGATTTAAGGAAAATGGAAATAAAAAGGATGCTTATACTTAGAATCATATATATATATATATATATATATATATATATGAAATGCCTGAGACACATAATGAGGGAAGAAGGGTGAGAAAATTTAACACAGGACATAAATATTAGAAAGAAATAGAGAAACAGTCAGTAACTATCCTAACAGGCTTGTGAAAATAAATGGCAGATCAGGGAGTGGGAGAGATAGTAACAAATATTGCCAAGAGCTACAAAAGAAGGGAAGTTGTCGAGATCCATGTTTGTTCATATCCAAAGAAAAAAAATAGAAGAAAAACCTAACATTTAATGAAACAAAGCATGTTTTTAGAATTATCTGAAAATTTACTGAATTTTTAAAATTTAGCATTTAAAAATTTAAAAAAAATGAATAAACAGAAATCTGGATGAAGTTTGGGTGGGGAGGTGTCTGCTTGACTCTGCCTGAAAGTCAAACACATAAGAACATCAAAATAGTGTAGGGAGTAAATCATTCTTGTATTTTCTTAAAGTTACCCCAGAAAAAAAAAAAGAAAAGAAAATTGTTCCCTCTAAATTTCGAGAAAAATGTTAAAAATTCTTGATTCCTAATCTCCACAAACTAAGGTAACCCATGCTTGAGTCATTTCTATTCTGGCCCCTAATCCTAACAAACTCAGGGGACTTGAGCTTGATTAAGGGTACTACCTTTCTCATCGCATTTCCTTGAAAAAAAAATGTCAAAAATTTATAATCCTTAATCTTAACAAACTGGAACAACAGAAGTCTTAGTGGGTTAGACATTCTAATCCATAATCCATACAAGACTGACATGTGATAATGGGCACCAACCTTCTCTTTGAATTTACAAAAGAATGCTAAAATCACTCAACCATAATCTCTGCCAATCCAGGTGATCCATACTTGAGTGATCTTTTATTCTGATCCCTGACTCTGTCATATCAAAGTGATGTCTGTTGGGTTACAGGCAACCTTATCTTTGCATATCTCCACCCCAATACTCTGACTGCTCAAAAAATAAATTATCAGCAGATATAGAAAAAAAAACATGTTAAGTTATTGCTTCTTTGGGGGATTTAGGGTGGTGGGGGGTGGGAAGCAAAACAACAAGAACTAAAATAAATAAATAAATTTACTCCTTGTAAATCCAATAAGCCAAGAAGCCTTTTGTTTTTGATTCATTCTGTTTTTCTTCAAATGCACTTGAACTTAAGCAAGTTAGAAAATCTTGCATATTGAAAAAATAGAAAGAAAAAAAAAGAAAAAAGAATGGAAAAGAACAAAAAAGAATGAAAAAGAAGAAAAGAACAAAAAAGGAAAAGGAATGAAAAAGAAGAAAAGAAAAAAAAGAATGAAAAAGAAAAAAGAAAGACAAAGAAAAAGAATGATAAAAAAAAATGAAAAAGAAGAAAAGAACAGAAAAGGAAAAGGAATGAAAAAGAAGAAAAGAAAAAAAAAAGAATGAAAGTGAAAATTCAGAAAGATAGCAAAATCTTCTTGAAAAAGGAATGAAAAAAAACAATAAAATTAGAAAAGGAAAAACCAATCACAGAGTCAGAAGCCATCTCCTAACCTTTTCTCTCTGATAGGAGTCAGTAGAAGACATTATATGTATGAGGGTTACTCCAAAGGTAACGTCTTCTATTTTATTAAGTTGGCTTATGACATCAGAGGTAGAATCAGTGATATTGCAGTAGATGCTCAAAATACCTGTCAAAAACATAATCTCTTTTTGTTTTGTTAGTGATAGTCTGGCAAAATGGTATGACATTAAAATGCATTCAAAGCAGAGGTATACCACTGAATTAATCTATGCAAAAAAAAAAAAATAATAATAATAAAAAAGGAAACATAAATTGGAGCCATTGACAATCATTTACATACAGGTCTCAAGAGTCACTCAAGGTAGAGGGTTACTGAATAAGGTTGTTGTGTTTGTCTTGTCTGGTTTTCTAAGTAATGTAAACTCCAATTCTGATACAAAACTCTAATGGTCTGCACATCAAGAGTGCTTTATCCAAACTGAGAAAAAACTGGTGTTATATAGCTCTCTCAGTCCCAGACCCATGCTGATTATTGGCTAATACCTACCCAGTATAGTTTGTATGTAAATTTTGTCAGTGTCACCTACTCTAAGAAGAATGTCCTCTCTCAACAGCCAATTGTGGAAGAGGACACAAGTCCTGGTGCTAACTGCACTACACACAGGCAAAACTGGGTCTCTTGTAAGGTTTACCTGATTCTCCATTGCTGTTATGGGCATAACAGGATTTAAATAAGTTCAGTATATATGAATATGTAGGATAAATAACAGTTGACCCTTGACTTGGAAATGTCAAGACTGTAGTGATTGAAGAGTGTGTTTCACAAAGCAGTGTCTCTTGGAAAGAAGCAGTCTGAATGGAAGTTTTGTTTCACCAGTGGAATATAAAGGGAATGAGAATGGTTCACCACTGTGTACATGACACAGCTGTAAAGGTCTGAACTGGTGTAACTCATCAGAACTTTTTCCATGGAAATAGCAATAGAGTAGTGAGAGGTTTGCAATGATCCATCAGTAGGTAAGGAGTTGTAGGGCTGAAGATAATTCATAAGCTACATGGCTGTGTAAAACACCTTTGAACTCTACCAAGGCTGTAAAGTGAGGACTGGGCGGATCTGACCCAGATGTGGCAGCAATATTCTATTTTTGGTCTGATCTGACTCTTGTAGAGATCGAGCATGACAGCCCTGAGTCACATATTTCCTGAC
>OZ010603.1:44586424-44603924 GCA_963932145.1 Acanthosepion lycidas | reverse complement strand
TAATGAATGCCGAATGCTTCCTTATAAGGAAATGACTCTTTAGACCTTAAGCTTGCTCTGATTGTCATCAATATGTTATTTCTAATTTTGTTGTATTAGGTTGGTGCAAAAATAATGACGTAATAATGTTGTTTTTTGATGTTAAAAAATACGTCAAAAAACGACATTATTACATCATTATTTTTGCACCAACCTAATAAATCTATTCAGATTAGTGATATTAGTGTACCAGAAAAATTTCTGGTAGGAATGCAGTTCTTCAATACAATATTAGTCATTTAGCATTGTGAGCTTAGATACAGATATAGGTAAATAGGCAGATACCTGGGTTGTTAGATATTAACCAATATTTATGGATTTATAGCATCACTAGCTTAAAAGCCACCCTATCAGGCAGCATTCAATCTAGTTCCTGTGGAAGGCTCTTGATTGAACCTTCATCACAATAGTTAGAGAAGAGTAGATGCAATAGGCAACAATAAACTACAGAAAAACTCAAAATTGATTGCTGCATTTAAGTATTGCATTAATATTTAAGCTGACCTTTTAAAAGTTCAATGATAATTCTTCTGCTGCTATTTAATTTAAAGACAATTTGATGTAAGTAGGTCCTTACTTTCTGTACAAACAATTTCATGGGCAATTTCAACTATTAATTTCAATTATTCCAAAATTTATTCCCAAGTTATAAAAATTTTTATCGTATAAAAAAATTTGTCACAATAAATCACGTAAAATATCACAGTAATTAAAAATTGTGAATCCAAAAATTCAGGATTGTGGGTCAAGATTCAGCCTGGAATGTTTCTAATTTGCTTACAGAGTCAGCCTGATTCCAAAATTATATGATATGTTGGGTTAAGGACTCTAGGAGTAAAATTGAAAACACAGACAATTTTATTTTGAAACACTGTAAATTGATAACATTTTTTTTCATTTGAACATGAACTATTGAAAGTTAGAGAGTTGTGTCCCTTTAAATGTTTTACTCAGTAGAAGCCAATACGATGGATTCCAAAAACAATCACAGTAATGAAAACTTAGGAATCCAAAATTTCAGGTTTGCAGGTGTGAATCCAGCCCAGAATGTTTTTAATTTGCTCACTGAATTGGCCTGATTCCAAAATGGTCTGATATTTTGGGCTACGGCCTCTAGGAGTAAATTTGAAAAAGTGTGACACACTGACATTATATAGACTGATCTGTGTTTGAGTAATTGATATATAGATGACTGTACATCATTCTGCATGAAAGAAATACAAAATCGTACTTTTTGTTTGACCTATAGCAGGTCTATTATTTTAAATGCCATGTCTTTTCAAGAAGAAGATAGTCATTCTTATATATCTTCGGAGAAATAATATTGTCTTATTCTCTGCAAGGAGTTCTGATTGACTTACAATGGGTTAACAATGAACAAACTTTTATTTTGTATCTTGCCTTATCTTTGCCTTTTCTCTGTATACATATATATATATATATATGTGTGTGTTCATCCCATTTGCATGCACATGCACTTAGTGGTCCCTGTTTTTACATTTTATAAAATTTAATCAGGTCACAACATTCATGATTCTCCACAAATTCCTTTTCTTTATGATCTGTGAATTATCATGATTTCTTGGGAAAGATTGTGTTTTCTCTATGTGTTTGAATTCAGAATTGTCCTTTGCCTAGGCATGAGGACTAAATGCATTTTACTATTTAACCCATAGCTAGTGGAGAGAAGAAACAGATTCTTAACATTCCCAAGTGCAAAGTGAATACAACAGGCAAGGCTGGAACTTGAAGTCAACTTGCCAATTTATCTTATTATGTTATTAACCGTTATGCCACCTACACATCTCAAATTTTATCATCATCAGAGGTGTGGTCATACGATTGCTGTCCAACTGAGCATTTGAACAGATATATCTTGGTTGAAAGCCAGAGAGATATTTGTTTATACATAGTGTCTTGAGCAAGTAGACCTGACGGAGTCCATCCCTCTCTAGATATCCCAGATCTAGGTAAATTGTAATAGGATTTAGAATTGTCTAAAATTGCTTGGCACCAAATTCTTGTTTGATTCCAGGATTTGGTCAATTGAATAAAATTAATCCTGCCATTTTGAGTTTTGACCATTATGGTGGAAACAAGATCACCACACTGCTTTTTACTATGAGTAGTTTGAAATAAAGTCATTTAGTATGAGCTAAATTTAAAGTTTAATTTTTTTTAAACTTTAATTTTATTTGAACTCCAAAAGGTGCCAAAATGTATATTTGCTATATGAAGCATGGTAAAACATTTTATATTTGTTTGGAAGTGATTATACTCTTTCTGCCATTGCACCCTTAACAATTTTATAATCTTTCCAAAGCCATTACTTTCTCTAAAAATATGACATGCTGCCAACCAGACTTATGATAGCCTTTAAGGATAATAATTCTCCATATTAGTAATCCCCAAAGTAGTAGCAGCAGCACAGTGTGGACATTTTTTTTTTAAAAATAGGCTAAATCCAAGATGAAAGAAAGAAGAAATGCATTATGTGGCTGGTTTGCTGTGAAAATGTTTTCGGTAAATCAAAGCCAATGATGCACGTACGATTCTTTGCTGACATAGGTGTGATTATAAGTACGTATTTATTAGAAGCCATCAAGGATCCGTCAGACTTGTGTCTGTCTGTGCCTACATAAGCAGATTAACCAAAGTCAAGAACCCAAACTTGGGGCTTTGACATCATGGCAAACTTTTGCAACAGGCAGCTGTCTCTCAGGCCAGCTGTGGTCTCTGCGAGTGCTTGCCATGGCACATGATCCCAATTTATGCGAATGGCGAAAGTCAATCTGTCCATAAGCCTCTTTACAGAACCAGTCTACTCTTTTATTATTATCATTATTACTACTAGCAATGGAGATGACTATAATCCTAGATATTATTCTTTCTTCCCATCGTCTGTTCATTGTGTGTAGAAATATGCAGAGATACACTATCGACTTTATTCTTATCTAGGCCATGGATGTAGTAGAAATCATTTTTTCATCTTAAAGTGCCTAAATAAACTGTTTTACAGAATCCCAAGACTAATTGCATCTAGATTTTTTTGTTCATTTTTAATTTAACCTCAGAAACAAAATAATTTTAAAATACCCATCATAGAACATCGGATTTAATCCATTTCCTAAAAAATAAGGAATTAAACAGAATCCCAGAAGAATAGAATCCATATTAGCAGCTGACCAACTCATTGAACGTCTTTTAAGTACCATTGATAGAAGCATAAACAGTATATATTTTTTTAACAGTAAAGTTCACCCTGTATAAGGCCTGGATTGAACGTCTTTTAAGTACCATTGATAGAAGCATAAACAGTATATATTTTTTTAACAGTAAAGTTCACCCTGTATAAGGCCTGGGTGGGGTACACTCAAGGTAGAGGGTTACATTAACAGGTAGTTTATATGGGTAGGAGGGGAAGATAACGGTTGACTCTAAACTTGAACAGATTCAATTTTAAACAGATTTTATATAAAGATATTGAATGTTTTTTTTTAAGGAAGACCTTTAAATTAATAAAAATTATTAGGGGTTTGCAAAAGTTGTCAGAAAAAAAAAATATTTTCAATTGTGTATTCAGTCGCTATTTAAAAAAAATGAACTCATGACTTTTGCACACACACACACACACATGTGTATATATATATATATATATAATTATTTATTTAAAAATTATAACATAAATATGTTATAAAATCACTACAAAAATAGCCATTTTGTTTCAACACCTCTGGTGTCTTATCAAGTGATGATGTTGAATGTAGATTGTAGAATAGTAATTGTTGGTTATTGGAATTTATTCCGTATACACCAATATGATATATATATATATATATATATATATATATATATATATATATATATATATACACTAGTAATAGTCTTATAAGAAATAATGCTCGCTCAGAAAACCTTCCGTGTCTTGATTTGCAAATAATCAAACCAATACCAAAGGAAAAAAAAGGTATAAAAAAAGAAAGAACAAAGAACATGTATGTTAACTGAAAATAATTGTCTAGCATGCAAGTCCAAAGAAAAAAACCCCGATACGAGTAAGCAAAATAACTAAATAAAGTGATCAATATGTTAAGTAGAGCAGACCTAGTTAAACTTAGAGAGCCAGACAAACCTACCAAGGTTTTACCTAAGCGGTTCGTCAGGGAAGGCTGGCTCCAGCCTTTCCTGATGATTCGCTTAGGTGAAACCTTGGTAGGTTTGTCTGGCTCTCTAGGTTTAACTATATATATATATATATATATATATATATATATATATATATAAACATTTAAAATATATATATAGAAACATTTAAAATATATATGCAAAACATTTAAAATAGTTGTAGGGTTACTGGTCATGGTTAAATGTAATTGGCAGAAAAAACAAAACAACAAACAGAATTAACACAACAATAACAAAAGAAAGACAAGGAAAGAGCAAAAATAATAATACTAAGCAAACAATATTGAACATTGTAATGATCGGGGAAACATCTTGGGTGTCTGTTCCGCAGGGCACTGGTATGTAGAAAGAATCTTACTTCTTGCCAATGGAATACACAGGGAATATGGGTGGTTTGTTAATATGTAAGTGGCATGGATATATAGTATGGCTGATTGCTTGTTTCTGAGTATATCAGTCTGCTAAGGTGATAAGATAAATTCTGTTGCAGATGCTTGCATAAAAACATTTGTGTTTTTGTTCAACACCCATGGGGCCAAACTTTAGCTTATAATCCAACTATGCTTCATTATCCACCCATGGAGAAAGCAACAGGTAACAACTCTACAACTTTTGCCAGGAAGTAATAGTAATTCATAGAAAAAAAAGGGACTCTAGAGATTGTCTATATCCTGAAGAGACATGGCATTTAAAAAAGAAATAACCACATCATTTACTCTTGCTTTACTGTCATTTATATAAATGATAGTAACTTGATAGTTTAGTTGTGTTTTTGCAGTAACTTGTTACTCTCCACTTTACAGGAGATAGATGATACCAAGTCTGTAATTAAGGTTGTCAAAGGAGAGAAACAAATACCACAAAATTAGTAGTACAATGACAGTAGAAGTACTTTTAACTGTTCACCAACAGTGAAATAAATACCAACATAGATAACTGCTTATATAAATAGATGACAAACTGCAATAATGTGCATCCATATACATATATATATATATATATATATATATATAGGGTGATTGAAAAGTAACTCCCAATTTTATGTATGAGTGGCCAGCCTGGAGTCCTGACTTAACACCTTGTGACTTTTTCTTTCTTTTTCTTTTCTTTTCGATCGGTTAAAGGAGAAAGTCAACTATACCAAACCAAGACTCTGGAAGAACTTGAAGAATGAATGCAAGAAGTTATGTCTTTTACATCACAAGAGTTCTTGGTGAAATCAGTTGATGTGATTCCTGGATGGCTTGTGAAGCTGATAATGAAATCTGGTGCCCATATCAAAATTTAAATAAAACCTAATGCTAAACACTTTCTGCTCATATCCATTTCTTGTAAAAATTATAGTTAATAAATAAATTATAAGTATTTTAAAATGGGAAATTACTTTTCAATCACCCTGTATATATTGTATAACGCTCACTTTTTTAATCATTTCATCTCAAGCAAAGCAATAAAGCCACAAAGATGCAATTGTTTTTTTTAATAATTTCACCCCAAACAAGGCAATAAAGCCACTAAGAAGCAAGGGGTTATTGAGAGTAAGAGAATATGAGCAAAAGAAAACATTATGAAGGAGAAAGTACAATAAAAGAACAGGAAATGAGAAGACAGAAGATAATGATTGACATTGAAGTTTTTGAAGATCAAAGTTGACTGGAAAGTAAGAAGCTGGAAGAGATTTACACAAGCGAGAAGTGTGATAGAAGAAACTGTTAGAATAGAATTTATGGTTACATCTAGCCATTTTAACTGTAAGATGATGAGCCATAACTTCCAACTGAGTACCTCATTTAAATTTGTAAAGTTTCGGTACCAAAAAGGAAAGCTTATCAAAAGCATTATCATGAAATTATTTTTAGAAAAAACACAGGGAAGCTACGTTATGGCACAATGCTATTAGTAATAGTTCCTTTCTAAGCTATTTAACCCATATCATTCTGGTGTCTGCTTAAAATGATACTTTTTTTCCCCTATATTGTGACCATTTATCTTAAAGTTTATATTTTCATGGTTTCATAGAAAAACTTAATATATTTCAGTGAAATAATCACTTACCAAAATTATAGTTTATAATTATAGTTTAGATATATGGAAAAAAGAAAACATTTATTTAAACTGAGGCCAGAAGGATATAAGAAAACAAGTATTAGTTACAGAATTGTGCAGAGGACAAAATGAAGACAAAGTGCAAATTTCAAAAAGGGCATAAAAAAAAAGTATAATTTCAAAAAGTATAAGTTCATTTCTACTCTCTGCAGCTAGGAGTTAATTCAGTTCAAAATTCCTTGGAGGTTACCAGTTACCAAAACACTTGAAGAAGACCATAGGGTTCAATGTGTGACTATAAAAATCAAGATGAGAAAGCTAGTCCATGTAAATCAGTGTATAATAATGATCATTCTTCATTTTCAAACATAAGCTCTATATTGTTTCTTTCATCGCACTTATTGCTTTCCTGTTAACTATGTTATTCAACAATTTAAATGAAACATCAATCATCATGTCTCTTTAAATCCTTGAATGTTTTCTTTCTCCTCAATATTTTCTCAGTTTCTTTCATTCTAAATAACTTTTTGCACCTTAGTGGCTATATCACCTTGCTTAGAATGAAATGATAAAAAAAAAATTGGAACATGTTTTAAGAATTTTCGATTTTCTTGTATTTTAACTTTATTTCTTTTATTGGTAGAAGAAAACAAAATCTGAAAATTTTAAAACCCTCAAACAAGAATTTAGCTGATAAAGTTTTACTGGGTTTATGTCTTCAGTATTGGTTGTTTGGTCTACTAATGAAATATTTGCTGCTATCTCATCTTACAATGTGTATCATGCTCAGTTGATGACAGAGACAAAGTTTTATAGAAGCAAAGAAAGTTTTGGCTATAAAATGTTTGCATCAACAACTAATCTTTATGTTAAATTGAGAAAAAAAAACTTTTTTATAAAAAATATAAACAGAAAAAACGAAAATAAAAAAAAGAATTAAAAAATGCAACAAAGAAAGAAAAAGCTGTTTGATCTTCAAAGAGATTAACTTGTTTTAATAAGACTTTTCATAGCTATCTTTATGAAATTTAAGTTATTGTCTTATGATGCTATCGCAATGTTTGATTTTTTTTTCTATTTTTTTAATTGGCATTATACAGGAATGATAAATAAAATAGTTTTAGGCTAACAACTTTGAAAAGACTGGAAGGAAAAAATTTCAGAATGTAAAAAGAAAATAAATAAATAATTTGATAGTACTTGTAGATTGACTATTATTTCCTGAGGAAGAAAATATATAAACTTGTCTTTTTCTTGTATGTTCTGGGAGAAAGACAAAGATAAAATAATGGCAAGGTTTATTAACTGAGCAGACAAAATGGAAAAAAAAAAATGTAAAAGAAATTTGAAGAGAAAAAAATAGAGAAAAACCAGATGCAAAATGAAGTGAAAGAAAGAGGGAAAATTAAAAGGAGAGAGGGAAAAATAAAAAGGAGAGAGGGAAAAATGAAAAAGATGGAAAAAAGAGAGCAAGAAAAAAGAAAGGAGAAAAAAAGGGAGAGTGAAAACAGAAAAGAGAAAGGAAAAGAAGAGAGAAAAGATAAAGGAAAAGAAAAAGAAAAGTGAAAGAAAAAGGAGGCAGAAAAGAAAAGGAGAGATAAAAAGAAGTGAAAAGGATGGAGAAAGAAAAAGAAAATAGGAAAGAGAAAAGCAAAGAAAAAGGATAAAGAAAGGAAAAGTACAGAGAAAATGAAAAAAGGAAAAGAAAGAGAAATGAGAAGAGAAAGAGAGACCAAAGAAAAAGGAAAAAGGAAAGAAAAAGGGAAAAGAAAGAGAAATGAGAAGAGAAAGAGAGACCAAAGAAAAAGGAAAAAGGAAAGAAAAAGGGAAAAGAAAGAGAAATGAGAAGAGAAAGAGAAACCAAAGAAAAAGGAAAAAGGAAAGAAAAAGGGAAAAGAAAGAGAAATGAGAAGAGAAAGAGAGACCAAAGAAAAAGGAAAAAGGAAAAGGAAAGAGAAAAGGGAAAAGAAAGAGAAATGAGAAGAGAAAGAGAGATAAAAGGAAATGAAAAAAGGAAACGAAAAGAAAAAGGGAAAAGAAAAATAAAAAGAAAGAGAAAAGAGCAAGGAAAATAGAGAGATAAAGGAGAGAGAAAATTAAAAGGAGAAAGGAGTGAAAAAAAGAAGGAAAAATGAATAAAAGAAAGAAAAGAGCATAAATGAAAAAAGGGAAGATAAATAAAGAAAAAGAGTATGAGAAATAAAGTGAACCCTACAAGAGGAGTGATAGAAAAAAAGTAGAAAAGGAAAAAAGAGAAACTCATATAAAAAGGAAGGAAGGAAGAAAGAGAAGAAAAACAGGAAGAACAACAAATATTCTGGAAAGAAAAAAAGAGGAAGTGAAAAATGTAAGCATAAAAAAGGGAAAAATATTCTTTTTTTCATTATTGAAAAATAAAGCAAAAAATGAAAATGTCTTTTTGTTTTACATTTTAATTTTCTTTTTAACCAATTTTTTTTCAGAAAATTGTTAACTGAGTTGCAGTGAACAAAAGATACCCAAAATAAAATATATTTAATCTCCTAAAGACAGCAACTGATATCTTTTAAAAACTTATTGAAGAAAGAATAAAAAGATTGATGCCTTTTATTTTATTAATTGTAAAATGAAGTAGCTTACATAAAAAAAAAAAAAAAAGCCGGCAGAAATAATGAAATATTAAGATGGGAAAAAAATGGACAAGCAATATAGAAAAAGAAGATAAATGGAAAAAGACAGAATACGTGGTTGCTAACAAAAAAGACAGTGCAAGATGTGAGGTATATACTGGGGGCATTCAAAGCAAGCAGGTATAGAAATTCTGGGTAGTGAAGTAATAGATAACATAAAATGTAACAGACATCTGAAGATGCATAGGGATGGTGAAAGATGCCTTCCAGAAACTAAGAAAAGTATAAAGAGATAGGAAAAAACTTACTAGAAACAAAAGGAAATTTATTTCTATGTCAGGGGTTCTCAAGCGGGAGAGGTTTCCTTTCAGGGGGGGATTTCAGGGTTTCATGGGGAAGAGTCTTTTACTTTTTCTATTTTTTATTTGCAGAATTTTGTTTGTTAAATTACAATACCCTGGTATTCTATTAAACATTTTGTTTATTGAATTATGTTTCAGTTTATTTATTTGATAATTAGTTTTGGAAATTTACTGTTTAAACAAATTACTGTACATGTATTAAAGTTTAAATATCCATCAAGATTTTCTATTGCTATTAAATCTGTAAAACTCCTCTATAAAAATAATCCATGCAAATGTATAAGTACTAATATGGTAAAGACTGGAGATTTTTCTATAATATACACCTGTTAATTGAAATGCACCTTTTGAGTTGGACAATTTTGGAATGGTGAGGAATGACATTCTGAAAAGAGTGCACTTTGTTCTTCATACAATTTTTAGATCTCAATTTTTGCACTGTTTTTTTTTTTTAGTCAAATCACCATGCAGAAAGTTCTTAGTGATTCAGTTGTCCTGACCACATGACCATGCCACCAGAGACACCATACTAGCAGAATAAATAATAATAATAATTATAAGAATAATAATAATGAGGACATCAATAATCCCAGTTGTAGTTAGAGCCCTCATATTGATTGGAAAAGGTTCCAATAGAATCATGGAAGGGATCCCTGTTAGCTCATGCCTTAAATAAATACAAAAAAATGTACTCAAGTTTTTATATATATTTATAAAAAAATCTCTCTTGAATTTTTCATGCTCAGCACAATTCTTTTCAAAGTCTTTTTTACCATTGTGCATTGCTTTCATCCATGATGTTCTCAACCAAGGCAAATTCCCCCTTGGGTAATTTCAGTGTTTCCGTGGGGAATCTTTTACTTTAAAACAAATTACTGTACATGTATTCAAGTTTAAATATCGATCAAGATTTTCTATTGCTATTAAATCTGTAAAACTCCTCTATAAAAATAATCCATTAAATGTTTATGTACTAATATGGTAAAGAATGAACATTTTCAATAATGCAGGGTGTCCATAAAGTCTCTTTACAATTTAACAAAATATAAAGACAATTGATGAGATATATCAGATTTGTTCTATGTACTCAGGAGTTATCGTATTTTTTAATCCCATTGCATTTGTGTATTTTAGGTATCCTGTTGATGAAAAAGGTATTGTCAAACGAACCCCTAAAAATGGCTACTCCTCAAGAAAAGGTAGAATATTTATCATGGTTTATTGAAACAATATTAGATATACAGACTCAGCAAAACTAGAGAAATTCTTTCTATGGGTTTATATTAATGACATCCCATCTTGATATGGGACATCACTGATCTGAAGCAAAAGATCACTGATGCCATTGTCACCATTGATGAGGCTCTACTACAGCAAACATGGCAATAAATCAAGTACTGTCTTGATGTGCTTCATGGAACTATAGGTGCTCATATAGAGGTGAATTAGATGAGTTAAAAAATCTTCAATATTTACTCCTCATTTTTCAACAGTTTCAACATATTTGTCTGTTCATTTCCTTTTGTAATAATTTTTTTAAATTGTAAAGAGACATTATGGATACTCTGTATCTGCATATTATTTTGAATACACCTTTGAATTGGACAATCTTGGAAAAACAGGAATTACATTCTGATATATGGTGAAAAGGGTGGCTCAGGCAAAAAAATGGAGAACCGCTAGCTTATGTAATATCTAATCTTCTATAAGTCACTGAATGCTGGACAATTTCCTCACATTTGAAAAGGAGACTCAATATAACAGAAATGTGGTCCTAGAGAAGGATGCTGGGAATGCCATGGACTGAACATGTGAGCAACAACAAAGTTTTAAGGAAAATGGAAACAAAAAGAACATTTATACTTAAAATCGGAAAGAGTTGAAATTTCTTGGGTACATAACAAGGAAAGAGGGCTTAGAAAATTTGTCATTCACAAGACATATTAAAGGAATGAAGAGTAGAAGGAAACATCAGGCAACCTTCCTAATGAGGTTGAGTAAATGAATAGCTAAACAGGAGCTGGATGGGAGGAATAGTAAGGAGATAAAGTTGTGGCGAGCCATGATCACACACATACTGAAAGACATAAAAAGAATAGATCCTATTTTGGCCAGAACTGCTTTAGTCTGATAGATTTGTCAGGTGATAAAAACTATAAGTATTCAGGTTTTTATTTTTATTTATTTATATAAGCCCTATAGCTGAAGGGATACTGGGTCATAAAATCACTTTATTATACAATAAAATTTCATGTCACTTCATGAAGTGGGCGATCTACAATTTCCTGCCCTTTGTAGCTTGGCAACGTTTATCTTTTTGCTTTTTCTCTTAATCCTTGTTCTACCAACTGTTTATACAAGCTTGTTAGGCAAGTTATTCACTACATTTCAATGTCCCTCTTGCCTTCAATGTTCCATGAGTGTCAATTTCTCCAAGCCCTCTTTCCTCATTATATTCCCTAGAAATTCTAACTCTCTTTCTGATTCTAAGTATGAGTCCTTTTCGTTTCCATTTTCTATAAAACTTCCTGGTTACTAACATGTTCAGTCTATGGCATTCTCATCATCCTTCTGTAGAGTCACATTTCTGTTGTCTCAATTGCAATTCAGGTTATTCAGGAGCAAGAAAACTTAACCTGTAATAAAAATTGAAAACTATCCCAGTTTAAGATTCAGAAATACTGTTAATCCTGTGCTAATAAATATTTGATTATCTATAACCAATGAACATAATGAAAAAAAAAAAAATAAAGGGATCGATATTAATGAATAATATTTTGAGTCATGTTCCACAAGAATAACATGCAAACTTTTAAGCTAGCTCCTGTGGAGAGCTAATTGGGCCTCTGGCAAAAAACTAAAGTGACTACTGGTCCAGCTTAGAATGATAATTTTAAAGAAATAACTTTGAATTACTCAATTCACTCTGTGGAACTTCAAAACACCATTAACTCTGATTCGGGTTATAAGTCCAATTCTGGCCAAAAGACTGATTTAGGCTGAAATTCCAATTCAGGCCATAAATTGAGTTCTGCAGAACTTCAAAACCTCATGAAACCTCTAACTTTAACTCTGATTCCTTGGCATTTTGAAGAAATGAAATTGATTTCCTCAATTCACAAAATTTTGGAAATATTTTAAACTGAATTTAAATCAAAAATTTTTTAATTCATAAAGTTTTTGTGTTACTTTAAACTCAATATAAATTAAAAACTTTTAAAATCATTAATTTATTTTTTCAGTTATTTTAAAATTTGAATTTTTAACTGTTCCTTTCTCATCTGGACACAAATCCAAATGCTAGATGTTCAAGCACCAGATGAAGAGCTGATTTTCAATACTGGAATGGAATTATCTTGATTCCAAAAAAGTATATGTCTTTGTACAGCAAGTGTGGCCTACGTTAGAGGGGTTTCAGACATACAGACTGGCAAACAGAATTTGCCATTTATTTATTTAGATAGAAGAACACTTTGTCCATCTGGCTTTGACACTTTCACACCATTGTTCTTTTGACATTTCTTTCTTCTGTTGAAAATAAGAAATTAAAGAATCTATATTTTGTCTTGTTTCTCAGCAAAGATGAAAAAAATGCTTTTAATCAACTTCAAGGAGAAGGAACCTAGTGATTGTTTAATGAGAAACACATTTTTTTAATGTTTTAATTATCACTGAAAGTTCATATGTTCAAGCTAAGAAATAATTTATAAGGATTCACTTCAAATTGCTAGAAGATGACAAGCATTTATTTGAAGATCCTTTTTTTATCCTTGAATCACAAGGCAAGTGTTCAATTACATATTCATGTATATATAAATACACACACCCACATACATTTATATATATATATATGTGTGTGTGTATTAAATATTCTAGACATATAAATCTGATTATAATTCAAAATTCCAACAAATAGTTGGCAATCACATCAAATTTTTAAAAAGTCAACAAAAATCCAATTAACCAACTGACATTAAAAATCAACAAACTGATCACAGCCAACAATACAGAACAGGACAACTTACAACTTCCTAAAATAATTGGTAACTATAAACCAGGATACATGTATGGAACATTAAAAATAGATAAACCTAACTTCCCTCAAAGTCCTGTCATAAAACCAAACTCCCCACTCTGGTTTATCAATTAACCAAAATCATTAATCAACTCATTACACCATTCATACCTAGTAAATACAGTATTAAATCAACTCATGAACTAATCTAAATCTTAAAAACATAAAAACTTAATAACGAAAGCATAGCCTCCTTTGATGTTGAAAGTTTATTTATCAATGTCTCAGTTAGAGAAATGATTGATATAATTATAAAGAATATTTACAATAATCCATCTCTCCCCACATTAAAAATTAACCTAAAATATTACGGAAACTACTCTTGACTTGTACTACTGAGGTTCCCTTCTATGACCATCAAAATAATATCTACATACAACAAATTAGACAAGCTATTAGAAATATTAAAATAAATAAAAAAGAACATAATACTTCTTCAAGTAACCCAAAACATATCAACCTACGATACCACAATGAAATACACTCTAACTACAAATAAGATGAGAAAATCCTAAAAATCTCATAAGTACCCCACTGAAAAAACAAACGAACTGTATACTATACTAAATTTAATACAATCATTTTAAACATCCACAATAACTCTCATCTGTTAACTAATATTTTGCAAAAGACCAGCATTGTATATCAATTTGGGAGATTGTATCTCTGACAAAAAAGTAAATATATGTTGGTTTTATAACAACATTATCGATGAGGCTTAAATTACACATGGCAGATTCAAGTTTCATAGCCTACTATTTAAAGGAACATTCCTGTCCACATTCACAATTTAGAGAAATATTAATTGGCAATACAAGTATACTTCACCATGAAAATAAAAAACTTCATATTCTTGAAGCCCACTATATAAGAAAATTACAATCAACACTAAATAATATTAATTATGAGTATAGCAACAATGTTTTAAAATGTCTAAAAAATTACAATTATAACAGCAATATTTTAAAATACTTAAATTCTAATTCTTTAAAAAATTTACAAATATAAATTATCTCCCTTGATGAAATTAATTTTTTAATCAACAGAATGAGTTTCATGCGCATTTACAAAAAATTCACAACTATTACATTAGTTTTTGTCTTAGCAATTTGCTCCTGAAGATAATCTTGGATGAGATTGAAAGTGTTAAATATGCAGACTCCTACCTAGGCTTGAACTCACCATCCTTGGCTAACAAATTAGACTCCTACTTCTCAGTATAATGGATGTGTTTTAAGCAGTGGCAGTAACTTATTTCCTTTCCTGTCATTATGCAGTATTTTTTTTTTTTTTTAATTTATCTTCAGGGAATATTTTTCTGTTTTGTGAAGTGCTGACAAACTGCTGATTGAGCAAGATTCTGTTTTAACAGAAAGTACTTGGAAAAAATAAAAGGAATGAGAAAAACTATGGTGCCTTCATTAATGAGTTTAAATAATAACATTAAGAAACTGATCTGTGAATTTGAAAGGATTAAGTTAAAGGAAAATAGACATAATATGTCTAGATTATTCAACCAAACATGCTTGAATAAAAATATGCAGCCTATATATATATATATATATATATATATATATATATATATATATATATATATATGTATGTGTGTGTGTGTGTGTTATTAATATTTTAACCTGAAAATTTTATTTATAATCTTTCCATAGTAAATGCATACTTCTTTTATAGTTCAAAGATTAGGATATTGGTCTGAATATAAATAACGATAACTTCTCATTCCAGAAATTCAGACAGAAGATTTGTTGCCAAAGACACTTTGACATATGTATTGTTTTTCTTTTGAATAATTTCACATTTTGAATTAAAAGAATGACTTTATGGCTTCTATTTGCCATATCTAATTTGACAACTGTACTGTTGCCACATATAACAAAACCATTCTTAAGTAAAACTTTTCATTTGTTTATTTCTGGAAGTATTTTCGATGAAATCCTTCTTTAAATAGTTAAGCAATTAATGTTAATTATGTAGTGACATGAAACATCAGCATTTGTTGGAGACATAAAAGCTGAAGAATAACTTTTCCAGCTATAATCTTTATTATCTGGAAATGGCAATGGTAATATTAGCCCTTTCCCTACAAGGAAACATTTGGCAATCATTGACCAAGTAGCTTGTTATACTTTTCTTTGCTCTCTGGGCATTGGGCTGGGATCAAAGTGTAGTAATTGTTCTCCTCATTTCTAATGGCAATGGTAATATTGGCTATTTACTTCTAAGGAAACATTTAGCATTCCTTGAATGAGCAGCCAGTATTGCCTGAATAATCTTTTTCATTCATTTTTCTGAACAATCTTTTTTTCATTTTTCATTCAGTTCATTTTTCTGAACAATCTTTTTCATTCATTTTGGCTGGAATTTTAAGAATCTTTCTCTTAAAACAATTTTTTGGGACAATAGGTTTCTTAAGTCCAGTGGCTGTCACCACAAATTTCCAGTATTGATGGTGTTTTCCTTAGTTATAATTCATTACAAATTGGAGGTACAAAAATCAAACAAGTACAACAATTTAAAAATCTGCTAAGTGTTTTAGCAGAGGATAGAAAGTGTGGTCATGAAACTGGATGGCACATTGGGATTGTTAAAGATGCCTTCAAAAAGTTAAGCAAAGTATGGAAAATATTATGTAGTGTTATGCCTCCAATATAGCAATGAATGCTGGACAATCTCCTCAAAGACAAAGAAGATACAAAGCAATAGAGATGTGCTTCTACAAAAGGATGCTGAGAAAACCATGGACTGAACATTTGAGCAACAACAAAGTTTTAGAGAAAATGGAATTAAAAAGTACACTTATACTTAAGATCAGGAAGAAATAGGTGAAATTTCTATGACACATTATGAGAAAAGAAGGCTTGGAAAATTTAGAGAAAATTATATGTAGCATCATGAAGAGATAGTTGAAATATCTGGGGCACATAATGAAGAAAGAGGGCTTTGAAAATTTGATACTCACAGAACAGATTGAAATCAAGTGGGACAGAGGAAAACAACACATGACATACCTAGGCTGCTTGAGTAAATGGATGGCAAAGGAGAAATAAAAAGACAAAATTTATTAAGAACTACAAAGGATAAGAAAATGTGGAGAGCCATGATCTATCTCCTGAAGGGATACGGCACATAGAAGAAGTTGTGTAGAATAAATAGTTTCTTCATATAGATCTGTGATCTGTGATCATGTTTAATTTACACCTTTTTTGTGTTTCTTTGTTGAGGTTACTTGTTAGGGTGTTGAGTCCTAACTGACAAATATCCATTTTTATAATAAAAGCAAAAATAATAAAAGACAATTTAATTCATCTTTTTAATTCAATATTGTTATTCTAAATTTTACTTTCCTTTTTCTTTTTGTAAAATTTTTCAACATTGTGTTTCATTATTTTTTTAATTAATTATTTATTTTTATTTAATATCAGTAATTAATATTTTTTACTTTGCCCGCAGGATCTGTGCCATTATTCATTTTTTTCAAATGTCATGTCCATTCAGGTTGTAGGCAATCATATTCCTCTACTACTTCTTTTCCTTTATTATCTGTGAATTGGCATGCCTTCTTGGGATAGATAGTGAAGATTGCCTTCTCCATGATTTGGTATTCACAGTTTTTCTTTTCTTAATCTGGTTGGTACTCAAAACTCGAGAGTCCAGTCTATTTAACCCATAGCTGGAGAAGAGATGGCTTCATACCTTTCCTGAGTCCATGGCATGACTATAAACTACAACTGGCAGCAAGGCCTCTAAATGGGAGATTGAAGGTTTTGAAGAGCGTGGAACAACCTCTTAATTGCTGTTGTTCCCAGGTACACCCTGATCTGAGGTGGTAGCACCTGTTAGGATTCCAGCTATGGACAAATAGTGAACCCCCTGACACAAAAACACTATGAAAGTATAAAAATACATTGTAATAGTAAACATACCATAAAATAGACCGACGATACATACAATAAAATGACCAGAAATCTATTTTATCTGTCGTTGAAGGCAGACAATTTTTAAGCATTTCACCCCATGCAAGGCAGGAGTGCCACTAGCATGCAAGGGGTTACAGAGAGTTTAAGTAAGGGAAAAGACTGGGTATAGTGGTGGGGGGGAGGTTGAGAAAAGGACAAAAAAGACAAACAGAGGAGGATAAAAAAGAAGAATGGGAATCAAGGCAACAGAAG
>OZ010603.1:44516424-44581424 GCA_963932145.1 Acanthosepion lycidas | reverse complement strand
TCTCACTCCATTTCTATCCATCTCCTTCATGCTTTTCACCTATGGATATTATATCTTCCTTTCTATCACCCTCACTCTATTCATATCCATATTCTTGCAATATGCTGCCTTATAAATAGACGAGGTGATATGAGAGTTAATTACCAAAGAAAGGAAACCTGTTCGTTTACTGCTGTCTGATTGAACAGCTATTCTAAGTAGCTTAATGATGCCATTTAACTTATGTTAAAATGTGAGGTGAGCACTTTTTAAGAATCTCATTTGTACCCATGTATAATTCATGAGAATGCCAGAGGCCAAGGGAATTTGGTAAAGTGGGATGGGGCAGGGTGAGTTTGGTGCTTCTTGGAGGAAGAAGAAAAAGAAACTGAAAGAGTCTTGTAGAATTCTATTTACTTAGGCATTTGAGAAAGTGTTGTAAGGAGGAATTTCTCTTCATTAATTTCTGTAAGTTTGGAGTGGGTTTTTTTGCACAGTTGATGTACAGAGATATAGCAAACAAGAGCTTTTATTGAATTATATAAAAAATCAAGAATATTATATCAATTAAAAGTTAGAAGACTTTTTTTCTTTTTTATACTAATGTTCACCAAATACAAGGCTCAAGAACTATTCAAGGTAGAGGGTGTGTGTTATGGATCTAAGAGGATGTTTTGGATTTGTTTTTTAAAGTTTATCAACACATTTTTTGATTGTCAGAATTACTTTTTGTGAGTGAATATTGCATTAAATTTTTTTTTTTAGAGATAACAATGATTTTTTTTTACAGATACAACTCCTACTATTTAACCCATAGCTGGAAGAAGAAGATGTGGATTCATACCTTTCCCAAGAATATTTGTACATAATTCGTAAGTGGAGACGTGAAGCTCATAAGAATATAGAGAATAGATCACGATTAACTGTAGACTTGAAGAGGAATCTTTTGCACAAAGTAGTAGTTCTCAAGAAGAAGTTGTTTGAATGGAACTTCCTCCTTACAAATGGAATACAAAAATGAAGATGAGTTGACTCTGTGAACATAACTTGGTGGGTTTTAGCTGTAAAGGTCTAAACTGAGAGAACTAAAGAATAGAGAATTTAAAAAAAAAAAAAATCAGACATTTAATTTATCAGAACTCCAACCATTTGATGGCTCAGGTAAATCAGAATGAGATGAATTAATTTTCTTTTCATTATTGGTAAACTACACAGTGAGATGCAGTTCAATGTTACAAGTGGAATTTCTAAGTTTGATGTAATTTGATATTTACATTTCCTCATTCATAGCTGGCTACCTCCTCCACATCTATCTATTTGGTGTATATCTATTTATCTATCCCACTTTGTTTATCTATTTAGGCAGCATATCTTCCTTCAAACATGATCACATTTATAATAAGTTTGTCTTTTTAATTCACCCCTGAGGATGATCTTGGAGGAGATCAAAAGTATTTGGGTGGGAAAAAAACTACAGCATCTTCCTTGATGAATTTCATCTTAACACCAAGAAACTGATTAGAGAATTGGAAAGGATTATTATAAAAATAAAAAGATATGTTTAAATTATTCAATGAAACATATATATCAATCCATTCATTTCAAACTATCATACTCTATTCATATTTTACTCTTTTATTTCCATCAGTCATACTCCTTCCTATGTACATCATTCTGTTCATTCTTTTCTAGCTATCTACTGTACTCCCTTTCATTCTACCATACTCCATTTCAATCAGTCTACCATGCACCATTCATATCTACCTCATTCTGTTCTTACCTTTCTATTTATCTACTATACACCATTTTTTTCTATCTACCACACTCTGTACATATATCTCTACCTACTTCCTTTTTTCATCTACCATACACTATATCTACCTCATTTTGTTCATACCTCTCTATCAATCAATTTTACTCACTCTCATTCCATCTACCTTAATCCATCTCTATTAATCTACCATGTTCCATTCATATCTAATTCATTGATTCATTTGGATGAACTAACAAACAATTTTTGTGTAATTTGAGTATGAAGCACTGTGAAATCATTCTTCATTTTTTTTATTGAGTTTTTATTGTAAAAATGTATAATTTTTTTTAATGGCATATGCTTTCAGAATGAAGGTGATCATGAATTGGCACATTTTGTTTTTGATATTATCAGTAATGGCAATGGCTTCTTGGAGATGATATGGCATAGTTTCCTGTTACCTTCTCCATGGTTTTGAATTCAAAATAGTCCTACTTCTAAACTGGCTGCCATTCAAGGCTAGAGAAATTAGACTAGTCTGCTAAATGAACACAAGAGACAAAGCTAGATTGCCTTCTTAAAATTGTCAAATAATATATATACATATATATATATATATATATATATATATATATATGTATATATATATATATATATGTATATGTATCATCGATTTTTGATCCTGGCTTTTAGCTTTCAGATATCTAGTTGCACTGAGGAGTGATACAGTGAAACAGTACTGTCTGTGAATGACATAATTAAGCTCTTGAAAATATATTTCAGTTGAGCACTCTTGAGAGATAGCCTAATTCTATAAACAGCAGTCACCTACGATAAAATGCAAAGCTCTTCAGTAAAATGAATATGAATATTCTGACTGACTGGCGTATGTTTAGATTTGCAAAAACAATACACTAGAATTAGTAGTTTCTCTCTGCTGAGTGCTGATGGCTTAGGGGTAGAAACTCCAACTGGCACCAAATCAGTCAGGTTTTGATCCTGGCTTGAGGCTTTTGGATGTCTAGTTGCACTGAGGAGCTGTGACACAGCAAAACAGTACTGTCTATGAATGGCATATATATATATATATATATATATATATATATATATATATATATATATATATATATATTAACACATATTTGGGCAGCAATCTTTCTTTTAAACATCTTTCATTAAATATGACAGATAAGGAAAATTTAATTAATTATTTAATTAGTTTTTTCATTGTTCTTACACTTTTCTGTTTGGTGGGAATAAGAGAGTGAAAAAAATATTCATATTGTCCATTGTTCCAAGCACTGTTGGGCGCTTCTTTAGCCATTTTCAAGTGCATTTGTTTTAGATGTTGTTAATTTCTTTTGACTGTTTAAGATGTATATTTTTATTTTTTATTTTTTGAATATTAGTAGGAGCATTTATTCCAATCTTTCCCTACCTTTTTCTCCTTTTCTTTGCTTGAAAATCAGGTGCATATTGCACATGAAAATAAATTTTACCCTGGAATTTTCCTTCTTTTTTAAATGCATCTTATGCTCCTTAGTAATCTATACGCAAAGGACTATGGTATATATATATATATATATATATATATATATATATATATATATATATATATATATATATGAGAAAGTTATTCAATGTATGCTTCTTACAGAATATAAATATAGAAAGCTAATGGGAAAAAATCTGAAAATGTATTATTATTATAATTTATTATATATTATTAGGTCAGGAGAAAAAATAGAAGCATAAATGAGAATTTTTTTTAAAAATCCGAGTTTTTGGACATGCCTATATCCTTTTTCAACAAGAAAATAAACTTTATTTTTATCATTCTATTTTTCCTTTCAATGAGGACACAGACATGTCCAAAAATTCCAATTTTAAACATTTTTCATTTTGCCTACTAGCCTAATGATATATAATAAATTATATTATTCTTCTTTTGCTTGTGGAGTTTTTTCATTGGCCTACTATACTTATATATATATATATATATATATATATATATATATATATATATAACCTTATAAATGTAAGCAGCTATTTTTTTTGGGGGGGGGGGTCACATGGTCATGTTTTGTGTTGTAGGCTATGTATTTTATGTTCTTATAGCACCTCTTTAGCAAGTCTGCCTTGACGATTTGCATAGGTAAAACCTACGTAGGTTAGTCTGGCTCTTTAGGTTTATTTACTTATATATATATATATATATATATATATATATATATATATATATATATATTTATTATGAAATGGGCAAAGTCCAACAATTATTTCTAAGACATTTTATGTTTATACATTCTTTTTATAGATACAAATATTTAAGTAAATGCTCTGTTTTATAATAAACAGTATTAATAACATTTACCGTCCGGAAGACGAATATTTTCTATGAAAATTTCTCGGACATTCAGGCCAGTAAATATATATATATTTTGTGCATTTAGGCAGCAGTCCTTTCATGCACATTTCATTGAATAAAACAGAAAAGGTGCTTTGATTTAGTTTTTTATACAATTTCTCATGTGATCTAATAATTTTTTCTTTCAGATGATAAATTATATAAAAACTGTCTGAATGTTCTTTTTATCCAAGCCCTTTCAGCTATACATTTGGCCATTTTTAAGGTTGAAGTATATTAACTGTTAACAAGAAATAGTTTGTTGCATGTATGTATTTGTATAATGTTTTCATTTTCAAAACACAGTCAAGATATTGTGTCCATGTTCATAGTTGATATTATTGAGTGTTGGCTTTTTTGTTTTTATTCCTTGTTAACAGTTTATATATATATATATATATATATATATATATAATTAAAATGAAAGATGGTCCATGCATGTGTGCTTCTTATAATATGTACATTCAATAGGCCAGTTAATGAAATTTGAAGAATTAAAAACCAACAGAATGATTAAGATATTGGCAATAAGACTGATGATATTTATTGTGTATTAGCCTTTTGACTAAATTGAAACATGAAGAGATAGATTTTAAAGTTGGAATTTTCAGACATGTCTACATAATTCTGATTTTAAAATCTTTCTCTTTGTGCTTCAGTTTAGTCAAAAGGCTAATATATAATAAATATCATCAATATTGCCAATATTGTTATCATTTTGTTGTTTTATTCTTCAAATTTCATTAACCACCCTATTAAATCTCACTCCCTCTCTCTACATATATATATATATATATATATATATATATATATATATATATATATATATATATATATATATATGAGGGGAGGGAGAGAGATAGTGTGGAGATAGGAATCAGCATCACATAGTAACTGTCAGTTTCATGTTTTAATTTAGAACTTCAGAACTTCTATAAACATCTATAAACACTATCTCTCATACTAAACATTATCTCCCTATAAATACAGTAACATTTAGACAAAATAAATAAATATATATGTATATATATATATATATATATATATATATATATATATATATATATCACATTCTATTAATATCAATCTCTTTTTACCTTTCTTTATCTTCCTCATTCTGTTCATATATATATATATATATATATATATGTGTGTGTGTATGTGTGTTGTTAAAATGAAAAAATGTTTTGTTAAGTGAAGGTAAGGGATTATCTAGGAAACAGAAACAGGTTAAAATACATAAATAAATGCTTTTGAGATACAAGTTTAAAAATATAAGAAAACCCAGTTGTATATACTCAATTGCCTTTTTCACAACACAGAAGCATAGACTAAAATGTATGTCAAAAAAGTATCTAAGACAGTGTTTGAGTTTTATTTACTGTTAATGGATCTCGGTAGGAAGAGCCCGGAAGTAAAGAGAACTTCATAAAAAATATTTGGTCTTTTAGATGACAATGTAGAGTAAACTTTCCTTTTTCCTTTATTGGGGGGGAAAAAAAGACAGTTTAAATGGATCTATGTTTAGATAACATTAAACTAGTAAAGTGTAAGCAATCCAGTTTTAAGTCAAATTTTATCTATCTCCGTCTGTTCAAATATTGTTTTTAGAAATTTTGCCCTTTATTACTAATCTCAGTTTGCTTAAATCTATTACAGTCTGTTCATACCTTCCTTTCTTACTGTCTATATATATCTATATCTACCTATATCTATCTATCTATCTATCTATCTATCTATCTATCTATATATATATATATATATATATATATATATGCAAATTCTCTTTCAGCCTATTCATATCAATCTACAAATTTCACTTTGCTTATATATATATCTATTACAGTTTGTCCATATCTATCTATACATATATATATATATTTGAAGAATAAAAAGTCAGCAAAATGATACCAATATTGTCAATAAAAATGATATTTATTGTATATTAGCCTCCTGACTGAATTGAAGCATGAAGTTGGAATTTTCAAACATGCCTGCATTTTACACACACACACACATATATATATATATTTCCTTTCAGTCTATTCACATCAATCTACTAATCTCGGTTTGCTTAAATATAAAATATGTCTTTTACAGTTTCTTCAGATCTTATACACACACACACACACATATATATATATATATATATATATATATATATATACAAGTATAGGATTGGTATAGACAGAATAAAGTTACAACAACAAAAAAAAAACACTTTTCTTAAAGAGTGCTCAATATGGAGTAGAGCAAATAGTATTTATTCAAAAGTTATAACATAAACATGTTATAACATTTACTCATGTTATAATTTTTGTTATAACATCACATGTTTATATTATAACTTTTGAATAAATACTATATATATATATTTATATATATATAGTGTGTATGTGTGGGTATTCGCTTTTCTATTCACATCTATCTTTTAATCTATCACTGTTTGTTCATAACTTTATACATACATATATATATATATATATATATATATATATATATATATATATATATATATATATGATTAATTGGAATAAAAGTTTATCACTTAGCTGGTTGATTTTACCTCCAGCATCATGACTTCAGAGTTACCTAGGCAGACCTACCCACCTACTTTTCAGTAGTTCTTTTTCAGTTTATTCATATCAATTTACTAATCTCAGTTTGCTTAAATATATCTTTTACATTTTGTTCATACCTTTACACACACACACACACATATATGGGGGCTGAAATGTATCATAAAGTGGAGACGAACATGACTAACATGCCCAGTCTAGATATAAAATCCCTCTACAGCAACATCCCAGTTGAAAAATCCCTAAATCTCCCCAAAAAGCATCTAATACAATCAAAGATAAAACTCTCTCAACCAACAGCTAAAACAATAAAATCTACTGTCTTTTCATCAATCAATGCTACTTCACATTTAATAATGACTGTTACAAACAAAAATTTGGATTACCAATGGGATCACCACTCAGTGGAGTCATAGCATGTATCTTCTTGGAATTTCTTGTATCTGGTCTTTACCAAAATATTTTACCCAAGCAATCAATATATGTCCATTATATTGAAGATACTCTACTTATATATCCTCATGATACTGATTTACCCCTAGCCTAGTACATCAACTAAACAAAGTCAAACACAATGGAATTTACATATGAAATCTAAGAAAATAATTCCTTACACTTCCTAGATATCAAGCTACACTGTGTTAACAACAGTTTAAATCTCGGCATACACTGGAAATAAACCAACAAAAACGACCTAATAAATTCCTATTCTCATCATAACAACAAAATAAAATCAAGCATAATCATCAAATTCTGTCTAAGAGCACTAAAAATCTGCAGTTTGGATTATTTACACAAAGAGGAGAAATACATTGAAAACCCTTTCAAACATTCAAACAAATTAAAAAAATATTATCCTGCCTACTGATTCTATCACATCTACAAGTAAAATGAATCTATCTAAACTCAACATAAAAATCTGTTACTACTGCATTGAAAATAGTAAAACAGTTAATACTAAACAAAACAATAACTAAAATCTGAAGCATGCAATTTCCAAATTTCTAGTGGAGCGAGTTGTGTCATGGTGCTCTTTTTCACATAGATGGTGCCCAACTGACCCTACTATACTGAGCAGTTGACAAAATCAAAAAGAAACAACATGCATGTTAAAAATATAAAATGGTGACAATTTACCCATTGCACCCTGTACACACATACACACACATATATATATATATGTATATATATATATATATATTGAGCCGTCTGACCCATCCAACTATCAGCCTATTAGCCTTCTGCCTCTATTTGGAAAAATCCTAGAGGCCCTAATCAATGCTGAATTCCACTTCTCTCATCACAGGGCCATTTCTCAGACAAATAATATGGCTTTCATTTCTCCAGATCAATTGCTGATGTACTAACAATAATTGTGGAAAAAGTCTATTGGGCTTTAGATAAAATGGTGAAGCTGTAGCATTGGGTATCTTAAAGCCCTTTGACGGGGTCTGACATTCAGATCTTCTCTACAAACTTAAAAGCTACGGTATCTCCGGGCATGTTTTTGAGCTAATCCAGAAGGACAAAAGACACAATGGCTGAAACGTTGTGATAATAATAACAAAAATGAGGACTATCATCTAAATGTAAATACAGTGTAATCCAGATATAAGAGAGTTGTCGAGACCGGAGAAGAAGTATCTTATATCCGGGTTTCTCTTATATCCGGGTTTGGTCTATTTTGTTTAGGTAAGTATGGAAATAATTTGGGACCAGATAAAATCGCTCTTATATCCGGGTTTCTCTTATATCCGGGTCTCTTATATCCGTGTTACACTGTAGTGATAATTCCTCATCTTAGAAATTCAGATAGAACTGGTGATAAAACCCTTTCATGTTTGTTTTGCAAATCCTATCCTTGGTATCTGTGGTAGACGTGATGAGACAGAACCTGGGACGAGCACAACTGGTTGCGACTTGCCTTGTCCCCGCCAAAAAAGAGCCCGTATTTGCTTAGCATGTAAAGCTACTGCAGTTGAAATGAGGCAGAAAAAAGCACTTACCGCTCCGCTGTAATTCATCCTCGGCCAGATAACATAAAAGAATTAGGGGGGACTTGCATTGCATTTTTATACAATAAAGATGCAATGCATCATGGGACAGGGATGCAACGAATTATGGGATCGCATGAAGACGCAAGGCATTATGGGTATATGGACAAATATAAAAGCAACCAATTTTTCCCAGAGCGGTGTGCTTGGAGTGACATTCACGGTTGGCGGCTAGAAAAAGTCTGTTAGTACGAATTTTGAGACAGAACTCAAGAATACCAGCTGGGAGAGCTTGAATTTACTCGCTGGTTGCTGTTTTCTTTTTTTTTTATTCCCTACAGCATCATAAGTTATATAAAGAAGCTAATTTCTCTCTCTCTATCTCTCATTCTCTCGATGTATGCATTCATATATATTTTAATCATTTCATACCAAAGTAAGGCAATAAAGCCACTAAGACGCAAAAAATTATTGAGTGTTAGAGAATATAAGAAAAAACACTATTAAGGAGTGAGAACAATAAAAGAACAGAAATTAAGAAGACAGAAGATAATGATTGACATTGTATTTAAATTTTTGAAGATTAAAGTTGACTGGGAAGCAAGAATCTGGAAGAGAGTTCCACAAACATGAAGTGTGAGAAAAGAAACTGTTAGCATAGAACTTAGGTTACATCTAGTCATTTCAACTGTAAAATGATGAGACCTAGCTGCCAATCTAGTACAGCACTTAAATTCATAAAATCAGGATACCATAGAAGAAAGTTTATCAGAACAGTTACAATTACATTATGGTGATGGGAAAGTGAGTGAAACTGAGATGCCAGGTCAGGACCAATAAAATTGTAGATTATTCTTTGGATTTTATCAAGAATCTCTAAATATATAGCAGAAGCACCAGATGAGATGTGGCAGCAATATTCAAAGCAAGGATGAATGGTAGACTTATAAATATATATATTTATACATGTGTGTGTGTATGTGTGTGTGTATAATGTGCTTATTTATTTCCTAAGAAACAGAAGCATGTCAACTTATTTGTTTGTGCTGCTTGTGGAAGATTAAGCATTGTCACTCAAAAACTTTGACAAAAGGAAAATTATTTTTTAACAATAACAAGGTTATTTATATCTTTTTCTTTCTTTAACAAACTTTTTATCTGACTCCTATTTTTTTAATCTCCTTCCACTAATCTATTTTTTTTTTTTTTTTTGGATGTTTTCTTATTTTGCCTCAGCATTCTGCTATAATCTCCTTCTCTCTTCTTCTGTGTATATGTCTTTCCTTTTTTCTTTTTTCATCTCTCATGCTTTTTCTTTGCCAGGCACATAAACAAAACTGACTCACATACAGACACACAAATATTTAAATTCTTGGCCAAAAGATGAAATAGCAAAAAAAGACAATAATAAATAAAATTATTTTCAAAGAAAACAAAATATTAAAAAAAAAAAAATTACAAAAATGCAAAAAATCAAAATTAAAACAGAGAGACACCATTGGAGATGGGAAGAATAATTACACACCTGGTTTGCGGGGCTTTTCTCTGTTCTGAGTTAATTACAAATGACTTGCTTTATCATAAATGGCATCATCACTGCTGTAATACTGTCATTTAGTTATTCTCTTTTCTTTTCTCCTTTCCTCTTATTATCCTCTCTTTACTTTCACTCTCCTTTCCTCTTTCCTTCTTATCTTTTCTTTCCTTCCTTCTTTTCATTCATTCTCCTCTTTCCTTTATCCTTTACTTTTTATTCTCTTTCTCACTTTCTTATAATCTCTTCCTTTCTCTCCTTTTTTATTATTAACTCTTTTATTTTTCTTCTTTTCTCTTTGTTCTCTCTTATCACTTCTACTCTTTTGCTTTCTCTTTTCATCTTATTATCTCTCTACTTTCACTCTCCTTTCCTCTTTCCTTCTTATCTTTTCTTTCCTTCCTTCTTTTCATTCATTCTCCTCTTTCCTTTATCCTTTACTTTTTATTCTCTTTCTCACTTTCTTATAATCTCTTCCTTTCTCTCCTTTTTTATTATTAACTCTTTTTTATTTTTCTTCTTTTCTCTTTGTTCTCTCTTATCACTTCTACTCTTTTGCTTTCTCTTTTCATCTTATTATCTCTCTACTTTCTCTCTCCTTTACTCTTTTCTTCTTATTATCTGATCTTTCCTGTTTTCTTTTCACTTATTCTCTTCTCTCCTTTCTCTTTTACATTTATTCTCTTTTTTTCTTTCTTATAATCTCTTCCTTTCTCTCCTTTTTTTATTTTCATCTCTTTTCTTTATCTTCTTTTTTCTTATTCTTTCTTCTTTTCTCATACTTTTTCACTCACCCTTCCTCTTATTTATTATTTCCTTCTCCCTTTTCACTAATTGGCTTCTTTTCTTTTTTTTCTTTCCTCATTTCCTCTTTTCTTTAAATCAGTTCTTTTCTCTCCTTTTTTATTATTTCTTTTCACCGTTTCATTTCTTTCTTTTTTTCTTATTCTATCTTCATTCTTTTCTCCTTATTCTCCCTCATCTCTTCCCTTTTTATTTACTATTCTTTTCCTTCTCTCTTTTTTTTCCTATTCTCTTTTTCCTTTTCTTATACTCTTTCTCTCTCCATTTTCTCTTTTCTTTCGTGATCACCTGATCTCTCCCTAGCCTTGCTCTGTTCATCTTTTTTATGATAATTTCTTTCTTTTTTCTGTCTTTACTTTCTTTCTTGCTTCTCAAATTTCTTTTTTTCTTTTCAACTCATTCTTTCTCTTTCTTTGATTATCTCCTGTCATCTTTCATTTCTTTCTTTCTCTCTCCTTTGAACCTGCTTTCTTTCCTCACTTTTCTCTTTCATTTCAGCCTATCTTTTCTATTTTCCTTGCTTCCTTCCTCTCTTTTTCATCCTCTTTTTCATCTTTATTTTCAGTTTATCTTTTTCTTCTTCCTTATCTTTTTCTATATTTTTTATAATTCTTTCTGTTTTTCCTTTTCTTTCTTTGTTTTTATTTCTCCTTCTTCTTTTCTCTTTCCCTTCTTTCTTCCTTTTTCCTCCCAGTATTCTATTTTTCCCTCTTCTTTTTCTACTTTCTCTTTTTTCCTCTTTCTTTTCAGTTTTTACTTCTTATTTCTTCTTCATTTTTTCTCTATCCTTTTAACTTTTATAGTCTAGTCAGATTAAGATTTCCATATGGAGGTCATACATGGTGTCAAATGTAGAAATCTATAAACTGTTAGCTGTATACAATGAGTTTCACAGATCAATGGTTAAAAATGGCTTCAAGTTAGTAAAGCATGTAGGTCTCTGAGAGAACCATCCATCTTTGAACCTCATAGATTGCCACTACAGAATCTCAAATAAAGTACTGTACCAAATAATAGAAATAATATCACTTGAGAACTTTAAACAGCAGCATCAGCTAAAATGGATAGCACATCTAACTTGAAGAGAAAATGACATAATAAAATTATTGATATTCTACACTATTTCAAACCCCCATCAATGTGGAAAAAAACCAATAAGTTAGTGGATTGAAACTTATTTTTCTGAAGAATTGCTTTAAGAGAAAGATTTTATAAATTTTGACCATTAGTAGCACTGACTGCTCAGTCAATAAATGCCAACTATTTCCTTATAAGGAAATGACTACTATTGCCATGGCCATTATTACTATCTCACCTTTTTTTTTCATTATTTTTCTTGCTTTTTCTTTTCAGTCTCTCTTTTCTGTTTTCCTTTCTCCCTTATTATAATGTTCACTTTCTTTCTTTCTTTTTCTTTTCAGTCTCTCTTTTCTGTTTTCCTTTCTCCCTTCCTTTTTCTTTTCAGTATCTTTTTCTGCTTTCCTTTCTCCCTTATTATAATGTTCACTTTCTTCCCTCCTTTTTCTTTTCAGTCTCTCTTTCTATTTTCCTTTCTCCCATATTATAATGTTCACTTTTTTCTTTCCTTTTTCTTTTCAGTCTCACTTTCTATTTTCCTTTCTCCCATATTATAATGTTCACTTTTCCTTTCCTTTTTCTTTTCAGTCTCTCTTTTCTGTTTTCCTTTCTCCCTTATTATAATGTTCACTTTCTTCCCTCCTTTTTCTTTTCAGTCTCTCTTTCTATTTTCCTTTCTCCCATATTATAATGTTCACTTTTTTCTTTCCTTTTTCTTTTCAGTCTCACTTTCTATTTTCCTTTCTCCCATATTATAATGTTCACTTTTCCTTTCCTTTTTCTTTTCAGTCTCTCTTTTCTGTTTTCCTTTCTCCCTTATTATAATGTTCACTTTCTTCCTTCCTTTTTCTTTTCAGTCTCTTTTTCTGTTTTCCTTTCTCCATTTTTATAATGTTCACTTTCTTCCTTACTTTTTGTTATATTCCGTGCTAATAGGAATATATACTTGAAAAACAAGGTGGATAAAATAAGTAAAGGTTTATTGTAAAAACCAATACAATAAAAATAAAGGTAACAGTTATGCACAAGGTCAGTGCAAGTCAATCCAGTAGTGAGTGCTACCATTTGGAGGTTGGTAGTCCTTGTGTAAGTCTGTGTCATACTCAAAAGATCCCAGCTAAACTCTGTAGTCCATTGCCCTACAGACACTTATAGGTTGTTACTACCTATAGTGTAGTCACTCATGGGGGTGACAGGTTATTTCATTACATCGCTTTTTCTTTTCAGTCTCTCTTTTCTGTTTTTCTTTCTCCCATTTTATAATGTTCACTTTCTTCCTTCTTTTTTCTTTTCAGTCTCTCTTTTTCTTTCTCCCTTTTTATAATGTTCACTTTCTTCCTTCCATTTTCTTTTCAGTCTCTCTTTTCAGTTTTCCTATCTCCCTTTTTATAACATTCACTTTCTTCCTTCCATTTTCTTATCAGTCTCTCTTTTCTGTTTTCCTTTCTCCCTATTTATAATGTTTGCTTTCTTTCTTTCTCTTTATTTTCAGTTTATCAGCTTCCATATCATTTTTTATGTTTTTGTAATTCTTTCAGTTTTTTTTTACTTTTCTTCCTTTTATTCCGTTTCTTCGTTTCACTTTCCCTCTCTTTCCTCATCTCTCTTTTCAGTCTTTAATTTTTCTTTCTTTCCTATTTCTTTTCAGTCTTTTACTTTTTATTTCTTCTTCTCCTCCTCCTTTTATATATTCTTTTTGTCTATCTTTTCACTTTTTTTTTTCCTTCTCTGTACTTTTCATTCTATACTCCACTTTTCTCACTTTTCATCTCCTTTTCTTTTTCTTCATTATGATTTCTATTTTACAGACAATAATCAGTGGCATTGTTGTTATAGTTGTTGGGCATTCAATACCATTAACCATTTGACATTAGAAGTTTTGATTTTAAGAATTCAGAGAATGTTAAAATTCTTTGTAAATCTTTTACACCAGGAAAAGGTTAAAGAAGTTTAAAATAAAGTTCTTTGTTTTTTTTTAATCATTTCACCCAAAGCAATACAATAAAGCCACTAAGATGCAAGGGGTTACTGAGTATTAGAAATTATATATAAAAACGTTATTATGGGGAGAAAACAATAAAAGAACAATAATTAAGAAGACAGAAGATAATGATTAGCATTATATTTAAATTATTCAAGATCAAAGTTGACTGGGAAGCAAGAAGTCGAAAGAGAGTTCCACAAACAAGAAGTGCGATAGAAGAAACTGTTATCATAGAACTTACAGTTACATCTAGCCATTTTAACTGTCACCAATCTAGTACTGTGTGTGAAATCATAAAGTCTGGGTACTAAAGAGGAATGTTCATCAGAACAATTACCATGAAAGCATTTATAGAAAATCCACTGGGAAGCTACATTATGGTGGTGGGTGGGGAAAGGTACTGAAGCTGAGATTTCAGGTCAGGACCAGAATCAGCATATACGATGGATAATATGTTGTGAATATGACAATAAAGATGATAACAACAGTCTGAATAGTGTAAATAGTTAAAATACCTCATCTTAGAAATATAGGCAGATGTTAATGGTTTTGTGTTTAAAGAAAATAAATTTGATAAATGTTCATTAATAATCCTCTTTTCAGCAATAAAACTAGTTTTCATCTGCACAATGTGGAATCAAAAATTACCTTGAGTTAGTTAGTCTTACAGATGTATTAGTAGTAAGATCAATTCCTATTGAGTGAATATCTAAGACACTCTTAATATAATGATGCGTCGATAATAAAATATACAATGAAAAAGAAACAGTTTTAGCTTTTCTTTTTAAAATGTTTATGAGATTTGAGCAGCATTATCAGAGATATCTAACTAAAAGCTATAAACCCTTTAAATTGTAGCAAATGCTACACATGATTTTGTCAGATATGCAGGCATTAAAACCCTATTAGCAGCACTGATCCATTTTCAGCATTTGGCATGCATAAAACATAGTGTGAATCACAAGAGGCTACCATTCTTTCATACCATTCTTTCATACCATTCTGAGAATGAAGTAAGATGCAAAACTTATTTCTCCAAGAACAGATGCACATGGCTTAGACAAGACATCTCTGTCTTTCACTCACAAACTGAATAAGTTCATACATTTTTTTTTTATGTGGACTCTCATAAGAACATTTACACTTTCTTTCAGGAACTATCCTTAAACATTATACATTGAAAATGTTCCTGATCGAATTTAATTTTACTCATTCTCTTGTTTAGTTTCTCAGCCATTTTAAGTCTTGAATTTTTTGTTTATCAACATACAGCTTCTTCAACAATGAACCCAAACCAAAGATGACAAAACAAAGAAAAAGAAATGGAGGCAAAATTCGGTTTGAATCAGAGATATAAGAAAAAAAGAGTTTGAAATAGAACAATATTACTTTTTACAATTGATAAGTTTTAGTGCTTTCAATATTTACTGATATTTACTTTATTTCATTCTAACATCTATAAATTATATATATATATATATATATATATATATATATATATATATATATATATATATATATATATATCTGTGTGTGTAAAAGACAACAGGAAAACTGTAATTGTAGCCAATGCGTTTTGTCCAATGTGGGCTTTTTCAAGGCAAAAACAAAATGAATTTATTAAACAAAGTAACTAATAATAACAAAACAAAATGTACTTAGCAACTGGAAGAATTTAGAGAATGCTATTTTTGAAAATTACATTAATTACTATCAATTACTTTTCAGTTAACAGTATGAAAATAGCATTCTCTAAATTCTTCCAGTTGCTAAGTACATTTTGTTTTGTTATTATTAGTTACTTTGTTTAATAAATTCATTTTGTTTTGCCTTGAAAAAGTCCACATTGGACAAAACGTGTCGGCAACTATTACAGTTTTCCTATTGTCTTTTATATTTATAAATATTGTCTTTTTCTACAGGTTAACTCAGAAATTTTTTATTTATATATATATATATATATATATATATATGTATGTATATATATATATATATATATATATATATATATATATATATATATATATATATATATATATATATATGTATATATATATTGGATTGCTTGGGTCAATGGATAATTTTTGTGCTCCCTTAGTCCCACAAAATGGAAAAATGTAAGAATGTTGGAAAAACTAAATTAAATTAAAAAAAAAATCATCAAATTTCCCTTTCCTTGCAATATTCAACAAAACATGTTTAAATAAATCTATCCCCACCAAAAAAAAAGAAAAGATAAATATAATCTTGAGATTAATTCCCTCTTAAACACTGCCATTACTCTTGCATTTTATTTAAGCAAAATAGTTTCTTTGATTGACAGTTAAAAATAAGAAGGTAGGGATGGATTAGTTGAACTTGTGACATCTCAACCTCTATTTGGTTATTTAACACTGAAATCAATCTATTTTTTTAATTATTTTAATTACTAATCTATTTCAGTCTAAAGAATTTTTTGTTATGGTTATAGGTAAATATTGATTATAGATATTTGAGTCTGTCAGCGCTTGGTTCATGAACAGGTAAATACTAGTTGTTTATATTTGATTCTGTAAGTATTTACTTGGTTAAGGGAAAAGTAAATATTGGGCAATTATATTTGAGTCTATAAGCAATAACTCGGTCTGGGAATATGTAAATATTGCTTGTTTATAATTTTAAGTCCATAAATTAGTTTGAGGATAGGTATATAGCTGTTTATATTTGATTCTATTCTCTAAGTATTCACTTAGTTTATGGAAAAGTAAATATCAGAAAATCTTTGAGTTACAAATTGAAGATGTCAAAATGAAGAAGAATGAACAGAAATTTAAATATCTGCAAAATGTTTTAACAGATGATGGAAAATGTGATACTAAAATCTGAAGGTGCATTGGAATATCAAAAGTGCCCTTACAAAAGCTAAGCAAAGTATTAAGAAACAGGAAAATTTAATTAGAAAAGAGTGATGAACTACTATATATCAATCCTCTTATATAGCAGTGAATGCTGGATAACTCTTTCCACGATTCAAGAGGAGACTTGACGCAATGGAGATGTTGTTCAAAAGAAGGATATTGAGAATATCCTTTGAGCAATGAGGAAATTTAAAAGAAAATGGAAACAAAAAGAACACATACTTAGAATCAAAAAGAGACAGTTACAATTTCTAGGACCCATACTGAGGATTGAGGGCTTGAGGAATTTGACACTCTCAGGAAATATTGAGGGAAGGGAGGCAGTGGGAAACAATGAGTAACCTAATGAGCTTGTGTAAATAGATGGCAGAACATGGACTAGGATTGACGGTAAGGAGACAAACTTTGCTAAGAACTACAAAAGATAAGGAGATGTGGAGAGCCATGATCCCAAACATGATGAAAAAACATGGTATATTAAAGAAGAAGCAGTAGAGACTGAAATTTATTACCTCTACTGTCAACCTTGACAGGGTCAACCAAAAATCAAGACAGTTTATTGGCACAGCTGATATTTAATAAGAGAAAAAATGTATCCAGTGTGTTTCAGATAATGTGAAGGTTGAGTGTTTGAGGCCTAGCAATTTTGGTGATGTGAATTGTCCAATCATTTTCATTGCAGAAGGTCATCTGATAAGAGATGGAAAATTGCCTTTTCAAATCCTTTGTTTTATAACAACCATTAATCATTGGTGGAAATTAATGTGATTGATCAGAAAGAAAGGTGAGAAAAATGAGTGAAAAAAAAGAAACTCTTTTCTCTTTCTTGGTTTTTAAAGGTTTTTGAACCTTAAATGGTTGGCTTAAGATGCCATTAACATACATGCCATATGGGTAAAAACTGATAAAATTAATTTTTTTAAAGGGAAATTTTTTATATATTTTATAATTTTTTGATTCTAGTGCAAATGAAACCTATGTCTGCTTATTCATTAAGATTTTTGTTTTATAAAACTTATATTTGACATTAACTCTTGAATAACAAGAAGAATCCCATTTTAATAATGGAAAGAGTGATAAAAGCTATTGGACTTAAGAAACTTATTTTCTTAAAAAGTGTTTTAAAGGAAATATTTTATACATTTCAACTAAAACAGTACTGGCTGCTTGGTCAATGAAACCCAAATGTTTTCTTGTAGGGAAACAGCTAATATTATCATTATCATACGATAAAGACAGTATATATCAGAGATAACAACATAGTGCTACATATATATATATATATATATATATATATATATATATATATATACAAATATAGATAACTAGACTCGTTTCGAAAAACCCTCGAATTTTTGATTTGCCAGTAATCAAATCAATCATGAGGGAAAAAAAGGTTTTAAAAAAAGAAAGAGCTACAAACATGAACTTCTGCCCAAAAAAATCACACAGATGCAGGTCTGAAGCCCAAAGAAAAAAACCCGATATGAGTAAACAACTAACAACCTTCCCTGACAATCCGTTTAGGTGAAACCTAGGTAGGTTTGTCTGGCTCACTAGGTGTATATATATATATATATATATATATATATATATATATATATATACATACATACATACATATATATATATATATATATATATATATATATATATATATATATATATATATATATATATATATATACACACATATATATATATATATATATATATATATATGTGGGGAGAGAGAAAGTGAGAGAGAGGGAAAATTCGATGTTTATTAAAGAAAAAGAGGCAAAATGTTTGCAAGAAGTCATCAAATATACTATGAAAAATAGACATATTTAACAAAGAGAGCACCAGAGAGAAAGATCCAGAACTGTGTAGACATAGACAAACTGAATAGGGGTTGGGGATGTGGACAAATTTCCCACTTAAGTGTTTCAATTTGCACACTTACATTACCCATCCCAAATGAAAAAAAAGAAAAAAAAAAAGAAAGAAAAATGCAAAGAAAATTTACTTTATTTATTCCATTTTTTTAACAATTTATTCTACTTTCATGTCTCTTGTGTTTTTCTTACCTTTTCTGCAGCTGCACTTGGGATAAAATTATTAATTTTAAGTCAAAGAAAAAAAAAATTCTGGTTTTTCTTTTTAAAAAAAAAATTAAAGAAAAATATACATTCATCATACATTCAATTTTTCCATAAATTTATTGGCGGAAAAAAGTCATTTTCTCAAGAACTAGAATGCTTGAAATGTACGAGGAATGAAATACCTTACTGACTCATTAGTATATGCGCCAACTTATTTCTTTTTTTTTTAATCTTTGTTTATTTAATGTTCATTTTTTTTTTACCAAATATAAGTTATCACGAAATCAATTAACAAAAAAGCAGAAACTAAAAGAATGAAAATTTCAAGAGATGGTTGAAATGGGCAAATGTTTAGTGGCAAATGAAAGATTGGTAAATAAAATATATTTTTTAATTCTAAGAAAGAAGACTGTTTCTTTTTTTGCTACACAAAAGAAGAGAAGCTTTGTGGTACTAATGAAGGATGCTGATTATATACTTGGAGACTTTCAACAGCAGCAACAACTAAAACGAGTTGCACATGTAACTTGAGGAGAGAATAATGACATAATCAGGATGCTGACATTCCACACTACCTCAAACAAAAGGCAAGGAAGAAAACACCGATCAATACTGGAAAGAACAATAACAGCTACTAGAGAAACCTATTATCCTGAAAAACATTTGTAAGAGAAAAATTTTATAAATTCTAACCATCATTGACTGCTCAATAAATGCCAATTATTCCCTTATAAGGAAATGGCTAATATTACAATTAGAGATGAAAAGAACAGATACTACACTCTCCTAGTCCGGGTAGTGAAGGAAAATAACTCAAGTCACCCTGGCTGCTCAGTCATTGAATGCCAAATGTTTCCTGATAAGTTTGAGAGATTAGGAGAACAGATACTACACTCTGATTCTTAAGCCGATGGAGAGAGATAGATATTAGGTTGGTGCAAAAACAATGACGTAATAATGTCGTTTTTTGACGTATTTTTTAACGTCAAAAAACGACATTATTACGTCATTGTTTTTGCACCAACCTAATAGATAGAGAGAACTATCTATTTGTTTCATTTCCACATGACTATAAATGAGAGGAAGAAGGGAAATAGAATATTGTGAAGAAGAGAGATTAGGAGAACAGATACTACACTCTGATTCTTAAGCCGATGGAGAGAGATAGATATTAGGTTGGTGCAAAAACAATGACGTAATAATGTCGTTTTTTGACGTATTTTTTAACGTCAAAAAACGACATTATTACGTCATTGTTTTTGCACCAACCTAATAGATAGAGAGAACTATCTATTTGTTTCATTTCCACATGACTATAAATGAGAGGAAGAAGGGAAATAGAATATTGTGAAGAAGTAAAGGTAGAGGGTAAGTAAAAAAAAGCTTGAGGTAAACAAAAAAGAAAATAGGTAAAAGAAAAACATGGGAGGAATGGAGACAGAAGTAAGACAGGCTTTTACCACTTTGATCTTTTAATGTGTGTGAAGTTTTATTTAACAGTTTTTTCTTTTGAAGTGTGATGCACACCTAACAGAAAGAAAGTAGGTAGACACTGTAGTATTATATATGTATATAATGTATATATATAATGTACCATATATATATATATATATATATATATATATATATATATATATATATATATATATATATATATATATATATATATAATGTATTATGCATATAATGTATGTATATAAACTTCAGAATGTATTGGGGAGCTTATATTCCATCAAATATGGTAGGTGAGGAAAAAAAATGGTGATAAGTGTTCCTGCTGGAATATTCTAATGTGAAAGGAGATGTGAATATTTTTCGTGAACCAGTTTGTAAAATAGGCAGATATATCAAAGTGTGTATAGATAGACTGAAAGTTCAACAGACAGCCATATTGAAAGAGGTAACTAGGTAGGCATATTGAACAAACATACAGATAAGGTTATCCCAAGATGAATTGATAGAATTTTTTTTTTCATATTTAAGCAGATGTATATTGAAAAGAGTAGATAGGTAAATAGAAAAGTTATTTTGTAGATAAAGAAAGAAGACAGGACAAATATGACTGTTGTGTGCATAAACATGTGAATAAATACACATACATACACACACACACACACATATATATATATATATATATATATATATATATATATATATATATGTATATGAAAAACAAAGCAGAGAGGCAATGGCAGATGAGAAAATATGGAGATGGATAGATATGGCAGAATTTTGACAAATACAGTTGGTGTGATATGATTAAAAAATAGGATAAAATGAAAATACATTCTTTTTTTTCCATTTAAAATGAACAAACACCAGAAAATGCTAGCTCTGTATGTCAAATAGAAAGTGAAAATTTAAAAATGGGACAGTCATGTAAAATATATTTTTGCTTTTTTTAATTGTAACAATATAAGACATCATTTTCTATTAGTTCAACTGAAGAGTTAATTTTTGTAGAACTAGAACAAATGGAATTGAATTTTGGAAAAAAAATTTTGATGAAAATAATTCTTGAATTGTGTAAAATTAAAAATGAAAGATTTTAATATTGGAGAAAATATAAAAATGTAGGAAGAATGAAAAAATGAAGAGGCAAAGATTGTGAAAGAGAAAATATGGAAATAGAAGAAGGAAAAAGGTAATGATGATGAAGAAAGATGTTCTCAAAAGAAGAGGATGAAAATATGGAAATAGAAGAAGGAAAAAGGTAATGATGATGAAGAAAGATGTTCTCAAAAGAAGAGGATGAAAATATGGAAATAGAAGAAGGAAAAAGGTAATGATGATGAAGAAAGATGTTCTCAAAAGAAGAGGATGAAAATATGGAAATAGAAGAAAGAAAAAGGTAATGTTGATGAAGAAAGATGTTCTCAAAAGAAGAGGATGAAAATATGGAAATAGAAGAAGGAAAAAGGTAATGATGATGAAGAAAGATGTTCTCAAAAGAAGAGGATGAAAATATGGAAATAGAAGAAGGAAAAAGGTAATGATGATGAAGAAAGATGTTCTCAAAAGAAGAGGATGAAAATATGGAAATAGAAGAAGGAAAAAGGTAATGATGATGAAGAAAGATGTTCTCAAAAGAAGAGGATGAAAATATGGAAATAGAAGAAGGAAAAAGGTAATGATGATGAAGAAAGATGTTCTCAAAAGAAGAGGATGAAAATATTGAAATAGAAGAAGGAAAAAGGTAATGATGATGAAGAAAGATGTTCTCAAAAGAAGAGGATGAAAATATGGAAATAGAAGAAGGAAAAAGGTAATGATGATGAAGAAAGATGTTCTCAAAAGAAGAGGATGAAAATATTGAAATAGAAGAAGGAAAAAGGTAATGATGATGAAGAAAGATGTTCTCAAAAGAAGAGGATGAAAATATGGAAATAGAAGAAGGAAAAAGGTAATGATGATGAAGAAAGATGTTCTCAAAAGAAGAGGATGAAAATATTGAAATAGAAGAAGGAAAAAGGTAATGATGATGAAGAAAGATGTTCTCAAAAGAAGAGGATGAAAATATTGAAATAGAAGAAGGAAAAACGTAATGATGATGAAGAAAGATGTTCTCAAAAGAAGAGGATGAAAATATTGAAATAGAAGAAGGAAAAAGGTAATGATGATGAAGAAAGATGTTCTCAAAAGAAGAGGATGAAAATATTGAAATAGAAGAAGGAAAAAGGTAATGATGATGAAGAAAGATGTTCTCAAAAGAAGAGGATGAAAATATGGAAATAGAAGAAGGAAAAAGGTAATGATGATGAAGAAAGATGTTCTCAAAAGAAGAGGATGAAAATATGGAAATAGAAGAAGGAAAAAGGTAATGATGATGAAGAAAGATGTTCTCAAAAGAAGAGGATGAAAATATGGAAATAGAAGAAAGAAAAAGGTAATGTTGATGAAGAAAGATGTTCTCAAAAGAAGAGGATGAAAATATGGAAATAGAAGAAGGAAAAAGGTAATGATGATGAAGAAAGATGTTCTCAAAAGAAGAGGATGAAAATATGGAAATAGAAGAAGGAAAAAGGTAATGATGATGAAGAAAGATGTTCTCAAAAGAAGAGGATGAAAATATGGAAATAGAAGAAGGAAAAAGGTAATGATGATGAAGAAAGATGTTCTCAAAAGAAGAGGATGAAAATATGGAAATAGAAGAAGGAAAAAGGTAATGATGATGAAGAAAGATGTTCTCAAAAGAAGAGGATGAAAATATTGAAATAGAAGAAGGAAAAAGGTAATGATGATGAAGAAAGATGTTCTCAAAAGAAGAGGATGAAAATATGGAAATAGAAGAAGGAAAAAGGTAATGATGATGAAGAAAGATGTTCTCAAAAGAAGAGGATGAAAATATTGAAATAGAAGAAGGAAAAAGGTAATGATGATGAAGAAAGATGTTCTCAAAAGAAGAGGATGAAAATATGGAAATAGAAGAAGGAAAAAGGTAATGATGATGAAGAAAGATGTTCTCAAAAGAAGAGGATGAAAATATTGAAATAGAAGAAGGAAAAAGGTAATGATGATGAAGAAAGATGTTCTCAAAAGAAGAGGATGAAAATATTGAAATAGAAGAAGGAAAAACGTAATGATGATGAAGAAAGATGTTCTCAAAAGAAGAGGATGAAAATATTGAAATAGAAGAAGGAAAAAGGTAATGATGATGAAGAAAGATGTTCTCAAAAGAAGAGGATGAAAATATTGAAATAGAAGAAGGAAAAAGGTAATGATGATGAAGAAAGATGTTCTCAAAAGAAGAGGATGAAAATATTGAAATAGAAGAAGGAAAAAGGTAATGATGATGAAGAAAGATGTTCTCAAAAGAAGAGGATGAAAATATTGAAATAGAAGAAGGAAAAAGGTAATGATGATGAAGAAAGATGTTCTCAAAAGAAGAGGATGAAAATATTGAAATAGAAGAAGGAAAAAGGTAATGATGATGAAGAAAGATGTTCTCAAAAGAAGAGGATGAAAATATGGAAATAGAAGAAGGAAAAAGGTAATGATGATGAAGAAAGATGTTCTCAAAAGAAGAGGATGAAAATATGGAAATAGAAGAAGGAAAAAGGTAATGATGATGAAGAAAGATGTTCTCAAAAGAAGAGGATGAAAATATTGAAATAGAAGAAGGAAAAAGGTAATGATGATGAAGAAAGATGTTCTCAAAAGAAGAGGATGAAAATATGGAAATAGAAGAAGGAAAAAGGTAATGATGATGAAGAAAGATGTTCTCAAAAGAAGAGGATGAAAATATTGAAATAGAAGAAGGAAAAAGGTAATGATGATGAAGAAAGATGTTCTCAAAAGAAGAGGATGAAAATATGGAAATAGAAGAAGGAAAAAGGTAATGATGATGAAGAAAGATGTTCTCAAAAGAAGAGGATGAAAATATGGAAATAGAAGAAGGAAAAAGGTAATGATGATGAAGAAAGATGTTCTCAAAAGAAGAGGATGAAAATATGGAAATAGAAGAAGGAAAAAGGTAATGATGATGAAGAAAGATGTTTTCAAAAGAAGAGGATGAAAATATGGAAATAGAAGAAGGAAAAAGGTAATGATGATGAAGAAAGATTCTCTTGAAAGATTATAACAGAAATATTGAAATAGAAGAAAGAAAAAGATGATTTTGAAAAATTATAATAATCTCAATTATAATAGTGACCGTCCATTTAGATACAATTTAGTGTAAAAAAACAAAAACAAACTTCGTAATGGAATCATGAATTAAAGAATATGTCTACTTTTAGGCAAATTTTAGGCTCTCTACAATAGCACTTACACATCATTCAACATAACTAAAATTCTTTGGAAAGTTTAATAGATTAGCCAAAAGTGCTTGGAGTCAACAAATATTTGTATAATTTCTACTCTCATTAAGTCCACAAAGCAAACACTTGTTCATATGCATGAAAAATGTTATATAGAACTTAACAAAAGTAACCTGTCAGTCTTGTTTAACAAAACATCTATCTAAATATACACAGGATGTCACAGCAAAATTGTCCAATTGTTTGATTAGGCTCTGAACCATTCTATCTTAGAAATGATTAAAGATATCTTATTGGAATTCTCCAAGGTTTTTATAACAATATTGGACTCTACTTTGTGCAATGTATAATTACTCTCTAAGAAGAATTGTAATGAAATCAATCAAATGAAAATAACATGTTCATCATTAATTAATCATAGCTAAGGATCGGAAGCTCATGAAGGATTGAAATTAAGTTCAAATATATATATATATATATATATATATTAAGTTCAAATATATATATATATATATATCAATCCAGAATCATTTTCCAACTTATTCAAGATGATCTTGGTTCTCTCTAACCTTCTAATGTTCTGTCCTGGAGTGATAAGGTGCCTCACAGGTTTCATGTATGATTTCATTTTAGTCTTTTTCACTGCTCTTTGGACTGTTGAAACTACTCTCTCACATGCTAAACTTCTTATGGATTGAGTTGGATCTTTTCTAATTGATCTCTTTAGCTTTAAGTTGAAATGATGAACCCTCTTCGTGTTGTGACCTCCTGATACAGTTTTCTTTTCTACTGTTCTCTCTTTTTTAAACTTATTTACTGTTCACTTAAAGGTTCTTGAATGGACTTTGAAGAAGGAAGCCAGAATTTGAATGTTAGTACCATTAATGATGGTCTGAATTATGTTTTTCCTCTCACCATTGCTCAGTTGGGTAGACATTGTGGGTCTGACACAAAACAGTTTTAACCTGCTCTCTTTTAGCTAAATAATTTAAAGGGTTTTTCAATGATTTTTATAAAAATGGTGTTAAGATGCCTAGATGTCTTATTTGAATGACCGAAAAAAGAAACTCAATTAGTTTAGTGGATTTTTAGATATTAAACATTGTGTGGGATGGACAATTATCCCATGCTGTTACATGATTTAGGCAATTTTATTGTAACATCTGGTATATATATATATATATATATATATATATATATATATATATATATATGAAAAGAAAGAACAGTAACATATATAATCCGGTGTTCTTATTGATATTTAGCAATGTGTATATATATATATATATATATATATATATATATATATATATATATATATAAAAGAAAGAACAGTAACATATATAATCTGGTGTTCTTATTGATATTTAGCAATATATATATATATATATATATATATATATATATATGTATATATATATAAAGAAAGAACGGTAAGATATATAATCCGGTGTTCTTATTGATATTTATATATATATATATATATATATATATATAAAGAAAGAACAGTAAGATATATAATCCAGTGTTCTCATTGATATTTAGCAATATATATATATATATATATATATATATATGCAAATGTAAAAGAACGAAGAGTAAAATTTCTGTGTTGAAAACATTAATTTAAAACAGAGCTCAATACAAAAGTAGAGCAATATATATTTATTTATTATGCACTGTTACATTAGAAAATGTACATACCCACTACAAAACTGCACATCTTGTTTCAATGTTAAAAAGTAATGTTTCTTCAGGTGGGTAATCACAATGGTACAACCAAGAATGTTAGCTTGAGAAGGTGCAACAAGTTACTCTGATGAGAGGCAGAAAATGTCTCTCAGATGATTAATAGAGAGCAGTTTCATTTTGGGGATGTTAAAATTAACAAGACATTTCTTGCCTCGGTTAACAACACACTGTAGTTTATTTTTTAGATCAGTCGCCAATTTGACCTTATTGAACTGATCAGACTTATTATTGAAAAGTGATGTACAGAGGTTTGATGATGTTTGGTGATGTCCCTAAGACCCAAGTAGGGTGGGAGGCAATATGGCCGAATACTGAGAAATGTGAGAAAGGAAGACATTTTGAATATGTAAAAACATAAAATAAACACTTTATTCAAATTAAATATAAATTAAATTTTTATTTCACTCTTTGATTGGATGCCCACCTGATATAGATACCCGAGGCTGTAACACTCTCTGTTTCCCCTTCTGCATGCTAATGTTATTGATACAGGAGCAAATAGTTGTGTGATCAGCATAGATACCAAGTTGAGAACTTATGTCATCAGAAAGGTCATTGATGAAAATTAAGAACAAAGACGGCTCAAGGATAGAGCCCTGGGGGACAATTGGATTAGTATAAAAATATCTAAAAGAGTGGGCATTTAGGACAACTTTCATTTCGCCATTTTGATAAGAAAGACTGAATCAGTGCAAAAACATGTCCAGAAATATAAACTTTCAATTTGTGAAGAAGATAAAGAAAAAGAAGTGAGATGACTGAAAGTTGCCAAGTAAAAGGAGAAATCTTTAAAAATGGAGGAGAAAAAGAAAGGAAACAAAAATATTTTGAAGAATTTATAACATCACTTGCACTTTGTTTTTTCTGGTGGTTTCTTTTTCTTTTTTGTACCATCTGAAAAATTTACATGCAATTTCATTTTTGCTTTGAAACAAAAGTGGAAAAAATATTTCTACAAAAAAGAAAACATAAAAAGGGGGAAAACAACAAAAAAACTATTTGATTATGATTTAAAAAAAAATATCTATTTTCACCTGGTTTTATATTGCTAATGTATCTTTCTTTAAAGCTTTTAACAGCATTAATAATCTTTGTAAGGTTGTTGAAAGTAGTTATTAAAAACAACATCAAATAAGAATAATCATCATCATCAGTGTAAATATTTCCATCATCATCATCATCATTATTATTATATTTGTTTATTCCTGTAGATTCATTGCAGAGTATTAGACAGAAAGGACACCAAGGAATTTTAAGAGGTCAAACTACTGGCCAGACAATCAAGTTGAATGACATTTCAAGATTAAAGAACTCATTTTTACCCTAAAGCTAGAACAAAGAAATAACTGAAATGTTGTTCTACCAATGAATATTTAGAATAACATAGAGCATATGACAAATAAGGAAGTTTTAAGAAAAATAAGAACTACAAAGAAACTGTTGTTAATAATCAGAAAGTGATAACTGGAATAGTTTAAAAATTAAGATTACATCAAATCATAAAATATATATGCAGTCAGTTTCTACTGACTTGCAATAAATGTCTGGAATCCATTTCCTTCTACCAAGAGAATAGCTGTATGAACTTAGGTCAAACAATCCAGCAACATGTGTCTCCTGTTTATTACAGTGGTCATAATTCTCTCAGTTGCATCTTAGAGCAATTTTTATAGATTGAATCACAGTTAAAATTTGCATATGTTAAAAAAAAAGAAAGTCTCATCAAAGTCCTATCTGACATCGAGATCTGTTTGTTTTAAATATATGTCTCATCTAAAATATATTATTTCATAAGAATAAGTCTTTCATTTATGAGAGAATATTGCATTAATAATTTGTTTAGAATAACAATGATTTCTTTTCTAGATACAAATCCTACTATTTAGCCCATATATGGGGGAAAGCAATGGATTCATACCTTTCCCAAAGGTATTTGAATGTAAGTGAATGTATTTATAGTATGTAAATTGGTTTTGTAGCATTTCCCCCTCCTCTCTCTCTCCCTTTCTATATATACACACACACACACACACATATATATATATATATATATATATAATAAAAATTTATTAAACAATAGACATAAGTTAATGGTTTTTCCGACATCATCAAATTTTCGCATTCAATAATTAGCATAAAAAACAAACAATAAAATAATAAATGCAAATTTTAAACTCCATAGTCTAAATAAAAAGTTTAAATGCCCTACCCAATAAAATAAAAAAAAAAACCTTTATGAAGTTGTCAAAAAACAAATGTTAACGGATTATGACAGTTTTTATATATAAATAAATAAATAAATCTCCATAGGCACTTAATGAGACTAGACGTTATCTTCCACTTTGAATTTAGACACCCCAACCTTACCCTGACTTGACCTCTTTGAATGTAACTGAGATATTGATACAAATTATTAACCCTTACGCCTCTTTTTTTTAAATAATTGCTCTAGCCATTACCATAGTAATTTTAATTTTAATAATGAATATGCTTATAAAACGCGTAAATTTCTGGAATTAGTTATTCCCCAAAAAAATTTCTCTTGAAGATAGAACAGAGCTTGGTATTTTAATTCAAATAATTATATTGAAGTTTTCGGCTCTTGTTTTGAAACATGAGATCTCTTATGTAGCATTGGAATCATATAATTATATATATATATATATATATATATATATATATATATATATATATATATATATATATGAATGTCAAAGGTAGTAAGAAACCAAAATGCTGACAGTCAATAGAATATTGAAAAAAAAGACATTTAAGGTAAGCAGTCTTTGCAATAAAGTGCTTTATATCAAAGATAGAGCATTAATAGGATTAATATAAGGCGATCATGTAACTTTTGATACATGACTGACGAGGCAAATTTTTTCTTGCAGTAGGTTGCCATTTCTTTCTGCAGTAGACCAGTTGCCATCCAAGGCTATAGAACTTGGTCTTGTCCTGTGCATGGGGAGAAGAGGATTCATACCCTTCCCAAGGGTATTAGCATGTAAGTGAAGGTAATGGATTTGACTGGAATTTGAATTTGACTCGCTGACTCCTCAATCCGAGTCGCTACCCATTACTCCACCGTGCCTCCTCATAGACCAATTGCCATCCAAGGCTATAGAGTTCAGTCTGTTCTTCTTTTCCAAGGGTATTAGCACGTAAGTGAATGTAATGGATTCAATTGGAATTTGAACTCGCCACTCCAATTCCTCAGTCCAAATCGCTATCCATTACTCCACCATGCCTCCTCCTGGACCAGTTGCCATCCAAGGCTACAGAACCTGGTCTGTCCTGCTTTTCCAAGGGTATTAGCATGTAAGTGAAGGTAATGGATTCGACTGGAATTTGAACTCGCCTCGCTGACTCCTCAGTCCGAATCGCTATCCATTACTCCACCATGCCTCCTGACAATGTTCCTAAATTGGGTAATAATTGTATCTGTGATTGTGGCAGTTATATTTTAAAGTATGCAATTGAAAGTCAGCTGAGAAAGCATGGTGATTATTGTGAGAGAGGGGATATGCTCTGGATTAACAGCCATAAAAACATGTTTAATCCCAGTGTTATCGTTTGAAGGGGACTTTATTTGGGATAACTTTTGCTGATGCATTTGAGCCAGTTGTATGGATATTCATATTATCTTCTCATGTAATTGGTTTCATTGCCAATGTTTAAGTTTTATCCGTAAAGTAACTGAATACATGTAAGATTTTGCGTTTACTATAATTTATCTTGTAAAAGCCAGTATTTGCCATAATGGCACTGCAACTGGAAGTATGAAGTAATGTAGAAGAGAATAGAATTGTTAGGAAAGGAAAGGAAGAAAGAATAAGAGAAAAATATGAAAGAGACAAAGAGAGAATAAAGAAATGAAAAGGGAGTTTAAAGAATGTTTAATAGAAAAGAGAGTATGAGGAATAGAAAGAGAATAAAGTATAGAAAGAGGGGGGAGTATGGAGAATGAGAAAGAGGAAAATGAAAAAGAGAAAGAAAGAAAGTAAGAAAAAGAAAGAAAAAGCTCTACACGAATTGAACAACAAATATATACATAGAATAAATGGAAGGCGAAGAAAAGAATAAAAAGGAAAGTGAAAGTGAAACTAAAAGAATCAAAGAAGGGAAGAAAAAATAAAAGTGAAGCAAAGTGAATTTGATAGAAATTAATTGTATTTCTTTCAACTAATTCTGTAAAATTAAGTCAGCAGGTTTTGTCACGATGTCAGTTTTAGTCATAAAAACAAGTCAACATATGCTTATAAATATAAATACTTAGAAAATACATAAAATTGTCTGTCAAGGCTGACAATTGAAGTAACAGCTACCAGGACATGTAAGGAAATGACAAGATAGTAGCTTATTTAAGTTCTTACTCATTCATACCTTTTTCCATTAATCATATCAGTGATGAGCTATTTTGGTAAGTTACCTGGTGATGGAGAAAAGAACAGGGAAAGTAGATTCATGCCTATCTTTAGAGCATTAGTTTAATGGCAAGATTTAAGGCCAAAATTCATGTAAAAATCATACTTCATACTTATTGATCTATATTTGTATGTTCAATTATATATACCTATATAGACACACATACACACAACCTAGAATGAGAAGTCCTACTAGCCTGCTTATAATTAATTTCATTTAAGAAAATAAAAAAAAAGACAAACTGGGTTAGCAAGTCAAATTACATGTACCCACTAAAATAATGTTCACAGTAATAAAAAATAATATCTGATAAAAATCCATTAAAAAAGTAATATATATATATATATATATTAGGGAGAGAGAGAGAGAGAGATAGTACATAAAAGGTTAATGGTCAGAGTTGAATCAGACCAGGAAACAGTATTATTATTTTTTTTGTTATGGCATTCATTAGTTTTAAAAAAAAATAGAGCGTTGGGAGGTCAATTGATAAAAATCACCTGAGGATACCTGTTGTGGCCTTGTTAGGGCCTGAAATAAAGGCATAAAGAGGAAATGAGTTAAACAAATATAATAACAGAAACAGTAATACAAACATATACAAACGAGAGTGTTACAGCAAGAATGTTCAGTTCGGCTGTTAGAACTGTCTGCAGGAAACTTCCTACTCAAAAAGGCAGTACCTGCTCCCATTTATAGCTGGTAGAGTCCATGCATGTAGAGGTAAATTACCATAACAATACTATAAAGTTGAAACCAAGGTAGTGGACTCAACTTACCTCCTAATTTTTAAAGAATATATATATATATATATATATATATATATATATATATATATATATATATTATGAAATGGACAAAGTCCGACAATTATTTTAAGACATTTTTATGTTTATACATTCTTTTTATAGACACAAATATTTAAGCAAATGCTCCGTTTATAAACAGAGCATTTACTTAAATATTTGTATCTATAAAAAGAATGTATACACATAAAAATGTCTTAATATATATATATATATATATATATATATATATATATATATATACATATATATATATATATATATATATATATATGTATATATACATATACAGGGTGTCCCAAAAAATTGGCATCATTTTGTAGTCTAATAACATATCCAATTCTCTCTCAAATTTTAACAAAATGTGTAAAAACAAAGTTGACCGTGCGGACTTATCTCAGTGAGAATCTAACAGGACGATGGATTGGGCATCCCATTAATAATGATAATTTGCTGTTGAAATAGCCACCATGTTCATCTAACTTGACACCTTGTGATCTTTTTTTGTGCGGCTGTTTTAAAGTACAGGTTTATATCCCCCGACTTTCTACACGTCTACAGGAACTTAAGCAGAGAATTGCAGAGGTGCTGGAGAATGTTACACAAGATATGCTACATAGTGTTTGGCAGGAGCTGGACTATTGACATGATATGTGTCATGTCACAGATGGTGTGCATACTAGGCATTTGTGAAGCTTAGTGAAATCACTTATAAAATCTACATATCTTTGAATATCTTATTCAAATTATAATAAATAAGTTTTATATTGTTCAACATGAAGCCTATTTAATTTTGTTTGTCTGGAACATAGAGTTACTCAGATATTTGTATTTTGAATTATGTCGATTTTTTTTGTACACCATACATACATATATATATATATATATATATATATATATATATATATATATATATATATATATATATATATGAATTAAAAGAAAGAGACAAAAGGAAAAACTATACTTAGCTGATGTGTTTAGTCCTTTGACAGACTTTCTTGATAAAGTCCCTCAGAAAACAAAATGCATTGGCTAAATATAGTTTTTCTGCTTGTCTCTTTTTATTCATTTTGTCTTTTCTACAGCATGAGGTATGAACAGGCTGATATATCTAACTAATATATATATAAATATATATACATATATATACATACATACATACACACACACACATATATATATGTATGTATGTATATATAAATAATACCAATTTGTAAATGGTAGGGATAATTCTAAGAATGATATTAATCAAAAGAGAGCTGAATGTAAGTTACAGAGCAATATAATAATAAATAAAGAAAACCTTAAAAATCCATATCAGTTATAATTTATTTCATGAATATTTTAATATTGATCTTTTCAGTCCAAAAGTTTATATATATATATATATATATATATATATATATATATATATATATATATATACATATAATCAAATGAGATCAAATACAGTGTAAATATGGATCAGAATCTGACAGAATGAAGGGATTAAGAACAAATAGGAAACATTTATATATATATATATATATATATATATATATATATATATATATATATATAGTGATGTTCTGTTCATATCTAATTCAGATATATCTATCTATATATATATATATATATGATTTGTGTATTAATGGTAGAATGTAGGTGATCCTCTCACCATTTTGATAAATTGAACTATTTCTCCAAATAAAATCAGCAGAAAGCGTACTACCTTAAAAAGAAACAAAACTCAATTCTTTCATCTACAAAGACAGGAAACTGCCTCCATAGATATGTCAACCCAAAGCTCTGTTTGAATATGTGGTTTTAAATGAAGTGTCAGTACGTGGCATGAGGGGTAGCTCAGAAGACATAGGGAACAGGAAGAAACCATACCAATGACAAGATGGCTAGGGAAATAAACAGGATTTGCATTTGAAGAAAAAAGAAAAGTAGTTCATGTTTGATGCAGTACATAAAAATTTCTTCTGGAATATAAACACAGTGGCATGTGCAAAAGTCTTTCTAGGGAAGTAGGTTCTTTGAGAAGAAACTTCAAACAAGCACAAAGACCAAATTTTCATAGATGCATAAATTGAAAGGATAAAGAGTTGAATATCCCTTAAGTGATTTGCAAAGTGGCATAATTAACTGTTTTCATATAGGAATTACCTGTCATTCATTGGCCAAACAGTATTACTGTCAGTTAAAATTTAAATCTTATTAAAACTGACTTACTTCAAGAGTCTTTAGACTGCTTTGTGAATCATGAATCATTTTCGAACTTGTAGTGGAAATGTTGATGATAAATGTGTGTTTTTACACCAATCATTTATCATTAACATTTCCACTACAAGTTTGAAAATGATTCATGTCTGCAGCCAGTCTAGGAGATAATAAACTTTTAAGCCTTTTTTTATGTGAGTTTATTATCTCCTAGACTGGCTGCAGACATGGCTATGGATCCCAGTATACCCTAGCAGGTGTAAAGTGTGCTTGAGCACCAAAACAAGTATGTCTATGTCCTTGCAGTAATAAATAAAATAAATTTAAAACTCTATAAACACATAAAATACTATTTCTTTGAAAATGGCTTACCAAGAAAGACTGATAAATTATATATATATATATATATATATATATATATATATATATATAATAATAATAAAAGTCAACACTGAAGTCAACACTCAGAGGCAACAGGCTGTTTCATGCTATATGCAATTGTCAGGCCCTGACTATTGCATGTAGTTGAGATGCCAGGTCGGGATCAATTAAATTACAGACCCTTCTTTGAATTTTGTCAAGAATCTTGAGATAAGTAGTAAGAGCAGCAGACCACATTTGGTAGCAGTATTCAATGCACGGACAAATGGTAGATTTACAAATGTGCAAGAAAGATTCTGATGAGAAGAATTGTATATATATATATATATATATATATATATAAAATTATACTAACAAACAATCACTTGAAAATGGATAAAGAAGTAGGCAAAAATATCAATAATCATTACAGACAGTTTATTTCTACATGCTCTTATTATCCATCAAAAAAATATATGTAAGGACATTAGAAAAACTGAATTAAAAACTTGTCCATTATATTCATGAAACATATATAACAGAAGGATTGCTACCCAAATATACAATATTTATATATATAATAGATAGGTGTTTCAGTGATATAAAAATTTGGTTGAAGGTAAAGGTTTATTGAAAATGCAATATCTACTTAACGAAGGTTAAAGAATGCACTGATGAAAATGTAGTGTTCAGAAGCAAAAAAAACCCCAAAAAACACCGAAGTCATGATGAGGATAGAAAATCAGATTAATTCATGATATAATGACAATGTTTCATCTCAAAATGTCAGACTGTAGCAAATGTTCTATATATGATGGATAATGCAGTATAAAGAACAAAGTTTGGTTCATAATAGCTGGTAAAAGATGTTTGTTGAGCAGAAAAGTTACAGAACAAAATGTTTATGAATAGAGAATGTCAAGAAATCTAAGATATGTTGGAACCTTTTCTCTTATGTATCAGGAACAAATGAAGACAGAGCAAAAAAAAGATGTGGAGAAAAATACCAAGAAACTAATTTATTTGTATCTACATCTAACTCTTTGGGTCATTGTTCTAACATTCTTTTATTCATTTTTTCTTTCTTTCTTCTCTTTTTCTTTCTTTCAAAGAGTAGAAGGTACAGAAACTTGGTTTCAAATATTAAGAACCCAAGAAATAACATTGAAAGAAAGGAAGAAAAAAGAAACAGATGAAATAAAAAAAAAGAAAGAAATCAGAGGAAAAAGAATTTTCATTCACTTTCTTTCTTTATTTTCCTTTTTCTTCTGTTTCTGTCTTTCTTTCTATCAAAGAGTGGAGGGAGCAGAAACATGGTTTCCAATATTAAGAATCGGAAAAATAAGAAAGAAAGAAAAAATAAATGGATGAGATGAAAGAAAAAGAAAGAAAGCAGATGAAAAAGAATTTTCATTCACTTTCTTTCTTTATTTTCCTTTTTCTTCTGTTTCTGTCTTTCTTTCTATCAAAGAGTGAAGGGAGCAGAAACATGGTTTCCAATATTAAGAATCGGAAAATAAGAAAGAAAGAAAAAATAAATGGATGAGATGAAAGAAAAAGAAAGAAAGCAGATGAAAAAGAATTTTCATCCACTTTCTTTATTTTTAAGTTATCTTTTTGATTCTTAATATTGGAAACCAGATTTCTGTTCCCTCTGTTCTTTGTTCCATCACTGACAGAAAGAAATATGTATTTCAGAGGAATGGAAAATCTAGGGCATTTTCATGAGAAGTGAATACAAGCAAAACAGCTTGGAGCTATGCTTGTTTTTTTAGTTTTTGATTTTTTTAAGAGTTCCATACATATTCGTGGGGCTTTTTTTTTTACATACATATTTCCAATTTATTACACATGAGAATAGATATGTAAGCTGAGGGAGAAATGAAGACATTGACATAAAAGAAAATGCAAATTTTTTCTTCACAGATACCTACATAAAGAATGTCTGAGAGCAAATATCACAGGCTTGTAAGTTTTAGTCTTGCCAAGAATTCACCTGTCATCAGTTCCAAAATTTCATAGAATTTAATAAAAAGTATTAATGAGAAAAGATGATTTTATTTAATTAAGGAACTTCATATGAATATGATTGCTTATTTTTCTGTTAATTTATTACACAAACACACACATATATTTAATCATTTTACCCCAAGCAAGGTGATAAAGCCACTAAGATCCAAGAGGTTACTGACAGTGAAGGAAGGTAAGCTTTTAAGGTGGAAGAGACCAAGAATAATAGTCACTGCCAATTACCTAAGGCAGTACAAGCTGGCCAGAATGTGACAAAGACTACATCATTGTGTGGCCCTAGTGTTGTCCGCTGGAAGTGCTTGCATGGATACCTATCCATGCTTTGTGTTCTTTAGCCTTTATCAGGTGCTTGTTTATCCAGGTAACCTAAAGTGAATTTCAAACTCTATTCAAAATTTTAATCTATAGGGTTTATATATAAATATATATATATATATATATATATATATATATATATATATATATATATATATATGATAAAATAAAGAGCAAATACAAAGTGTATATTAATCTAACATGTTTCCCTTTTATTAAAGCTTCATCAAAGATTGAGGGAAAACACAAAAAGACAGAAACTTTGGCATTTTCAATTCTGTTTGGGTCAGTCCTCATTGGTCAGACATGTGTCACATGCATTAAAACCATAGATAATTCTATATGTATGTAAGTTTGTGAAGATTCTTGTATGTCTAAGTGGATAGCAATGTGTCTTTGTAATTGTGTGTGTGTGCCTGTCTAGTGAGAGTTCTGATGTCTTCATCTTTTGTGTGGTCAAATCAGTGCAATGGGGTGGCACATCATTCTAATTTATGGCTGATCTTTTTAAGCATGTATTCTTTAGATTAGATATAAGTTAGATTCTTTAAAAATGGATTCAAAAAAGGTTGGCAATGTAATGTTTTACACATATATTTATAGTTGGTAGTAATTTTATTATTAAGTTTTCAGTGTATTTTCTCCTTAAAGAATTATATTCTTTTTTTAACTAGGATGGCATTAGTGAAATCAAAATTATGTCCAGCATCATTTTGATGCAAAATGACAGCATTAGAACATTTGTCCAAATGCAAGTCTCTCTTGTGTTCATAAATGTGGGCTTTTACATCACATGATGTCTCCCCCATATAAACATCTTTGCATTGTGAACAATTTAGTTGATAAATCCCAGAATTTGAATTGGTGTTGGGCTTATTTTTCTTTCGAAGTGTATCCAATTGTCTTGGAAGTGGTGGTAATGATCCTAGAATTAAGGATGACTAATTTATAAGTTTCGTAGAAAGAGTGTTGTAGGGCAGGATTATGGATTTTGTGTAATTTTTGTGAGAAATGTCATTGGTGGTGTCTGTTTTTTGGCTTTGTTGATTTTGTAAGCTTATTTTTCAGAGTTGAGGATAAAATTATGTGGGTAGAGGAGAATTTTGAGAGTTTTCTTAATATATTTCTCTTCTTCATTTAGGTATTCTAAGTTATATATCCTAAAGGTACTGAGGTAAAATCCTTTTGTGCATTGTTGATTTTGTCAACTGCACAGTATAGTAGCGTAAGTTGAGCACTGTCTGTGAGAAAAAGAGCACCATGATGCAATTCACTGCACTAGAAATTTGGAAATGGCATGCTGTACTGTTTGGCATTTGTGTCAGAACCTCCAATATGAACATTTCAGAGTGTGTGTCAATGGTGATTATGAATGTAAGGCAGCTTTTAAAACTCACTCTGATTGTTTTGATAAGAAAAGAACTCCCAAATTTGTTGGTGAAGGCCTCAGACTGAACATGGAAGCTTAGCTGCTAGAAGACCCTATGTCTGGCAATAGGACTCTGCACCATGCCACACAAGCAGGAGAACCCAGTCATGGCTGTTAGACAATTTCTGCAACCATATTATCCCTTATATCTGGCCACCTAACTCCCTGCAACCATCTTGATTATTATGCGTGGGTCAGAGTTAAGCAAGAGACCAACAAAACTCCTTGTAACTCCAAAGATTAACTGAAGGCAAGGATTATGGCACCATTCACCAATTTAAACATGACCATTCAGAAGAGTTGTAGAAGATTCTGAAGTCGTCTGGGGTCCGTGGTTGAAGCCAATGGTGATTTTATCAAATAACTTTACTCTTTAGTATTTCAAGATATTTTTGTGTAATTTTGGCAAATATATCTGTTAAAATGAGTTTTATTTTCATTTTTGTGTAATTTATACGACAATTTATCCATCGCATTCTGCACACACACACACACACACACACACACACACACACACACACACACACACACACATATATAGGTACAATTTTATATATATATATATCCAGATATGACTGCAATTGTGTAGCAATTCTTACATGTTTTTGTTGTAGTATCCTTATATATATATATATATATATATATATATATATATATATATATATATATATAATCCTCCAAATTTCATTGCAAAGATGGGCATGATAATAGTATATATAAAACTGTCCTTTGTCTTGTAATGCACTGTCAACTCAATACAAAGGTTAAGTAGGTACTGAGTCAGCTTCACTTACCCAGATGTGATGAAAGCCTGAGCGTCTCATGAGACAGCTGACAAAACCTGATATTACCCACAACAGTGAAAGTGTATTCCTAACATTAAAACAACATCATACAATGGGCAACATTGTAGTATAATCAATATGATGCAATATGTAGGAATAAACAATTCTAAATTGATTGATCACCTTTCACCTGACAATCAATACTAAATCAATATGTTCTTTTTCTTATGTACCATTATCTTTCAGTAAGTAGTATCAACTCTACTGTCTTTATCTTCTACCAAGTTCAAACTACTTAGTTTTTCAATTGTTTGTTTTATAATAATAAGGTTAGTACCTTTTCATATACTGAATGCAGCTGTGAGAAAAAAGAGGCACTGGTCCAAACACAGATGGAAACGTCTAGTTGATTAGAAAGCAATGAAAATTGAGAATATGTATATATATCTGTATAATGATAAAAATGAAGTTTTGAACACAGAGGTTTTGTAACAACCAATCAGAAGTGAGGATCATTATTAATGTTTTTTTTTTAAATAGACTATTGTATTCTGCTTCAAAATATAAAGGTGTTCAGAAAGTAATTATGATTTTTTTAATCATTTCACCCCAAGCAAGGCAATAAAGCCTCTAATACACAAGGAGTTTCTGAGTGTGAAAGAATATGAGAAAAAAAAAATTATTCAGGAGAGTGAACAATAAAAGAAAAGAAATTAAGAAGAGAGAAGATAATGAATAAAATTGCATTTAAATTTTTGAAGAACAAAGTTGATTGGAAAGCAAGAATCTGGAAGAGTTCCACAAACAAGATGCGTGAGAAAAGAAACTGTTATCATAGAACTTATGGTTACATCTACCTGTTTCAACTCTAAAATGATAGTACCTTCCTCCCAATCTAGCACTGTGCTTAAATTCATAAAGTCTGGGTACAGGGAAAGCTCATTAAAACAATTACCATAAAAATATTTATAGAATTGTTAGAGCATTAGTGTAACAAGCCATAGAACTTTGACTTGAATCTCAGCATGGTTGGTTAGCCAAGGAGATGACTTCTTGATAATATTGTTCTGAGGAAATGATGGCAGCATACAGCACCATTGATAAAAGCCTGAACATCATACCACAATTGGGTAGGCAAAACTGCTTAGAAGTCATTGATGGTTGTGCTAGTATATAGTCACAAGTACTCAATTAATGAACAGATAAAAAATGTTCTTTTGTCTTGTTTGGCAATCTATCAAGTGATGGTGTCTTCATAGAAGCATCTATTCCCCAGCAGCCAGGCCCCACTTGTGGGGACTGATTATCTACAGGTTATCAATTCTTTTATTTTTGGGATATTAAAATATTATTTTTTTGCAAGTGAATATTGCAGTAACAATTTTTTGGAAATAACAATAATTTTTCCAGGTGTAAGTCCTACTATTTAATCCATAGCTGAGGGAAAAGAGATGGATTCATACCTTTCTCAAGAGTATTTGCACATAAGTGAATGCAATGAACTCAACTGGACTCCAGATTCAAATGGGCCAGATTTGTCTATGTCCCAGGCTAAGACATATTCCATGAATGCAAATATGGGGCGCCCAGCCTAAAGACAGCAACCTTTTGGTTTAGCTGCTGTAAAATACTGAATTTAACTGCTTTCATCATTGTATGGAGTGATGTCACTAAGCAGCCTGTCATGTGACTCATGTGATTTATATCCACCAAAGGGAGATAATCACCTTCTGTATCTTGTCATGAGTTTGCAATCTACTGCAGGTAGAAATAGTACAAGATTTTGCTCTGCTACAAAGGTTTGCTTCTGGGCCCTGGCTACCTTGGAACTGATGTCAAGGTTCAAGTCTTTGAGGAAAAGTCTTCAAGTAGTTCTTGAAGTATTTCTCCTGCCCACTGTCCTTTTGCCAATGCAGAATTCTACATACAAGTAAACCATCACTAAAAACAATACAAATGAGAAATTTCCATACAAATATTTTATTCATTCTCTGTAGAATGGATTTAAAAAAAAAAATATTCCAGATCTCTATTGAGTGTAAAGATTTGATGAGATTTGCTGTCACATGATCTCCAGTGACAATCATGAGATGACATAAGTATGAAGTTGTAAGAAAATATTATTAAAAAGATTATAATTATCAGAGATGTGGAGAAGAATTATCATCATCATCATCTTGTGGCCTCAGCCGAGTTTGAACTCACTACACCTCTCCAGCATTCCCTATCTGTCATAGCACCTAAAAGATCTTCCTTAGGGATCAATGTGTCTCGTTTTATCCTATCTGGAAAGGTTAACTTGCATGATCGATTGTCAGATGATGGGTGCCTCCAGAGTACAAGTTCATCTGTGGCACGTGCACAATGCCCGTCGAACTGGACACGTTTCTTACAAACTAAAGTTGATACTCTCGGCAAGTCACCATATATCATTTCTAGAGTTGGGTGGTTTTGCCATGAGAGATTAAGCACTCTTCTTAAAAGACATGTATAACATCCATCTAAACGGCACTGTTGTTTTGCTGAGAGAGTCCAAGTTTCAGAGCCATAGAGTAAGATTGGCTCAATAAGTACGCGGAAAAGTTGGATTTTGAATTGACGAGCAAGATTGGATTTCCAGATCTTATCCATTTTGTTACAAGCAGTCCATGCTATGCGTTTTCTAATGTTGAAGTCTTTCTCAGAGTTCTTGATGTGTGATCCTAGATACTTGTAGTCTTCGACACATTTGAGGATGTTATCTGAGAGTGTTTTGATCTCGTGAGAAGAATTATAAATGTGTTAAAGAAGTTCTGTAATTAAATTACTTCTTCCAATAGAAAAAAAAAGCTCTTGCCTGCAGTAGTGCTTAGCATGCTTGTTTTAAAGGTAATTAACAAATAAGCTGCTCAGTGAGAATGCTCTTGTACCAGACTTGAATTTGTTTGAGTAATGATGAAGATTACTTGTTAAGGATGTACAGGTAAAGGAATCAGAAACATCGGTCATATTAAAATTAATATGTAAATAATAATGAGAAGGAGTAAAAAGAAGATAGACAGGAACAAGGTTGTAATAATAAGAAGGGATAAAGGAAAAAGAAAGAAATACTGTTGTAATAATAAGAAGGGATAAAAGAACAATAAAGAAAGAAATGGGTTGTAATAATGAAGATAAATAAAAGAAGAAAGAAAGAGAGAAAGAAATATGGTTGTAATAATGAGAAGGAATAAAAGAAGAAAAAGAAATATTGTTGTGATAAGAAGGGGTAAAAAAGAAAAAAAAAACATGGTTGTAATAATGAGAATGAGTAAAAAAAGAAAGATATGTTGTTATCATAAGAAGAGGTAAAAAATAAGAAAGAAAGAAATATGGTTGTAATAATGAGAAGGAGTAAAGGAAAAAGAAAGAAGAAATATTGTAATAATGAGAAGTGGTGAAAGAAAGAAAGAAAGAAAGAAAGAAAGAAAGAAAGAAATAAAGAAAGAAAGAAAGATGGTTGTAATAATGAGAAGGAGTAAAGGAAAAAGAAAGAAGAAATATTGTAATAATGAGAAGGAGTAAAGGAAAAAGAAAGAAGAAATATTGTAATAATGAGAAGTGGTGAAAGAAAGAAAGAAAGAAAGAAATAAAGAAAGAAAGAAAGATGGTTGTAATAATGAGAAGGAGTAAAGGAAAAAGAAAGAAGAAATATTGTAATAATGAGAAGTGGTGAAAGAAAGAAAGAAAGAAAGAAAGAAAGAAAGAAAGAAAGAAAGAAAGAAAGATGGTTGTAATAATGAGAAGGAGTAAAGGAAAAAGAAAGAAGAAATATTGTAATAATGAGAAGGAGTAAAGGAAAAAGAAAGAAGAAATATTGTAATAATGAGAAGTGGTGAAAGAAAGAAAGAAAGAAAGAAAGAAATAAAGAAAGAAAGAAAGAAAGATGGTTGTAATAATGAGAAGGAGTAAAGGAAAAAGAAAGAAGAAATATTGTAATAATGAGAAGGAGTAAAGGAAAAAGAAAGAAGAAATATTGTAATAATGAGAAGTGGTGAAAGAAAGAAAGAAAGAAAGAAAGAAATAAAGAAAGAAAGAAATATGGTTGTAATAATGAGAAGGAGTAAAGGAAAAAGAAAGAAGAAATATTGTAATAATGAGAAGGAGTAAAGGAAAAAGAAAGAAGAAATATTGTAATAATGAGAAGTGGTGAAAGAAAGAAAGAAAGAAAGAAAGAAAGAAAGAAAGAAAAAAAGAAAGAAAGAAAGATGGTTGTAATAATGAGAAGGAGTAAAGGAAAAAGAAAGAAGAAATATTGTAATAATGAGAAGTGGTGAAAGAAAGAAAGAAAGAAAGAAAGAAAGAAAGATGGTTGTAATAATGAGAAGGAGTAAAGGAAAAAGAAAGAAGAAATATTGTAATAATGAGAAGGAGTAAAGGAAAAAGAAAGAAGAAATATTGTAATAATGAGAAGTGGTGAAAGAAAGAAAGAAAGAAAGAAAGAAAGAAAGAAAGAAAGAAAGATGGTTGTAATAATGAGAAGGAGTAAAGGAAAAAGAAAGAAGAAATATTGTAATAATGAGAAGTGGTGAAAGAAAGAAAGAAAGAAAGAAAGAAAGAAAGAAAGAAAGAAAGAAAGAAAGAAAGATGGTTGTAATAATGAGAAGGAGTAAAGGTAAAAGAAAGAAGAAATATTGTAATAATGAGAAGTGGTGAAAGAAAGAAAGAAAGAAAGAAAGAAAGAAAGAAAGAAAGAAAGAAAGAAAGAAAGAAAGATGGTTGTAATAATGAGAAGGAGTAAAGGAAAAAGAAAGAAGAAATATTGTAATAATGAGAAGTGGTGAAAGAAAGAAAGAAAGAAAGAAAGAAAGAAAGACAGAAAGAAAAATAGTTGTAATGATGAGAAGGACTAAAAGAAAAAGAACAAAATATGATTGTAATAATGAGGAGTAAAAGAAAAAGTAAAAAAGAAATATTGTTGTAATAATGAGAAGGAATAAAAAAGAAGAAAGAAAGAAATGGGGTTGTAATAATGGGAAGGAGTAAAAGAAGAAAGACATGATATTCACATTGAAGGAAATAATGACTCAAATAATGAATGATGATAAATATAAGAAATGAAATCTTTTCCTTGGTCTTAAATATTTTTTTAAAATAAAGGTAACAAAATGACAGACATAACATAATCTTTCCTCAAAAAAACAAAACAATGCACAGTAAATTTTTATGACAATCTTTTTTCCCTCCTCCATTTTCTTTCAAAATAAAAATAAAACGAGAAAGATGCATCAGAAGAAAGGAAAAAAAAAACATGTTGTTATCTGAATGCCATCGTTGTCAAGAACATTTTGTCTTCAGTTGAATTCAGCTTCTAGACAGTTCTTTGAAGGTGACATGTCACAGTTCAGTGGCAGAATGATGCTAACCATGATTGACAAAAAGAGATTCTCTGTCTTAAGACAAGTGACATGGGTAGCCTTGGTGCCTACGAGGAGGAAAATGGGCTCCTTTAGAGCCAATAGTTCCTCTTCGATAAGCTTGACAAAAAGCAACAGCAACTACAACAACAAAAGAATGATTGGAAAGTTGCATAGAATAAAGAGTGTTGCTCAGATGGTAAAGATGTCTTTTTTGTTTTTATCCAATAATAGGATTATTAGTGACTGCATGTTTTTACACAAAGGTGTATTTTACAAGTAGAATATTGTTCTTGGTATAGGGTTTTCTGTTAGTCAAATTTGAGTAACTGTGCATTAAAGTACTCTATTTTAGCAACCAATGTATGACATGGAGTTAGAATATTAGTATTCCACTCATGAGACTCAGGTTCAAATCTTACCATAGTCAATTTGTCAGGGGGTGACTTCATGATAATATTGTCCTGGGGAGATGATTTCAGTGTGCAGTACTGTTAGGAAATGGCTGAAAATCCTACCTGTGGTAGGATTTTCAGCCACAGGTATGTTTGAAAACTGGCTGGATGAAACTGTTTGAAAGCCATTGATGGTTGTGATAACATAAAGTCACAAGTCATTGTATTGAGGGTTTGAGTTTACTGGCATTGTTCAAAGTGTTAATCAAACCTAGTTATGAACCCTCTCCCAGAAACTTAAACTAAAGTCTGCTCATTATAATTGTAGTGTAAATCATAGGTTGACTCTGTGGGAGTTGAGCAAGAATGCAAATCCTGAACAAGTCTCTGTAACAGGGATTAGGTAACTACCTTAACAGACAGACATACATAAATATGAGTAATTGGATATATTGATAATACAACCTAGTATATATTATGCACTATGATTTTAAAGCTAAAATTCATGAAAAATAAAAAATAAAAGAAAAAGAAAAATTTTTCAAAAATTTCGGTTGAAGAGACAAAAACTTTCTAATCACAAAGAAAAAACCAGGCAGACAGGTAGATTCAAGAACTAAAATAAAATTTATTGCTTGTTATTGAAATTATTGAATTTTGAAAATTTCTGACTATAAACTTTGTTTTTAGAAAATTTTGTTGCCATGATAATGTGACAGATTCTTTTTTCAAATATTTATCCTTCTGCTTAATATGCAGTTACTTATCTAGAAGCTAAATTTGTTGTTAAAGAGTCCATTTATCCATGCATTCAATATTGCTGCCATAGCTGAGCTGATGCACCTGCTAGATAGCTTGAGATTTTCAACAAAATCCAAAAAAGGATTTGTAGCATTATTAGTTCTGACCTGGCATCTCAACTTCAGTTGCTTTTCCACCAACATAACATAGTTTCCTTCTGCTTTTTTTTTTATAAATATTTTCACGGCAATTGTTCTAATGGGTTATTTTTGGTACTTTGACCATATAAATTTAAGCATAGTATAACACTTAACACCAGGAAGAGGCATTTGAAGTTTCAAGGTAAGAAATGAGGAAGGAGAGCTTGAAAAATCTGATACTCACAGGACAGATAGGGGCAGAGGTACAGAGGAAAACAACATATAACGTACTTAGCGAGCTTTGAGTAAATGGATGGCGAAACAGGGATTTGGAGAAATAACAGAAAGACAAAGTTTATTAAGAGATACAAGGGATATGAAGCTGTGGAAAGCCATGATCGCCTACGTCCTCAATAGACACAGCAGCAGAAGAAGAAGAATTAAGATTGGCAAATATGTCTCCCTTATTTTACTGTTGAACTAGCTAAATGTAACTGCATGATTTATTCTAATAGTTTTTTTTCTTGCACTTCTCATCTGTGAAACTTTTTTTTTAAGCATTTCACCCCAAGCAAGGTGGGAGTGCCACTAGTATGCAAGGGGCTACAGAGAATGAAAGTAAGGGAAAAGACTGGTTATAGTGGGGATGAGGAAAGGATAAAAAGAAAAAATGAGGAGGATAAAAAGAAGAACAGAGATCAAGGCATCAGAAGATGTCGATTGACATTACATTTAATGTTTTGAAGATTATAGTTATCAGGGAAGCAAGTAAGAGGAAGGGAGTTCCACTGTTGGGAAGTACAATAGAAGATGCTGTTGAAGTAGAAGAAGTGGTTATATTTAACTGTTTCAACAGTAAAAGGTTGGGAACGTGATGCCAACCTAGTAGCATGCTTAAATTCATGCAGTTGGAACACTAGTGAAAATAGCTTGTCAGAGCAGATGCCATGAAAATATTTATAGAAAAGACAGAGGGAAGCCACATTACGTCGGTAAGAAAGTGACTGGAGTTTAGACCCCAAGTCAGAACCGGTCACATTTCATCTCCGTCTTTGGATTTTGTTGAGAACCTTGAGATGAAGAGTGGGGGCACCAGATCACCTATGGCAACAGTATTCCATGCACGGACAAATGGTACATTTGTTGATGTGAAGGATGAACTCAGATGAGAAAAAACTTCTGGCATGACACAGAGAACCAACTTTCCTTGCGATAGATGCAGCTATGTATTCAATGCAGTTGTTCCACCTCAGATCAGTGGAAAACATGAGACCAAGAAAGCATGGTGAGGTGCTCTGATAGAATTGAGCATCAACCATGCTGATAGGAGACAGGGGAGTTTCTCTATAGTGTGTAAATGACAGCAGTTTTGTCTTGGATGTATTAAAATTGTCTTCCTGTTTCTTTCTCCTTGCCATCTACGATCTTCAAAAATTTAAATGCAACATCAGTCACATCTGTCTTCTTGTTCTTTTATTTTATTTTTTTCTCACTAATGTCTTCTCATTCTCTTTTCCACTAAGTAACCCTTGGTGTCTTATTGCTTTGTTTGTTTTCTTAAAAAATAAATATTACTCTATACAACGTTTGTGCACCATTTAAGGTAGAGGGCTAAAGTTGAAATGGCAATGATGAGTGAAGTTTTTTGAAATTAGTGGATGGAAGGTGGGTAGAAAATGTTATTCCTCACTTTAGTTCCTTCTGTTATCTCTTTAGCCCTCCATAATTTCCAGAATAAAATACAAGTAATATTTAGCCACCCCCCACGAGGATTACATATGGCACAAGGCCGGGTTTAACGTGGGATTTCCGAGCCCGTAGGCTCGGCCAAAAATATTTCCTCTTTGAACCCACATAAACAGGTTATGGGGCAGTCAAGGCCAAGTTGAATAAATACAAGTAAAGCTAGTCTCCACTTTACACCTTTATATAGGTATTAGAATCAAAGGGGAGTTAATTAAATCATTAAAAGGAAGTGAGATAAGAAGGATAGATAATGATGGACTCAATGACTTGTGATCAAAATTAAAATATTCAGAAAACCACCAATGTAGTTCATTCCACAAAGTGGAAAAAAGCTTTGAAAGAAAGAAGAGTAAAATAGAATGGAAGTTGAAAGAAAAATGTTTATGAAATAAAATGAAAGAAAGATAAAATCTAGGAAAATTATCTAATCAAAAGAATTTCTTTGAAACAATATTGCAAATACTTCAGAATAGTTAAGTTGCAGTAGAAACATGAGAATTATTTCTGCTACTGTTTGTTTTACAGCACTCTGGTTATTGTTAGTGTTGTTCTCCTGAGTGTTTGGAAGGAACATGTCTTAAGGAAACTATTTTTCCAGACGATCCTGTTTTTAATTAACCAAAAAATGCACACATTTCCCAAACAGATTTCTGGCGGCCATTTTGGTTCAGTGTTTATGAACAAACATCGATGAAGGAAGACAACAGCAAACAGAATAGATATATATATATGTGTGTGTGTGTGTAAAAATACATATATTAGCTATATATACAAATTTTAGTGAACACTTCATCCATTTCATATCTCTTTTATATTTCAGCATTTCTTCAATTTTTGCTTTTCATTTTTTCTTTCTAGTCAATTTTTTTGTCTTCTTTACATTTTTATTCTTCTCTATTCCTTGCTTTACCTTGTCATTTTCTCCTTTGCAAGATTTATAATTTTCTTTCTTTTTAAAATTTTTTTTCCTCCTTTTTATATTTTAACTTTTCTTTTCTTCCATTTTTTAATAAATATTTATTTTCTCCTTCAGTTTTTTCCTTCAAGACACAGAAAAACACACATACGTATCTGCATACTAAGTAATAAAAACAATTATAGAAAAAGAACAGAAAAGACCAAACAATGAGCCATCTGGTGAAGAAAAGAAAAATTCCCATCTTCCCAAAGATTTTTGGTAACCAGTTCCCTAATGGTTGACAGAGAATATGTGCAAAAACAATACAATTTCTGCATTTTTGCAAACAAAAAATTCACTTACGAAAGACAATAGGAGACATGTTGAAAGAACAACAAAAGAAAATGAGAGAAATGATAAAAACAAATAAAAAATATTCTTCCGTAAAAAGATGTTTATTTAAAATGGCAGTTTAAATAAACAAATATTATATATAAAAAGAATTTAAAAAGGAACTAAAATTCTGCATTAAATTTGAGAATCATTGATTTTAAACATTTTAGACTCAACTTTGCTTGAAATATGCTGTTGTGAATGTTTATACATACATACATACATATATATATATATATATATATATATATATATATATATATATATATATATAAATAAATACAGAATTAATAATTTGTTTACAATATATTATAGCTACATGGAACAAAATCATTATATTTTGGTTGAAATATAGTGACTGGAATATTTGGGTAAATTTATATATTTTCAAACTATTATGACCTCTAATAAAAATACTGACATGATACTGAGTTCATCATGTTTTCTTCTCAATATGTCAATATACCTTATTCCTGAAGACAACAACATTTCTGATAAATAAAAATTGCTATGAATCAAAAGAAATTTAAAGCCCCAAAAAGAAGTGAGATATTGCAAAGTCATTGAATGATAGGAACACAATGTTTGAAATTGTGATTTAATCAAAGAACAATACAAAAATAAATTGAAAACTCTAGCAGAATAAGTCAGTCAGTCAGTTATGTGCCATGCGTGATACACGCTTAGGCAAGCATGTAACTTTTGATACATGACTGACGATGCAGATTTTTTCCCCGCAGTGGGTTGACATTTCTTTCTGCAGTAGACTAGTTGCCATCCAAGGCTATAGAACCCAGTCTGTTCTGCTATTTACCCATAGCTGGGAGGAGAAGAAGAAGATTCATACCTTTCCCAAGGGTATTAGCATGTAAGTGAATATAATGGATTCGACTGGAGTTCGAACTTGGATCTCCAATTCCTTAATGCTAGTCGCTATCCATTACTCTACTGTAAGAGCAAGAAAAGATCTTGTATTAAGAATGTCCCAAAAAAGTATTTGAGAAAATTAAAGGGATAATAAACTAGGAAGTATTTGAAGATGGCAATGGTAATATTAGCCGTTTACATTTTGGCTTTAATTGACTGAACAGCCAGTACTGTTTTTGGTTGAAATTTATAAAATCTTTCTCTTAAAAAAACAAAAAATTCAAGAAAATAGGTTTCTCAAGTCCAGTAGCTGTTATTGCTGTTTCTAGTATTGATGGAAATTTCCTTCTTGACCTTGTGCTTGAATTATTTACATTATATATATTCAAACTATTGTCCAAATCTTTGTTTATGTTATCATCTTTTTTAATACTTCAGCCATAGTGACCTCTGACCTTCTTCAAGTGTATATCAATCTGGGTAACCTACAGGGAATTCTGAACTGAAACATCTTGATTATGCTATTATTTTCTCTTCAAGTTACATATGATATCCATTTTAACTGTTTCTGCTGTTGGTAGTCCTCAAGTGATATGGCTTCTGTTATTTGGTACAGTTCTATGTGAATCTGTAATGCCAGTCTACAATGTGTGAAGAAGATTCACCAAGACCTTTAGGCTTCATTTGCTCAAAGTCATTTTTAATCATTGATCTTAGAAAGCAGTTGCATATAGCTGACGGTTTAGATATTTCTGAATGGGTCTGGTGACATACCTGATATGATGAGGGAGAAAAGATGCAGAATATTAATTGGCTTAAGTCATGAACCAAATGACCAAATTATGTAGACATCATGATTCAACCAAACTAAATAAAAATCACAAGGAGAAAAGCTTTAGTAGAAAAAATTTATAAATTTCAACCAAAAGTAGCACTGGCTGCTTGGTCAGTGATAGCTGAATATTTGCTTATAAGGAAATGGCTAAATATGGCCATGTCAATTAACATTACAGACAATTGAATTATAGATCTCTCCAATATTGATGGTGTCATGTTAAAGGCAGAGAATTCTTATAAGTTCTTAGTCAAGATTTTCTTTTTGAGTATGACAGGTCATAGCTAAGCAGTTTTAAGATAAAGATTACATTCACACACAATAATTCACATTCTACAAAGCTGACTATTGCCCATGTTGCAAAAAAAAAAAGATTTCAAAAGCATTAAATTAATTGAATAAACCCCAATATTTCCATATATTATTCTAATAGAAAATTTGTGATTTCCTATTAAAAGAAATGTAACACATATAGTGTGAGTTTTTGCAAGCTTTTTACAAAACAAATAGGGGTTCACACTAAACACAGGTAATATTTTTGAAGAGATTAAAAATCATAAATGTTTCAGTGACTGGTTGCACTATACATAGGTAAATTTTGGGGGGAGGGGTTAAATTCCTGCATTTATCTTGTGTGACACTATACATTATGTACTGGCAATCCTGACATAAAGGTTGTCATTGGAAAAGCAAAACCTCAGTGATGTAAACACTTGCAAAATGAAGATGAATGCAAATTTGTGATAGGAAAAGATCTATTAATTCTTCATTTATATAAGGTATTTGTTGACTTTTATACATACATAGTGGGTGAGGGAAGAAACTTAAGCCATGTAGAAAGGCTGGCCCAGGATAAAAGGAGCTACCATAGGCAGGCATGAATGAAAACAAAAGTACAGTATCTAAATCTTTGTATCAGATATTTTATGATAAGTGTTTTTTCTCACCATTTTGGGGTAGCTTTGTAGAAGAAAGAATGAAGTGCATTTATTTGCTATGAAATATGTCCAGGTTGATGCTCAGTACTGCAATATTTGACTACAATAGGCCGACTAGTATTGCTTAGAAGCTGGGGTTGCATTATACACAAACTATATGAAATGTCAGGTTTTTCACAAAAATATTAAATGTTTGTGCTATACATGAAGTTGACTTATACACAAGTATATATGATAATTGGAAATTTGAAGGTATAAGATTAGGTAAGTACAATGTGTGTAGGAGGACATGCCATTCTAGCTATACCAATATCTGCCGGGTCTGTAAAGAATTGAGAGTTTTGGTATCATTCTGACGGCACCCATCCAGTTCATCAATACTGGGTGTTTTTCAAGAATTACTGCATTTAATCGATCCAGTTGTGAACGCTACTTTATTATAGAAATAAAGAGAATTTATTTGCTATAAAATATGTCCAGGATGATGCCCAGTACTGCAATATTGGACTATGGTAAACCTACTAGTATTTTTCAGAAGTTAGGTTCACATTATACATGAGCTATATAAGAAAATCAGGTTTTTCACATAAAAATTCAGGAGTCACATTATACATGAAGTAGGCTTATACATGAGCATATATTGTATATAAGAATGGAAAATAATATAAAAGTAAAGAAAATCCTTGGGAAGCAATAAAACTTGCTGTAAGTAATATTAAAATCAAAAGTGCACAATCATCATTATCATCAACATCAACAGCAACAGCAACAACAGCAACAACAGGGTGTGATTGTAGGGTCACTGTACAGCTGATACCCTGGCCAGTTCCCTCCACATATTTAGGTTGAAAGTCAGAGAGGTATTCATTCAAATGTAGTGAGTAGACCTGGTGGAGCCCATCCCTCGACTGGCCAAACCAAAGCAGATGTCCTTCAACTTTAAAGCTTGTTTTGGTCATAGACATATGATCATTGTTTTCATTGGGGGCAACCTTCCACACTGACAAGAAAGCTCTCTAGCAAAACCAATGTCATCATTGAATTGACTGCATCCATAGCTATGGAGCCCCAATCTATCCCACTGTGTTAGATGGCCAAAGAAAGTACATCCACCTTTTGATAGACCTTGCTTTTAATCCTGCTGAGTTTTTAGCTACCCTCTTCATCAAAAAGACTGATGAGGAACTGGTTTAGACATTGATGACCCAACTTAATGGCAGATATTACTAGGTTATTTGGTACAAGTAGCACTTGTAGCATGATCCGACATAAATAACAACTGATACAAAATAAAAATGAACAGGTCTCTACTTGATGTAACTTTTATTTAAAAGCTGACTCAGAGCAGGGATGAGAAATATGGTTTGACAAACAAAGTAATTCTATTGGAGAAAAAAAAAAAATGAAAAGTAGGTTGACTAGGGACAACGATGAAGTCAAATATAAACTTATGCCTTTAGATAAACAAGCAAGAACACCAGACATAAGATTTTGTTGTAATTGCTTGTGCACAATGAACCATAGTTTTTCAAGAAACATTCTAAGCAGGAAATGTCAATGGTTTGGAAAACAGAATGGATAGAATGATGGAAAAACATAAGGAAAAGACAGTGCTCATATCTATACTTCAGTGCAAGGTGAACAGACTTATCTCAAAGACCAATTTGCTAGTGAAGTGAACTTGATTCTTACTGAGTACACCACTATGGGAACTTTGTGCCAGAATAAACTTAATGAATAACAAGAGCATTCCATTGCTAATGAGTTTCATTCTACTATGGCTGCTTTGTGCCAGGCTATGCTAAATGAATGACAAATGTATTTCATTGTTAGTAAATATGCTTCTCATTGAGTGCCCCACTATGGTAGCCTTGTGCCAGAATATGATTTACTAAGAATAAGAGCATTCCATTGCTAGTGTGTTTCATTCTATTATGTCTGCTTTGTGCCAGACTATGCTAAATGAATGACAAATGTATTTCATTGTTAGTAAATATGCTTCTCATTGAGTGCCCCACTATGGTAGCCTTGTGCCAGAATATGATTTACTAAGAATAAGAGCAGTCCATTGCTAGTAAGTTTGATTCTTAGTGAATGTTCCATTATAGCAGCCTTGTGCAAGATTATGTTTATTGAATAATAAAAACAGTCTATTTTTTAGAAAGTTTGAATTTCAATGAGTACTCCAGTATGGTAGTCATGGACTATGCTACACTAAATAAATAACTGTAGATAATATAGCTGATATAGAGTCATTGTTACAATCTAGTCTTGGGGTCTTTTGCTAGTGTAGCAAGTTCAAACCTCACTGGATGCACCATTTTTGTTGCAGACTAAATTAACCTTATTGATTCCCTTTTTATTCACAATTATAAATCTACCATGCATCCATGCATTGAATATTGCTGCCACATCTGATTTGGTACTCCTGCAATATATCTCAATATTTTTGAGAAAATTCAAAGAAGAATCTGCAATATTATCAGTCTTGACCTGTTATCTCAGCTTCAATCACTTTCCCATCACCATAATGTAGTTCCCCTGTATGTTTTCTATGAATATTTTTATGGTAATGATTCTGATGAGCTTTCCTCTTTGGTACCTTGACTTCATGAATTTAAGCATAGTACTTGATTGGTAGTTAGGTCTCATCATTTTATAGTTGAAATGGTTAGATGTAACCATAAGTTCTATTCTAATAGTTTCTTCTCTTACATTTCTTATGAGTGGAACTCTTTTCCGGCTTCTTATTTTTCTGACAAATACAATCTTCAAAAATTTCAATGCAACATCAATCACTACCTTCTGTCTTTCTGAAACCTGTTCTTTTATTGTCCTTTCTCCTCACTAAAGTATTCTCATACTCTTTAACTCCCAGTAAGCACTTGTGTCTTAGTGGGATTATCGCCATCTTCTGTCTTCTTGAAAACTGTTCTTTTATTGTCCTTTCTCCTCAGTAAAATCTTCTCATTTGCTTTCACTCTCAGTAACCCCTTGCATCTTAGTGGCTTTATTATGTTGCTTGGGATTAAATGAATAAAAAAAAAATGTGTGGAATATGCATTGTGTTCATCTTCTAAGTAAAATGGAATGCTTACAAAATATGCAATTACTGTGCAGCCTACCCCATTGGATCCAGTTCAAAGGTTGCACTAAAGAAATAAGTAGTCGGCAAAACAGGAATGGCTGATAACTGTTTGGCGATAGCAAGAGGTTTAAAGGTGAACAAATGACCAACATACAACTGACCACTGTCTTTGGCATTCATTCATATTTGAGGCAGTTTGAGATTGGACCACAACCAAGGATGAGGGAGGAGTGATTGATTTTCTCTTTCTCTATTCTTTATTTTTCTCTTTTTCATTCTCACTATTCCTCTCTGTTTCAGTTTATATTTCCCTTACTCTTCTCATCTCTCCATGTTTTTTGTCTCCATATATGTCTTTCTCTCTCGCTGACCTCTCTATTCTTTTTTGTTGCTGTATAAGTATTTCTAAAGTTTATATATACGCATATACATATATTGTTTTTGCTTTTAATTAGAGTAGCATTTTTTAAATCAAAATCATGGTCAGTCTCATTATGGTGAGCAACTAATACATTTAGTGTGTTGTTCTGTAAAACTCCCTTTGTATTCATTAGTCCAATTAAAAGATACTAATGTTTAGAAAGTGCTTTAATTGCGAGATCATTCATGGTAAATTTGTGCCCAGGTTCTTGCATTTCAACATTCTTGCATCTCAGTGGCATTATCCCAATGTAGGATATTTAATAACAAAAGTGATGGAAACATAAACAAAACAAGATACTGTGCTTGAGTTTTTTTTTAATTTCATTTTTCTTGTGTTCTTATAATTTTCTTCTTTTCTGGACATGAATTATGTAGATATTGTCCGAATGTTTCGTATGTCTGAGCACTTTTGGCTATACTTTTAGTCATTATCAACTAAAAATGAAATCCTCCTTGATAATGTCTGAAATTATAGCTGACAACGCTCGGATATACAGAACATACAGACAATTTCTACATAATTCATGTCCAGAAAAGAAGAAAATTATAAGAACACAAGAAAAATTAAATAAAAGCTTAACCGCAGTACCTTGTCAGTCATTGTTAATGAAGCATGTATAAAAGAGGGATTGCTACCCAAATACGCAATATACTAGAGAATATATTCAATATATATATATATATATATATATATATATACCTGAGAGAGAGAGAGAGAGAGAGAGAGAAAGATATACAACATATACTGTGTCTATTGCATTGGTGTAATAATAGCTAGAAGATTGGCAATTGAAAGCCATAAATCTTCAGAGTTAGAAAGAGTTCGATTAAGTGTTAGTAATCTAAAAGATAGGCATGCATCTGAGAACCTGATAAATATTTATGAACTCTTATTTCTATAATCAAACACAGAATAACAATTAAGGCAAGACAAAGACATGAAATTTCTCATCTAACATTTTCTCACTCAGCCGTCAATTTTGTCTTCAGTTCGGTGTTCATTTATATTTATGGATTTCTTTGTCAATATTTATAGATGAAAATATTCAAATCATAATTTATGAAACTATTTAAGATTCTTCAGCCATTTCTTGTTCCAAGTTCCAATAAGCAATTAGGAAAAACCTCGAAGAATCACTGACAAGTAATAAAGGTTTTAGAGAACAAAGAAAAAGGTTAAAAAAAAAAAGGCTGGAAAAAGCCAATAAATTTTACTTACTGTAACAAGTTTACGGCATCTTTGTTTTACGCTTTTTTTTCGGGCATTACAAATTTTACTGTGGAATTTATTTTTCAATTCTGTCATTTAATTTAGACGAAAGCAATTAATCATTAATTGTAAAAATGACTGAATGTTGCCAATTTCCTTTTGGAAAAGGTGACGACCCCGTGATGGGGTTTCTCTGTGCATTTTCTATAAATATTTTCATAGGAATTGTTCTAATGAGTTTTTCTCTTTGATAACTTGCCTGCATGAATTTCAATGTAGTACTAGACTGGCAATTAGGTTTCATTGTTCTACTGTTAAAATAGATGTAACCATAAGTTTTATTCTAATAGTTTCTTTCCTTGCACTTCTCACTTGAATATCTTCCAATCTTTTCTGCGTTCTTGTCATTTATGATCTTTACAAGTTTAAATGCAATATCGGGTGCTATTTTTTTTCTTCCTGAAACTTGTTCTTTTATTGTTTTTTTCCTCACTAATACTTTCTCATCTTCTTTCCCTCTCAGTAACCCCCTTGCATCTCAGTGGCATTATCACTTTGCTTGGGGTGAAAAGATTAACAAAAAAAGAAAACAAATACAAAAAATAAAATACTTCCTTAACTTGATGGAGCCCTCAGAATTGTGTGCTCACTTTTGTTTTGATAACCACTTTTCAGCTGGTGGGTTCTTTGACCTTCCTCAAGTAATTTTTTAAAACTTTTTCTCCACAACTGCACTTTTTCTCTGGTTCAGAGATTAAGATAAATTTGGCACTGCAAACTTTTATTAATGGTGAGGTTTTACAATAGGCACAGTGACCATAAAATCATCTTTCAAATTCTTTTTTTTAGATTGCTATGCATGAACCGTGAGCAATGACAAGGTTTTAGAGAAAAAGAAAACTTATACTTAGCATGAGGAAAAGGCAGCTGAAATTTCTGGGATGTAATAAGGAAGGAGGGCTTGGAAAATCTGATACCCACAGGACAGATAGAGAGAGAGAGAGAGAGGAAAACAGCACATAACATATTCGATGGGTTTGAGTAAATGGATGGTAGAACAGGGTTTGGGAGAAATAGCAAAAAGACAAAATTTATGAAGAGCTGCAAGGAACAGGAAGATATGGAGGGCCATGATCGTCTATATCATGAAGGGACATAGCAAATAAAAAAAACCTTCTAACCTTACTCTAAGTTTTTTTAAGCTTTCCCCTACAACAGAACTTGTTTTCTGGTGAAGGGACTGAGGTGAATATGGCAATGCAAATTTTATTAACTTAATTGTTGGAGTTGTACAATTGGTATATACTTATATTTAGAATCAGAAAGAGGCAGGTGATATTTATTGGACACATAATAAGGAAAGGTGGCTTGGAGAATTTGATACATTAGCAATATATAATAATTCTTTATTTACTTATATCTTTCAATGGAATAAAGGCAGAAAATGTTAGGTGAGGGAAATACTGAAAGATAATAAGTATTAAGGTTTTTAGAGAAGAAACAAAGAAAAAAAAACACTGCTTAGATTCTATAGATCATAGAGAAGGGCTTCAAGCAAATGAATACTCTTGATCTTAAAGAAGTCAGTACTACATAATATCTTTTTAACTGGCACTACAGAATCAAAAACAACTTTCATCATTATCATCATCAGTTCCATTAGCAAGTGTGTTCATAGGGTTACTATGTTGATGAAAACTATGGCGCTCGAATCTTCCATCCTCCTTAAAAGTCCAAACCTTTCGAACATTGATTGAACCAGTCCTACTGCATGGATCAGAAACTTGGACATTATCTGCTCATCTTGAAAGACAACTGGATGGAACATATACAAATCTACTTAGAAAAATCCAGAACATCAGTTGGCAATCCCATGCAATGCTTAATACACTTTACAGAGAATTGAGATCAATGTCTCTTAAGCTCAAACAAAAATGATTACTGTTTGCTGGCCACTGCCACTGAGCAGACAGGGAAATTGTCTCATCCTTACTCCTATGGCATCCTTCTGGAACTGTCATCTCATGAAAATTGACTTTCTCCAGACACCATAGCTCAGGAGTCAGGGTTGGAAATTGGGGATAGCAATGCATGACTGAACAGCGTGGAAAGGGATTGTCAATGGAGTTTGGCCAGCCATAGGGCGGTCGAAGGATGATGATGATATAGCTGAATACCTGACCAGTTCCCACCACATATCTGGGTTGAAAGTCAGAGAGATATTCATTCATGCATAGTGAATCTTGGGCAAGTAGATATGGTGGAACCCATCCTTGTCCAGGTCAACTCACAGGGGATGTCCTCTAATTTGAAAATTCACCATTGTCACAGGCATGCAACCATTGATTCCATCTGGGGAATCCTCCACCCTGGCCATCAACCTCAAAGAAAATGACAAATAAACTACATCACTTGAACACTTCCAACAGTGGCAACAACTAAAATGAATATCACATGTAACTAGAAGAGAAAATAATGACATAATCAAGATTCTAACTTTCCACACCACCTGAAACAAATGGTTAGGAAGGAAAAGGCCATCAATACTAGAAAGAGCTATAAGAGTTAGTGAACTTGAGGAGACTATTTTCCTGAAAATAATATTTTAAGTGAAAGATTTTATAAATTTCAACTAATAACAACACTAACTGTCCAGTTCAGTGGTTTCCAAATGGTGCAGTGAGACTCATGTGTGTGGCAGAAGAGGATAGCAGGTGAGGTTGAAGAGGATAACAGGTGAGGCAGAAGAGGATAGCAGGTGAGGTGGAAGAGGATAGCAGGTGAGGTGGAAGAGGATAGCAGGTGTGGCAGAAGAGGATAGCAGGTGTGGCAGAAGAGGATAGCAGGTGTGGCGGAAGAGGATAGCAGGTGAGGCGGAAGAGGATAACAGGTGATGTGGAAGAGGATAGTAGGTGTGGCAGAAGAGGATAGCAGGTGAGGTGAAAGAGGATAGCAGGTGATGTGGAAGAGGATAGCAAGTGAGGCGGAAGAGGATAGCAGGTGTGATGGAAGAGGATAGCAGGTGTGATGGAAGAGGATAGCAGGTGTGATGGAAGAGGATAGCAGGTGAGGCGGGAGGATAGCAGGTGAGGCGGAAGAGGATAGCAGGTGAGGCAGAAGAGGATAGCAGGTGTGGCGGAAGAGGATAGCAGGTGAGGCGGAAGAGGATAGCAGATGTGGCAGAAGAGGATAGCAGGTGAGGTGAAAGAGGATAGCAGGTGATGTGGAAGAGGATAGCAGGTGAGGCGGAAGAGGATAGCAGGTGTGATGGAAGAGGATAGCAGGTGTGATGGAAGAGGATAGCAGGTGAGGCGGGAGAGGATAGCAGGTGAGGTGGAAGAGGATAGCAGGTGAGGCGGAAGAGGATAGCAGGTGAGGCAGAGTGATTAAGAGACAATCAAAGATTTAGAAACAGTTTAAAAAATTTCATCTGCCAAAAATAAATATGATTTCAAAATTTAAAGTATAATTTGGGTTACTTGTAAATGTATGCATGAACCCCAGTATAAATAATTATTGACCGATTTTATCAGTGATATTTTTCCATTATATCAGGTATTAACAATATAGTAACTGGGGTCTGCAAATTAGAGGAGAGAGTTATCAATGATAATGTTCTGATTTTGAATCCACGATTATCTTCCATTAACCTTCTCTCTGTTTTTTTTATTTTGAAATGTACTTTTCTCACATAAAATTTGGTGAGACTTGAGCAAAGTTTAATTCTGAAAATGCAGCCCAGAGAAAAAAGTTTGGGAATCAATGCTTTAAAGGGACAGCTACAGGATTGACATACATACATATATATATATATATATATATATATATATATATATATATATACACATACAGTAAAGTATGAAAAACTTGTCTAAAATCGAGATGCTTTTCTCACTGCTAAAAACTTGTAACAACTATATTCATACCTCTACTCCTTGTTAAAGAATCTCTCTTTTTTTATCCTCAGCTTATATCCTGACAATGTTTATACCCAAATATTGAGTTAAATCCTACTCCTCTGTCAAGGTCAATGCTGGACAACCTCCTTATAGATGAAACAGAGACTTGAGGCAACAGAGATGTGGTTCTACAGAAGGATGCTGAGAATACTATGGACAAATAGTATAAGCAACAAGGAAGTTTTAAGAATCAGAAAGAGGCAGTTGATATTTATTGGACACATAATGAGGAAAGGTGGCTTGGAGAATTTGATACATTAGCAATATTTAATAATTTTTTATTTACTTATATATCTGAATGCAATGAAGGTAGAAAATATTCAGGGGAATCACTGAAAAATATGCTGAAAGGAACACTCACACATTTTTTTGGTCAACAATATAAGAATAATTCAAATTCAGACTAAATAATATGGCAACAGAGATCCCTCTTTTGGGCTATATTTTTATCTTTGAACACCCCTGATGTCTGCAGTCATAAATATTTAAAAAAAAAACATTTTAAGACTTTATATAAAAACTGATATTTAATTATATTTTATACTCTGCAGGGAAATAGATTAATCTGTGTCTCAAGGGTTAGGTGGATAGTGACATATTATAAGAAATTAATTGATTTTATTGTAATTAGAAATTTGAAGGTCTTTATATCATTTTGGCAGCAGTCTATCAAAAAGTAAGATTGCTATTTAGAATTTCAACCTATCATTTTTTGACTGGATTAAAAGGGGCTAAGTACCTTGGCATGAGGAGAGATTGTATGTTGATTATCCAGTTTTCAGACATAAGCTTAGCTTAATTTAGTTTTGACACAATACCAGAAGTGTGGGGAACTCAGTGAGGATCAGATTCATTACCTTTAACTTGCTTTGTTGCAAGGCTGCAGGAAAAACATTAAATTTCTAAATGAGTTTGGAGCTTGCTTACATTATTTACATTATTTGGACTGTTATCCTTATCTTCATTGCTATATTCACAACGTTTTGGTCGTTTTAAGCTCCGGCCTTCTTCAGGTGATTGGAATATTGAACTGAACCCTTTATTTCATCCACCAGGGTAGATTGTTCTAGTTCCACGTGCCATGCCTCTTCTGGATGTTTCAGTTATTCCCCTTCAATTCAACTCTCCAAGTTTTGGTTCAGCACTGCTGTAGCTTGATATTGAGCTCACAACTCTTTGGGTCTAGTCATTTGGCATTTATTAGAAAGGTTCTTTGGCATTTTATTAGAAAGTTTCACAATGCTGAAACTCACCATTTGTGAAGGGGTGATAGGTGCCCTGATAATCAGTTTTACAAAATGGGTTAAGTTCTTCATATGTAATGAAGAATCAATTCTAGTCACTGGATCTAACCAATGCTTTTATCCACTGGACAATGTCCTTGAGTTTGGTGCTATGCATATTATACATTTGAAAGACTCAATCTAATGAGTTTATTTAAGAATGTGACTTGTTTTATGGTTAAGGTTTTGGTTTTGTAAATCTTGTCGTATTGGGCAAAACTACCTGTAACATAACTTATTTTATGTCCAATTTCCTTACTTCCTATACTAAATTATGTATACACTTATACACTTCCTATACTGATGTATACACTTCTTTGCACTCCCCTCTCAGAGGCATTGATACTTTAAACAGCTTGTAGATTTTTTTTGAAACAGTAATGCATTCAACATAAAAAAGAAAAAAACAACTTACTGTCCATTGAATAATCAGTTTTCCAGTCTGGTCTGTTCTTGTCCAAACTTCTTTTGGATTTCTGTCAGGATGTGATGGTGGTGCTGAGCAAGTTCTTTTGGTTGGTGAACTGGGTTTTGACAAGCCTAGTTTGTTTTCAGCAAGCATCCGTATTGAGTAGGTGCCCCAAGGACGTAGATTCATATAATAATTTGTCCAGGAGGGTAGGATTGGCTCTTCGTAAGTGTGCCACAGTGTTGGGTTATCTGATGAATTATACTGTATAAAAAAGTTTGTGATACGGTATCCATTGTCATTGCCTGGCCTCCATGAGAGTTCTGCTCCGCCATTGGGACAGCTCACGATTTTTACGTCCAATGGTGGGTCAGGAACACCTGAGAAAATAATGAAAAAATGATTATAGTGAGGGTAGGGAAGAATAGAGGCTTGTCCAATTCACTTTTTATTTGTGAAATGAAATCATACCTGTCAAAAATGACCCTAGAATTGATTTAAAAAGTAAAACTGTTCAAATATACTGGTGTGTTGCTTTAGCTAATATAATTAATCAGTTGCTCTTTTAAGATAAGTAAAATCTTTATTGGCATTTTATTAGAAAGGTTCACTATACTGAAACTCACCATTTGTGAAGGAGTGATAGGTTACCCGATAATCAGTTTTAAAAAATGGGTTAAATTCTTCACATGCAATGACAAATTGATTCAAAGTAGTATTAACAGATTAAACAAAAATCCTTGTGATAACAAGAGCAATTAGCAGAATGAGATCAATAAACTGAAAAACTCTTGGAATGAGAATGACTCCTTTAAAAATCACATAGAGCACATCAATAAATAGTTCTAAAATCTAGGGATGGTATTGTTTTTTTTATTTCCTACTGAGACCAATGTGCTCATTTTGGTTATTATGCTTACAAACTTTCAGCCATTGTATCCTTTGACCTTCTTCAAGTATCTGTCATCATATGCCTTCATATTCAAAGCAAAATCCTCATCTTGGTTGTATCTTCACGGTGGAGTAATGGATAGTGGCTTGGATTGAGGAATTGAAGGGATGATTTCGAATTCCAGTCAAATCCATTACATTCACTTACTTGCTAATACCTTTGGGAAAGGTATGTGTTGTGGATTCTGGGTAGAAATCAGGTACCAATAAATAACAAACGCCAGGAATGAATATATAAAAATAATATATTAACGTAATAATACAAACTGGTAAAGCAGGTTAGTAGTTCCAGGAATACGGGTTAGTAGCAAAATATATATACAGTCTTTGGTATTGAAGTATCACTGTATGACTTCTTACTGAGTCTATGTGCTCACTCACTGTGACTCCTACAACGCTGTTACCTCACCCTCACTCTTCTGGTTACCTACAACCTTTTACTCTGTCACTCTGGACTTGACTCTTTGGTCTTGCTCTCTTGGGTCTTCACTGGCAGTAGTATAAGTATACACTGGGTGAGTCCATTTGTATAAAAAGGGGTGGACCCCTCAACAGTATGTATCACACATGGCAAATAATTGACTCATCATTTGGCATTTTTCAGGTATCTGTCATCATATGCCTTACTATTCAAACCAAAATGCTCATCTTGGTTGTTATAATCACCACATTCTGGCCATTGTATTCTCTGGCCTTCTTCAAATGTCTCTCTTTGTACTCAATAATCTTCTTGAAATTTTGAATATTTGGTAGACTATTCTCATGGAGATATTTTCTATCACTTAATTATCTCAAGTCTTTTTGTCACTCGTCTATTTCTGAATCAAATTATGTGACTTTTCAGTATTGCCAGAACCATGTATTGAACTCTCAACCACCAGATGTTTTAATCAATGTTTTAATCCATTAAGCAATGTGACTCTTGGACAATCTAATACTGAAATTCTGTAGTTATAAATTTAATGGCTGTACTCAGGTGATGGTTTTGTATTAGCAATTTACTAAGTATAGCTTAGAGATTGTATTAGCTTGGTGCAAAAATAATGACGTAATAATGTCGTTTTTTGACGTATTTTTTAACGTCAAAAAACGACATTATTACGTCATTACTTTTGCACCAACCTAATACAAATATTGGTTTAGTGAGATAAGTTTGCTAACCATTGCACCATGTTGAAATGCTCTGATTTTGTTTTTGATGTCCTTTCTTTCTTCATCAAAAACTCTCAGATGTTATTCATCTCTATTCTAGGTCTACTGAGCAAGTTGTCAGTGTTTAACATGTGTAATATTAGGTTGGTGCAAAAGTAATATCGTTTTCTCACATAGTAACATATGTGAGAAAACGATATTATTTTTGCACCAACCTAATAATTTGTCTTATTGTTGTTCTCTTCCTATTATCATGACTTCATTCAACAGGGGTTGATATTTGTATATAATTATATTTGATTTCAATGTTTCTCCCAGGACCAAACTTTTAGCACTCTGCATTATTAACATTGCATTCTTTTTCAAGGCCTCTCAATTTCAAGTAACCTTATTGTTAATTTCACTCAAAGTTGTTTACTGTTGCCATAGCAGGACATGACAACACAACTATGAAATTCAATCACACTATTGTTCAAGGATCAGAGTCATCTTTAGTGGCAGGATAAACTTTTTCTACACATACAGATTGATAAAGGTTATTATTCTTCTATCCTTTTAGTGAAAGGTTGGTCTTTTTGTATTCCTTGACATAACTGCATGGGATAGAATGCATACAGCTCTTGGTCATGTTTTCTTCTGAGGAGAGTTTGATTCAGAAGAGCTATGATCCTGTGTTGTATGAAGTGCAGGTTCTTTTAATATTTTCAGATGTTCCATTTATATATGTGTATTTTGAGTATAACAAACAAGTCGAGCATATTGGTTAGAATAATAAAACATATAATAACGATAATTATTCATTTAAAATATTCTGACAAAAATCATCATACACTAAGTTTAACAGTTTATATCTTTTCTGTTAACCCCAAAATATTAATTCACCCAAAATAAAAAGAATTTATATTTACTAAAATTCACACCAAATTCTCCCAGAGGGAGGTCCTTCCATTGCACTCTGATTGGGTTGACCTTTGCAATCACCCCAAATATGGGCAACTTGGGATGTGCTATTTTTAAGTGTGGGGTCTACATTCATGCTCATCCTGATAAACAAGCCAAAACAGAATTTTTTCTTTTTTTTTTTAAATGGTAAAAGAATTCCTTCTAAGTACCTTGAATATCATCTGCACATACGAAATGAGAATAACTCTCTGATTTTTCGTAATTTTTCATTCTGAGGGTTAGAATTGTTGCAAGGTGAGCTAAACAAATTTTGGTTTCAAAATTCTTGGGGT